>OZ034804.1:40457073-41057073 GCA_964028335.1 Altica lythri | reverse complement strand
TCTGTACTGGGTTTGTTTGAGTATCGTTGTTTTTTCTAGGTTTCGCGCCAAAATGTTGGAGTATATCACCTTAAGGTCTGGTCATCAATGTGGAACATATTCTAAGAAATACCACAAAAATCAACAGAATCAGCTCTGTAGATAAGTTAATATGTTAATAATAATGTATAACATAAAAACTTAATAATTAGCCCGTTACTGACTCAATCTAAAGCCAAAGGCCTCATCTAACAAGGGGAAGGAATGAGCATTTAATCTACGCGCTTGCTCAATGCTGGTTGGTGAGTTCAGACATGTTTCATCTCGATGTTTTCCTTCAACGTACGTCTCTAGGTGCTAGAGAATGAACTTTGATTTATGTCCACATCTGACAAAATCAAGTAGCAACTAAAAAGAATAAAATCAAAACTATTTAAAAAAAATTTAACCACTTTCAAAAAAAAGAAATGTAAAAGATTTGAGTTACTAACATTCGAAATCTAGATTCAATAGCCGTTGGAGCAGACTTCAAGGGAATTGAAATCAGATGCCTAGTTGCTTCCAATTTTTTTAAAAAATAAAGATTATTTTTTTGAAACAGTTTTTTATAATAAAATACGATATAATTGACAAGTTAACATGTAATTTTATTAATGTTGGTGTTACGATATTTTCAGTATTTTACTACAATCACTACAGTAATTCCAAAATTTATGTAAAGCACTAAAAAGATGATTAAAATTATTTCTTTTATGGATTAGTGTTTCTTTAACTTTTATTTATTGCGTATATTTTTCATTTTCTATGTTTAATTTTATTATATTTTAATAGTATGGATTTATTTTCCGATTATCACGTAGCTCACCAGAATCCACATAGCGCTCTTAACTATAATTTTGTGAAGGTGTACTGTTATAATTAAATTATTATTATTTTTTAGGTCGAGATACATATATTATTGAAAAACAATTAGGAAAAGGTTCTTTTGGAACAGTATTCAGGGCAGTTGATATAGTCAATCGAGTAACCGTAGCGATGAAACATCAAAAGCCAGCGAACAAATGGGAATATTATATTTGCAGGGAATTACAATCACGTTTAAATAAACATGCATTAAAAGATAGATTTATGGATATACATTTTGGATATTTTTGTAAGTATAAACAAAACTTGTTCGTAAAAATACTGTAAAATAAAATTAAAATATGTTAATAGAATACTGATTCATACAGTTTTATTTTATTAACCGGTAGATAAACATTCAAAGAAGTTCGACTTTAAGGTAATAGTACAGATAAGTTTTGAATTTCTTACACATCTAAGAATCATCTCCTAAAATATATTAGCGGTATTCACATTTATATCAGAGTTGTACAACTTTAGCATAATTGCGTTAACAACTGCTTACATGGGAGAAAAAAACTTTTTCTCGAAATGTCGTTTTTTTACATAACGGACACTAAGTTTCATAATTTACTTGACCGATTTCCATGATTGTTTTACAGAGGAACCTCGATTAACCGGCAGGCACGGGACCAACAGCCTGCCGGATAATCGAAAACGCCGGATAATCGAAATTTTCATAAGAAAGCTAAGAATTGTATGCTGTAATTATTATATTTATTTAAAACTAAAATTTAACAAGAAAATTTGTAATTTTTGTTTGCTTCACTGTTTTTTCGGATTTATCCAAAGCTAATTTTCGCATTTGCCTGAGGAGCATTGCGTCTGTATTATTCGCATCCTCTTGTTGTTCGTACCATTCAATAAACTTTTGGATATTTGATGATTCAATATAACGTGCGCCGAAAGAAATTAAATACACTGCGATGTCAGCAGTGCTGCATTCTATTGAAGTAACACTTGCCGAAAGAACATCAAACGCACCGCGACATGATTTACTACTAAAAGTACATAGCGCACTATCAGTTTCGTATTTAAATGCCTCGGCAAAGGGTGCCGGATAATCGAGGTTCCACTGTATTTATAATACTATTCGGCAAGATACTCAACCAATTTTTATGACAAAAAGTCAAAAAATTAATTTTGGCATGCAAAAATTTCAATATCCGCTATTTGTTATTTTTTAATTTTTGAGTAGACGCGTACAGTATATATCAGTATATATCTATAGATACATTAATTATATAGAGCAAATTGCTTTAATTTATTTCAGTTAATATTTTTAAATAGGAAAAAAAAGAAATAAAATTTGTAAGATAAGAATTATATATGTAGGTATTGCTATAACCTTCTTATTAACTTAAGATTTATATATACTTTAATGTAACAAAATATATACACATATATTTAATTGATTGAAAAAAAATTAAAAACTAATCCTTTATTTTAATATGAAACTACTCCAAAATAATGCTCAGAATGTACGCGTCTATCGCTATCCTTCTTGTCTTCAAGAGCAGAGAGCTCTCTCTCTCTTTAAAAGGCCGGGATACAAACGCTGTTATGTTGTGTCCTCTTCTATCGCATGGGACGGTAGGTAGCGACCTCAGTCGCACAAAAAATTTTTAAAAATTAATTAAAAATATCCTTGACTGAAATTCGATAGGCAAACTCATATGCAATATGTTTTTTACTATATTAAATTACATAAAAAATATGTTTGGTCCATTAACCAGCTCGGTGAAGGTCGTCCTATATCGGGATCTTAGACTATAATCTATGTTTTTTGTTGAGCATAATTATAGAATGTTATTCCGTTACTAGTTATAAAATGGAAATACATACACGCAAAACACATAAGAAGCAAGTGTTTCAGAATGAATATTCTATCTCAAGAGTGCAAATGAACACTTTCTATTATTAAAAATGAAGTCTGAATTATTACATTCATTAATGGTCATGGAGAAATGAAAATTCTGTACATTAAAGATAATTACAAAATAATTAGCGGGGGGTGTTACTACATCGATATAGAACCCCAAATATTGTTTGTCTGTCAGTATGTTTGTGCGCGCATCACATGAAAACTACTGAACCGATTCGAATGCGGTTTTCACAGACTTTTTGTTAACTTAACATCTGGTATATAAAAATTTCTCCCCTGCCCCTTTAACGGGGAGAGGAAAGAAATTTTTATTCAAAAATCAACACGCCACGCGAACAACTTCGCGGGTACATCGGAATAGAACCTAAAAATGTGGTTAGATTTTTTTTTGTCTGTCTGTATGTTTGTATGTTTGTGCCCGCATCACATGAAAACTACTGATCCGATTCGAATGCGGTTTTCACAGATGTATTTGTCTTCTTTCAATTTAACATCTGGTGTATAAAAATCTCTCTTCCATTTCTTTAACGGGGTGAAGGGAGAAATTTTTATACAACAATCACACGCCACGCGAACGATGTCGCGAGTACAACTAGAATGTAATAAAGGAGCTGAGAAAAAATATGCAATTTTTTTAACCTTCTAATCTGTACTGGTACCTTAAATAAGTTTTTCGGTGGTTTGTTAATATCATAGAGAAATAGTTATTATTAAATTCTTCTAATAGCCATTTTTTTAAAGAAACGAAATTATAAAGATAAATAAGAAATTATTAATTTGAATCGTTTGTACATTTAACACATTTACACATTAATTAACTGCTTTCATTGTAAGTACTAAATAAAACAATTATTTTAGGTGATCAATCTTCTGTACTAATATCACAATACATGCCTGGAGGTTCTCTTTTGGATTTAGCCAATCAACATAAACAAAAACTTGGTAAAACAATGAAAGAATGTTTAGTCGTTTACTTTTGTATTCAAATGTTACAAATCGTTGAAGCTATGCATCAAGTGCAAATTATTCATGCCGATATTAAACCCGATAATTTCTTAGTGTTTGTTACACCCGAAAATACAGTTGGTTTACAATTAATTGACTTTGGTTGCAGTATCGATATGTCGCTGTTTCCTCCTCATGCGTCATTTAGGCAGGTTTTTATTTTATTTTCTAGAGTTTGCTTCTATTAAAAAACTACTTATATACTTTGTAATTGACAAAATTTGTATTATTTGTCAATATTATTATTCTTTTAGGCGACGTGTTACTACTGAAGATTTCGTCTGTTGTGAAATGTTGGATGGACGGTCTTGGGATTATCATACGGATCTATTTTGTATTGCAGCTACAGCACATGTTTTACTATTTGATACTTACATTAAATTACAGAAAAAAGATAATTTTTGGTCAATTCAACAGAGATTTCCTAGATACCTAAAGATTGATTTGTGGAATATGTTTTTTAGTAACCTTCTCAATCAGCAAGTAAGTCATTTCAAGAATACGTAATGTTTTTTAATGTTCATTTTTAATCCGTTATCAGTTTATTAAATAGTCCATAAGTCCTCGAAAAAAAAAACAGTAAGCATCTAAGATTTTTATTTTCGATACAACTTAACAGTGAGCAGGGTTCCTGTGAAAAGTGAGAAAATGTAATTTTTACGATACGCGGTTTAGGAATGACCAGAATGCTAAGTTTATATTTAAATGTCAATGTAAGATGTAATAAAGTACCATAAAATTTTACTGCTAAGTTATCCGACGTGGACCAAAATCAATAGGGTTCTTCCCCATGACATGAGAATTCTATATACCAAATTTCATGACCCTGTGTCTTTCCGTTTAAGACATACAAACTGATCTTATAAAGTACCGATGGTACTTAATAAAAGATAATTTTGAATACAACACGAAAAAAAATTGTCCGATTTTTTTTATTTCACGCATATTAAGTTGTAAGTTGTTTTAATGATACATTCCTGGAAAACCAGATTTCTGCTTTTCATCAACTTAACATCGACAAGTTTAACGTTGTGAACAAACTTAAAAAACACAAAACAAATGTTGGGCAAAATGATGTTCGGTCATTATCAAAAAGTTTATCGTGAAAATGACATGTGTTTCCACTTTTCACAGGAAACATTTATTCTGAAATAACATTTTGTTTGGATGTTAATTAATATATTGATTTTAGGCGGGTCCTGCCGACAGTTCTTCGATCATTTCGCATTTAGAAGGTGGCCTAGAAGTATTAAATAAAGACACAAGTTCTTCATTACCTAGCCAAATGAGGTATATTGTTAATTTATTAAAAAATAGATAGTCTCCTTATAATATTCTAAGACGATATATCTTGAAAATAGTAACCTTAATTTATGTATTTTTAATATAATTTTTAGGTTCTTTTAAAATATTATTTTTACAAGGCTGTTTTTTTGTTGAACTTAGGTTTGTAAATCATAGTTTCTCTCAGAGATTATAATTATTGTCAATATATGTTAAATGACAATTTTGTATTAATGTTACAACCAAGAAAATATACGACGGACCAAAACTTTAACAATTACTTGGGATAAAATCTGGCTTTTCATAAATATATGAAAACAGATTAAAATAATAGTACAACGTACATAATTAAAAAATATATTTTTTCTTAACCTAACATAATATTTTCTATAAATAATTTATATTCTAATAATTTAATAATAATTTCACTGAGATGCCGTATTATACTAGGAGGTAGTTGCGGTATAAATTATGAATTAGTTTAATTTAGCTTCGTAATATTTATTACAAAATTCAGCTATTCTTGAGCAAGCTTCTATCAAAACATCTTCTGGAACCGTTATTACAATTCTTAAGAATCCAGGAATAGCAAATCACTACGAAATAAAAACAATATATAGTAATAAATCACAATTAAAATATTTATGAGTATAATAATGTAGTGGTGACATAAATTCTACCAGTAGCTTCCTGCATATTTTTGTTATTGATATGTTCTTAAAAATTCTGCTCTTTTTACAGAAATGTGAGATAATTTCATAAGTCCTCGTCTTGGGTAATCTTTTAAGAATTTAAAACCTATCTCTTAATAAACAACATAGAGACATGCAGCTTCCATTAAAAAGTTGTTTATCCTTCAGTTGAATCTCTAAAGAGGACAAAGTTATATGTTCTTCTAAAAAAAAATAAAAAATAATAAATAATTTGCAATATTTTTATGTACTTACTTCTTTCATACATTTCATAAATAGTATTACGAATGTCACTGGTATTTGGTATTTAAAAGTTCAGTATTTACAACTCTCTTATTATAGCTTCGTTTTTTGGGTGGAGATGTAAGTAATTCGTTGGATTTGGTGGTCTGTGAAATAGAACTCACGGTAGTTCAACTTAAATTTAAAGCCGCAGCTACCCGCTAAAATGTGTTAAGTAAATTTTACGTAAATACATAAAATATATTGAATACATTACCTCTCTAACGGCTGTTAAAGGTAACAGTGGTCCATTTCCTTTTCAAAGTATTCAATCAAAGAAGCTATAAGCTCTTTGCAGCGACTATTTAATGTTTTAGGCATATTGAAAATATAGGTACTCACGAAAAACACAACTTTTTGTTCTCAAAAGAAAAGATTTAGAAAGAAAATGAAAACACAAAATATCAAACTGACAAAATCAAAACACTAAACGACTTGGCGACTTGGCACTCTTTGCAGCTATGTAATGACAAGTGAAGTTTTCATTAAGGCTTGCAATTCCCAGGAAATTATAAAAATACCCAGTATTCAATAAACACGGTTAATACTCCAATAAATTTGATTAATTCGAATCATTTACGTAAGTTTTTTTAAAACTACATATTATAGTTGATTCAAATAGAAGTGTCATCAAGTGGGCTGGGTACGTGTGAGATCATCTTTAACTTTATTACTAGATTCAATGGAAACAGAACTTTAGTTAGGGAATTATATGTCATTGCCATGTGTCAAAAGTTTTATAGTTATATTGAGGTTATTTCTGATGTGATCGAAAAAAAGTAAATATTACGCTTGAAAGTAATATATGGTAATATCTAGGATTCCTTTAAACTGTGCATATTAATACTTAATCAGTTTTATGAATCAATCTAACCCGTAATCTTATACGAGTACTTATAATTTAAATTTTGGTGATCTAAAACACTCTAATAATGTATTTATCCATGTGTAAACAACCAAGGAATCTTTTATATCTGTACTAATTAAAGAATCATGCAATTAAAATCTACTATTATTGTGTTTATATTGAAACCTTAGTAAACGATTATTCAAGATTTCTCTCATAGGATTTTTTGAAAATTTTGAAAAATATCTTGAAACCTCTTTGAACAAAAGGAATACTTGGCAAATATTTAAATCAAGCAAAATATTACAAATAATTCTTTATTAAAACATTTCATTATAAATGCAGCTGAAAACTTTGTATTTTTACAAATTCCTTTAGAAGAGTATATTGAACCAGCATGTAATGACTTATTTTGTTAAAAAAAATATCCGAAAATATTTTTTAATCAACCATCAAAATAATTTCTTCACTAGTTGAGTCTGTCTCGTAGTCACTTTCACAAATATCTTCATTTTCGGATTCTGACTCAGATGAATCAGAATTCAAATTTATAATAAAAGGTGGCACATCGTCCACACTTTTTACACCCATGAATTTCTGCCAATCGATTTTAATTTCTTCTTCATCATGGCTTATGAAGTTTTTCCACTTATCTTCTGAGCACTGGTGAATTGCTGCTTTCCATATGGACATCACTCTATCTTTTGATGATAACTGAGCAGAAATGTGTTTGTTATAAAACGTTTTACAATCTGCCCATGCTAATTCGATTGGATTGTATTGACAATTATATGGTGGTAATCTTAATACTTCGTGGCCCTCTGCTTTGAGTATCTCGTCTATTTCATATTTTATATTGATCTGTTCCAATCGAGGTTTTATACTTTCCCAGAGTTGCAATTTGGTACTATTGCTATCAAAAGGTAAATTGTGACAAGTCATCCAACGAATTAACTCTTCCTTTTTGCTAGATAAACTTGGTGGTTTTTGAACCTTCATTGAATGATACGGAGCATTATCCATTACCACAACGCATTTACTATTTAAAGAATGCAATGCAGGAATAAGTTGATGAGTTACCCATTTTTTTAAAATATCTCCATTCATAGTTTTGTGATAATCTCTATCATTTATTTTACTGTCTAAAATTAAATCACAACCAATCAGAAACCCGCGTTGACACCCAGCTTTTACTATTGTATATCGTTTTCCTTCATTTTTAAAAACAGAGGGTAACCCTTTTGATGTAGACTCTAAACACCATTGACGGATTTGATTTCCATTTTGATACACCCAAGTTTCATCCAAATAAACGAACATTAAATTTCCCTTTTCATATTCCTTTAAATAATGCAAATATTCTCAGCAAAACTTAATTCTAGCAGTAATAATTTGAGGCCTTTCTATCAGAACTTTTCTTCTATCAACTTTTTTGAATCTGTATCCAATAGATTTAATTACATTAAATAAAGTGGTTTTAGAATAAGGGAAATCCAAATTTTCTTTTACATGTTCAAATATAGTTTGAATCGTAAAATGTTCGTTTTTCTTTATTTTTGAAAAAATTAAACTACTTATTTAACAGTTCCTTAAAACTATATCCAACATCGGCAACAGTTTGCTTATATTTTTTAAGTTGCAATGGTTTTCCTAAACGTTTTCGATTCAAAACACGTTGCACTGTGCGAGTAGAAACCTGAAATATTTTTAATAAAGTAATAACATTAATGACATTAGAAAAAAAACTTACTTGGAAAACTAATGCTACTCTTGCTAAACTAGCATAAACATCGTGAGAATCTTTAAAAAATTCATTATAACATCGACAGATTGCTTCAGATTCCCTCTCTGTTAGATTGCATTGCGGATTCATTATTTAAAGATATAAATAACCTTAAAACAACGTATTTATGAAAACATGTATGATTAAACGATTAATTATTTATACTTACGTAAAAACGGCAAATACTTGTATAAGTTAGCTCTGAAAAGAACTTTTTTAATATATGAACAAGAACAATAAATGAAACAAAGCAAAATTGTAAACACAAGACCAAAACACCAAGCGAAATATTCAGACGTGACAGCCAAATAGACAGCAGATCGTGATTCGTGATCTGATCACAGGCTGGCTAATATTGCGATTCAAATTTCACTAAACGCGGGTGCTGCCACTACAAATTTGAATTTTCCAGAGACTACTTGATGACACTTCTATTTGAATCAACTATATATACAAATCATGAACTGTGAGTTCTATATGTATTTAAAGCTTTGAATATAAAACCTCAAAGATTTAAAGATTATATTTATTTAATTGTAATAACTAATGACTATTATCAAACGAACACATTTTTTTAGAAATAATATTTTGTAGTGGTGCACATGTGAAAATTTAAAAACTAGGAGGAGTGATTTGAAAAGCCAGACTTACAGCCAAAAAAGTTACTAGAAAATTTACAAGGCGGCAAATTTAAATACATTTCTTTCATTTAAATAAAATTGAAAATAAATGTTTATAGACACTTTCTATATGGTCTTAGATGGTCACAAAGTAAACTTACAATAATTATATTAAAAAAAGAAATCAATTAAGAAAAGTCACCATTATAAATATTTCACACTTTTAAAACATAACCTATAAATGTCCTATAAATGTAAGTGGCAAATTTTTATAGTGTAAACTTGACTCCAAATTAACCAATAAACAAACGCGAGTGTTGCCAACTTAAATTCAAATCGCTCCTCCTAGTTTTTAAATAGAGTATAGTGACAGATGTTACGTGCGTCCAAAGTTGTTTGATATGAATTATGGTGGGTAGAGGTACCCTCCATATGAATGAACTCTATATCTGTCTAGTCTCCATGTCTATATCTATCACAGATATATCTGTGTATCTGTGATAGTGTGATATCGATAGTGCCTTAGCGATAACAAGCCGCGTAAAAATAAGGTTATAAAAAAAATATATACTTATTGGGAAATAATATTATTAGTCATAAAAAAATTACTTGCTTTACTGATTTTTTTGACTACCATGTGAATAGTTTAATATAGTGAGTCGATATGTTAGCAGGGAGTAAAAAGTCCGATAAATCACCTAATGAAAGCTTGGGTTCAGGTAGTGAGAGCATTCTAAAAAAGTCAGATTTTGTTACTAGAGAACCTATTTCCATTTTTAGACGGATAAAAAATGCAAAGAATGAAAAGAAGCTTAATCAACTGAGGGAGAAATTGCCTGAGGGCTTTAGAATAGGAGCTGCTGTAGGTCAAGGTGATTGTTTCTTTGATTCCGTAGCTCAAGGATTGAACGAGCTAAAAGATAAAGGTCTGATTACAGATAGTAAAGGATTTAGTGTAAAGTCTTTGCGGGAAAATTGTAAGCAATATGCACAACAAGCTAATCAATCAAGAAAAGATTCATGGTTAGGTAATGCTTTAAACGAAGAAGGTGAAAAATTTTGTGAATATATTCCGCTTATTGAATTTACTGCAGAAGACATTGAAAATGCAACTTCTGGTTCAGAAATAAAAATTCTAAAGTCGGAAAATGCTATATGGGGCAGACCTGAAATTGAAGGAAAAATGATATGCGAAAAGTATGGCGTAAAAATTAGGATTATAGAATTGAGAGATGGGGAGATAGATGGATTACATGTTACTAAAGGTAAGGTAGGTACAGGTAATAATATTATTTATATAGTGAATTACAGGAACCATTTTGTACCACTTCTTAGTAATATTGAAAAAGATCTAAAGAGAAGGATAATAGTCTCTAGAGAGGAAGCTTACGGTAATGTGGTAGGTTCAAATTCAAACAAAATTTCTCAATTTTATATTTCTACACCATTAGATATTGAAAATTCCTCATGCAAACCAAGAGGTCATTCAAAGAGCCCTGGTAAGGAAAATCGTGAAACGGGTAGAAAACGTGTGCGTTCTGTTACGGATAAAGATAATAAGGCACCAAAAAGGGCGCGCATGGATGTAGATGTTACTAGTAATGAGGATTCAGAATCTTGTAGTGATTTGCAAGATGAATCTAGGCAGGATGAATTGCATAATGCTTATCAAACTAAACGATACATCCCTCATCAGTTGGTTGGGCTTATGTATCGATTAGACTTGTCGGTGCTTTGCTCACTTAGAAAGTCTACATATGAACATAAATATCCTTCATTATCATTAGCGTTTGGAGACTCTGAAATTGGTGAATTTAATAATATTGTTCTTCGTTATAAAAAGGGGTCCATTCATATACAAATTGAAAATGTAGACAAGTATTATATAGATAATAGCATTAATTATGCTAGATTATTTACTAAAGAAAAAAGAAGTTTTTCTATTAATAATTATTTTGGTAGTTTTGTTAAGCATCTAATCTCTAAGTCAGATGACTTATCAAACAATATAGAATATCTTATTATCTATACCAATTCAGGATTAGATCTTACAAAAGAAAGGGGATTAAAAAAAGGACGATTTAAAAACTTTTATCCTTTTAAATTTGATAGAATAAATATAGAAGAATGTGATGTCTTAAAAGACTTTTTGCTTACAAATAATAATACGCAAGGGTGTGGTTTTTATCAGTTTTTGCAGGATAAAACAACAAAAGAAGAACTTTTAAAGCGATTAGAATTTTCGTCTGCTGTGCAGAAGGTAATAAAAGAAAGAAAACTTCCTCAGGAAGAAATAAAAAAAGCATTTTTAGACAAGTTAGTATTTGCAGTTAGTCAGCCTGATAGAGAAGGACTGAACAGCATTATTAAAAATGAAATAGAAAAAAAGAGTGAGGTTCAAGATCATTATATAGCATTACAAGAAGGAATATTACATGATTTAACAGCTACAGAAGGGCATAAAAAACTTGGACTTGAAATTATATATGAATTCAATTTATTAATGTCCTTCTTGCATGATATGTTTTTACATAAAAATATATCTTCCATAAATTCTGAAAGAAAAGGCCATGATATATCTAATGTCATTACTATTCATTATAAAGATGAAATTACTTACGTAAAAGCTCATACTACAGATAGTAATATTGGGTATAGTCAGTTGTTTCCCTCTAAACAACATGCGTTTTCTATTAATAAGCTTTTTACTCTTTTTGTTGAAGAATTAAAAGAGGACATAGAATATTTTATTATCTATACTAATGTAGATCTAGACCTTACAGAAGAAAAGAAATTAAAAAAAGGGCGATCTAAAGATTTTTATCCTTTAAAATTTGATAGTGTAGATATTCGAAAATATAAAATTTTAAGAGATTGTTCGTATATAAATGAGAATGGTCTTTATCAATTTGCGCAAGAAGAAACGACAAGAGAAAAGCTTTTAAGTCTATTAAAGCTTCCACCTTTTTTGCAAAAAGAAAGACTTTCTAATGGGGACAAAAAAGAAATAAAAGAGAAATTTTTAGATAAACTAATATTTGCGATTAACCAACCTGATAGAGAAAAATTGAATAGTGTTATTAGAAATGAGATAGATAAGTCTAATGTTCCATATAATTATGAAGAATTGCATGAAATAGCGTTACGTTGGTCAGAATCTCATGAATTTGGTCCTATTACAAAAAGAATAATAGAAAAGCTTTGTGAAGATATCAAAAATAATAGATTTAGTTGTCAGAAAATTCAAAATAAAAACATTGATGAAGAAATTAAATTTGCTAAAAGTGTGGTTGGTAGGGAAGGAACACCTGTATTTAATCAGTTCTTAGGTTTTTTAATTAAAGGAAAAGGGGTAAAGTGTCTAGAAGTTTTAAAGAAGGAAGGAATGGATCTAGCTAGTATGTCCAGTATTTTACATGTAGCAGGAGCTAATGCTGCAAAAGCTTTTAAAAACTTATACGATCTTTGGCTCAATGAGCAAGGAAATAAAACACAATATTTAAAAACTCTAGAAAAAGAGGGAATAAATCTATCTAATATGTCCAGTATTTTAGGTGGATCGGGAACCAATGCTGCAAAAGCCTTTAAAGAGTTGTATGACCTTTGGTTTGATGTAGAAGGAAATAAAACACAATATTTAAAAACTCTAGAAAAAGAAGGAGTAAATCTAACTAACATGTCCAGTATTTTAAGTGGAGCAGGAGCTAATGCTGCACAAGCCTTTAAAGGCTTATATGATCTCTGGTTTAATAGACAAGGAAATAAAACGCAATATTTAAAAACTCTAGAAAAAGAGAGAATAAATCTATCTAATATTTCCGGTATTTTGAATGTAGCAGGAGCTAATGCTGCAAAAGCTTTTAAAGACTTATACGATCTTTGGTTCAATGAGCAAGGAAATAAGCTGCAATATTTAAAAACTCTAGAAAAAGAAAGGATAAGTCTAACTAACATATCCAGTATTTTAAGTGGAGCAGGAACTAATGCTGCAAACGCTTTTAAAGGCTTATATGACCTTTGGTTTGATGAGGAAGGAAATAAAACACAATATTTAAAAACTCTAGAAAAAGAAGGGATAAATCTAACTAACATGTCCAGTATTTTAAGTGGAGCAGGAGCTAACTCTGTAAAAGCTTTTAAAGACATATGACTCTTGGTTTGATGCAAAAGGAAGTAAAAAACAGCATTTAAAACATTTTATTGAGAAGAAAGACAGGGAAGAAAGTTTTACGCTGCATAACTTATCTGGTATATTAAGTAGAGCAGGAGCTCGTGCTAAAGATGCTTTTGAAAAATTGCATAATGTTTGTTTTGATGAGACAGGAAACAAAACACAGCTTTTAGATGATTTCTATAAGGCAGGTTTTAGGCCAAGCAACTTATCCCGTACTTTATGTGGAGCAGGAGCTCGTGCTTCTGTTACTTTAAAAGGATTGCATAGTATTTGTTTTAATGGAAAAAGAGAAAAAACAAAAATTTTAGACGATTTCTATAAAGCAGGTTTTAGGTCGTGTGATTTGTGTGGTATGTTGAGTGCAGCAGCGGATAATTTAAAAAAGTTTCACGATTTTTGTTTTATGAAAGAAACAAAAAAGTATTTAAATCACTTCTTAATTGAGAAAGGAGGTTTTACACCAAAAAATTTATCTAAGATATTGCATGGAGCAGGAGCTAATATTTGTTCTGCTTTTAAAGATTTTCATGATGTTTGTTTTGATGAAGCAGGAAAAAGAACACCGCTTTTAGATGATTTTTATGATACAGGGTTTACGCCAAGTGATTTATCCAATATATTATGCATGGCAGGAAATAATGCTACTTCTATTTTAAGAAATTTTCATAAGTCTTGTTTTAATAAAGAAAATTATCTAAGTCACTTCTTAGCCAAAGGAGAACTTTTTACACTGAAAATTTTATCTAATAAGATGTTATATGGAATAGGAATTAATATTCGTTCTACCTTTGAAAAATTGCATGACCTTTGTTTTGATAAAGCAGGAAACACAACAAATTATTTAAACAATCTTATCGAAAACAATCTGCCGAATAAGATAATTAACATATTATATAAAAAAGTTAGAAAAACTCCATCCACTTTCTTGGATGATATATCACTTCAACAACAGAGTAGGATAGAAGAAAGTGAAATAGATGATCCTTCATGTTCATTCAAGGTAAGATGACCTTATTCAAGAGAGAGGGTGAAAAAGATTTTTAATAAGAGGTATAAGGAAATTAGGTTGTTTCTTCCTGAAGTTGTTTTATTTCAGCTTGAGGAAGACCAGTAGATTCAGCTATTAAATCGATAGATACACCAGCTTTAAGTAGGTTTTTTGCGACTTCAATTTTTTCTTCTTTTCGACCCTTTTCTCTGCCTTTTTCATATCCGATTTGAATGCCTTCTTGTCTACCTTCTTGTTTACCTTCGTCTCTGGCATCATCAAGACGTTGTTCCAAGATAGCAGCTTCTTTCTGTAAATCTATGACCCTTTCTTCATAAGCTACCACATCCTTCTCATTCCAATACTGTGCTCTCTAGTTGTTCTACTCTGTTTTTTGTAAATTTAGGCAACTCAATGAAAACGAATGGAAAATCTTTTAGATAATGTCCGTTGGTTTTTATCTCTCGTATATTATGAGTAGAAATATACTCAACCTCTGTAGGAAATAGCGTACTATTGGAAATAGCAATAAAGAATACTTTCTTAAAATCAACGTAATTGCCAGATTGTCTTGAGTAAGCTTTGGCAGCATATAGTTGAGCACGTTTTTCAAAGCTCTTGTCCTTAGCGAGCTGCATCTCCGCAATATATCTATTTCCGTATGAATCCTTACATAAAACATCAACAATGCTTTGTTTATCAGAAGCAATTTCGGGATTCATGATGGTGCTAAGGAACTCAACTTCTTGTATTGCGTTAGCACCAGCAAAGCCTAAGATGTCATTTAAAAAGTGGATAAGGATATTCTTATTTTTTTCAGTGCCGAATATTTTTTTGAATGTCAAATCTAGCTTAGGATCTAAAAATTTAGAAAGAGCCATGAGAAATCAACCTAAAAAGCATTAATAATGATACACAATTGTGAAGAAATGTTCAAGTTTTTTATTTTTCTAAGTTTTGAATGCGTTGATGAAAAAAATGGCTGTCAGAGATCATCTTAGAATAGCATCCTCTACTTTAGACGTCCTTTTGCATATTCTTTTATTCACTCTTCTATAAAGCACTTCAAAAGCCCAGCAAATGGGTTCATGGTTTAGTAATCTCAAAGATACCTATTTTAAGTGTGAACTTCTCATTTTAACTTGTCACGTCATAGGCATTTAATATACTAGTTTTCAACAAAGGTAACAATATGCTAGCAAAATTTCTATCTCAAGCAGCTAAAGGAGCATTGTACATTGTTAAGTAGTGAGGAAAAACAAACTCTTTATAGCAAGGTACTAAATGAAGTTACCTAGGGATTCAAGCTAAAGAAGTTGAGTAAAGTGGCTGTTGCAATAGAAGAAACTATTGATAGTAAGTTACTAGAACAGTTTAATCCATTAAGAGAAGTTAATATTGTCTATGTTTCTGGAGAAGTATCAAACTATTTATTTAGCCTTAGTAGAACTGTATGATTTGGAAGAGAATAGAGAAAAAGCAATTTATCAGGCAATTAAATCAAATGATAGAGAGTTAGTAAAACATCTGATGATGATTCTTACGTCACGTGATATTAAGATTAAATTTTTTAAGGAATTAGAGATGTTACTGTCTAGAACATATGAAGAGTTAAAAGAAAACTTATCGCAGAAATTATCTAGAAAAAAATATAAGTTTAAAACGTTTTGTTGAGGTATTAGTAGCAAAGCCTGTTGATATAAGAGCAATCTATTTATAGTTCAATCTGGTGTAAATTATAAAATAGATGAGTTATTGCTGATTAAAATAGCAGAAGGCTTAGAAGAAGGAGAATTACGCTTACAAATAAATCAGATGATAGAATTAATGTTAAAAATAATAGTAATTGTATAAATTTTGTAATAAAGATCCAGATCTAGTTCAAGTTCATCATCAGTAAAATTGTTACAATTTAGTAGGACAAATCCACTGAATATGATCTCAGAAGAACATAATAGCTATTTAGAGCAAAATTTGATGGCGAATGCTGAATTGCGATCAAGTCTTTTAGGGAATCTCATGGGCACCAGTCCAGTTGCTGCAGTCGAATCCAATCGATCTATATCCGAGCCAAATAGTTCTTTTCAAAACACTATCATTGATAAGTAAGTTACATTTATGCAGAGCGTCAATTTTTTTATAAAAATAAATTTATTCACTGAACTTTTTAACTAATCACTAAGATTTGTATATAAACTCAAAATTTTATTTCTTACTATATTTCTAACATAATCGTGTATGTAATGATATACACCGATATTTCTATGTCTCCTGGCATAAAAACCTATAAAAGTTAGTCTTTAGGTTTGTTGATATTGAAAAACATGGTTTAATTTTAGTTCACTGAGACAAATTCCTCCACCAGCTAGTACCACTTAATTTTGTGCCTTCCGATCCTTTTAAGAGTCAGTTGATTAACCAACTATTAGAAAGGGTAGCTTTTCCTGGACCACATACTTATGGTTATGTGGAAGTACTCGTCATTAAAAAAGAACCAGTTTGTATAGGTGAGTTATATTTCCGATATTGAAAATATTTGTTTTAGAAATTTAAAATTAGTGGAACTATAAATAGTAAATTATTATCTTTTCTCTTAAAGTAACTCAATTTTAAAAAATCTTACATAGTACAGCATATTTATCTGGGATATCAATTATCAAAATGTGTTATATCTTAAGAATAGTAATTAAACTAATCTTCAGAAAACAACACTATAATTACAAGCTATAAAGCCATTCACTTTTTATTTCCATCTCAGTAGGCTCTGTAAGTTACATGAAATTCGCCCAGTATAATACACGTCTGTTCATATTGTTCTGTGGTCTTATTAATTGTAAATACGATGTTGTCACGTCTTCAATAAAAATATGTGTATTCATTACAAATATCTTAAGTAATTAAATCTGCAAACCAAATTTAAAACTTGCCGAAAATAAGTCAATGTATTTAATATTAAATTGAATAGGTACTAAAGTAGATACGTCAGTTTTCGCTGCAAGTAGGTACTATTAATATCCAAGAATGGTCTATTTAAATTCACATGAATTTTGACTGATATTCAAAATAACACATTCCTTTGCACAGAACAGATCCCTGTTTATAGTCAATTATCATATTATATTATTGATCTAGAACGAAAATAGTTATTATCCTATCAAGTGCGGAAAGTTATACTTTCCCGCAAGAGTTAGGATCAATATTTTTTCTACAAGCATAAAAAAGATTCATTTTTTAAATTTTATTTTCAACTCCTAACAATGTAACAAAATTTTAATTTGTGACAATTAAAGTTTGTTGTTGCTTTGAGTAACGTTTACAGAGGTGTTTTAATAAATTATGATTTTTTTAAGAACAAACATTTTAAAAATCTCTATTTTTATGCAAAATAATCTTTTTTTTTACTATTTGTATGTAGTAGGTACAACAACATAAAAGTAATAATACAATAATTTTCCAAAAGGTTATTGAAGGACATATTCATTTAATAAAAAAAGAGAAAGAGATATTTTCTGAATTAAAATGCGTGCGGAAAAGTGTTGTTTTACGCATGCTTGTAGAAAAATATACTTTTATATTTACATTTTATTACAAATAAATAATATAAGTAAAATTCAAAATGTAGCACATATACATATATTAATAAAAACGTTTAATACAACTTTTAAATTACTCAAGCAATAGTAAAAGATCCTTTTTACAAATGTATAATAAAACTTTTAAATTATTCAAGCAGTGGTAAAAAAAATTATTTCATCAGTTTTGAGTTTAACATAAAAACACAGTACTCAAAGTCTATAGGTATCCATCTTTTTTAAAGTCTTCTATTTTACATCCAAATGGCATCGTAGTGTAACATTATTGTATTAGTGGCTGTAGGATAATAAAATTTCACATCCAATGGGTTAATTGAGGAAACTATACTCCAGTAAAAATTTGATTTTCCTGGTCCGCCCCAGGTGGTGTCGCATTTGACTTAAATATGCTGATGTTTTAATAATGTTCTTTATAACAGAAATTTTTCAGAAAAATTAAGATTTGTTAGACATTTCAAACCGATACAATGAAAAAAATATTTTAATAAATTACATAAAAGCAAATAAAAACAAATACAGATGCAGATTTAGATGTAACATGTAAATGTTGTCGGTGTATTTGTATGATCAATCCTCTTCCATTATTTCACTGGAAGAATCAGTGTCACTATCAAATCCAAAATCGGAATCGTCAGAATCTGATTCCTCCAATGAAATAATTAAAGGAGGAATATTGTCATGTGAGCAGTTTCCCATGTAAGTAGTCCAATCTGCCAAAATAAGTTCGTCTGTATGTCTACAAAAATTTTGCCACATGTCTGGTGTACATTTAGTCAATGCTTCTGTCCAAGTTTTTTTAACTCTTTCCTGGTCAAGATAAGTAGATGTAATATGTTTGTTATAATATGTCTTAGTAAACCCCCATGCTAGTTCTATTGGATTGTAGTGACAATGGTATGGTGGTAGTCGAAGTACTTCATGTCCTCGTTGTTTTAAAATTTCATCCACTACATATGTCTTTTCGTCAGTTTTATAAGGTAAGATTATAGAGTACAGTTGTTTCTTTGTCATTTTTGTGTCAAACCTAATGTTATTGTTAATCAACCATTCCTGCATCATTGCTTTTTTCGCTGAAAAAGAGGGTGGTTTGTTAATTTGAACTGAATGGTATGGCGCGTTGTCCATGACCACCACACATTTTTCTTGAAATACAGATAGAGCAGGAATGAGTTGATTAACAACCCAGTTTTTAAAAAGGTCACCATTCATACTTTTGTGATAGTCAAGGTCTGTATTCGAAGAGTCTAGTAACAAGTCACATCCTTCCAAAAATCCAGTATCAGTCCCTGCGTGTAAAATAGTAAATCACTTTCCTTCGGATTTTACACGAGCTGGATTACTTTTTAGGTCAGAATCGTGCACCCACTGACGCACTAAACTACCATTTTGATAGATCCATGTTTCATCTAGGTAGACGAATCTAACTCTCTCAGCAAGACTTTTTAGTTATGTTTATATTTCCGAATGAAAGCGATCTTTCTAATTTTAACGTGACGTTGTTCACATAAAATATGTCGTCCATTTACTTTTTTAAATTTGTATCCCATTAATTTTATAAGTTTGTATAGTGTCGTACGTCCCCCTTTAAAATCAAAATTTTGTTTAGCATCAGTCAAAAGTTTGTCTAAAGTAAAATGTTCAGTTTTAGCATGGTACATCCAAATCTGTCGCTGTAAGTCTTTTTTTAAAATAAACTTCTCAAATGTATCAGTTTTACATCCTTTATCTGCGACTTTCTCATTATTTTTCAATCCTTCTTTAATAATCTTCCGTATTTTCGATACACTGATCTAAAAAAATTAAGCATTTAGAATGTTTGTCATATTAATTAGATTCAAAAAATATACCTCAGTTACACAACGGTAGTTAAGAGATTTAAAAATATTTAACAAAATTTTGAATTAAATTATAGTTACAAAAATGTATAATTTCGAAATTTGAAATCTGACAACATTGTATATAATTTATTATGATATCTGTCAAAAAAGGTTATGTGTTCTTTTAATAATATAAATTTTATTTAAAACAGTGATACATATTTATAAATTCATTACAAAAACCTCTCTCAATTAATCTAATGCAAAATATATAAGTTTATTTTAGCGACTAGCATTGATTTAAAAGAAATACACATAAAATCGTACTTACTTGAAAAACCTCGGCCAATTGATTTAAATAAACACTCTCACAGCTGTTAGCTTGTTTCCTAAACATACCATAACATCTAACGATGCTGTTGTGAATTTCTGTACTTATTTTTTTTGGCATTGTATATTGAATCTAAGAAAGCATCAAATATTTCGTTATTGAATCTTCAACAATTTTACCTTTGACAATGTGCTGTCAATATTTCGACAGTAGGTACCAACCCAACAAATTGAAGTGCCAATCCAAGAAATAAAATGCATAGTCTACTGAGATTGAAATAAGAAGTGAATGAATTAATCTGCAAAGAAAAATATAGTAAATCTTCTAATAGGTAGATTATGTTGTGGAATAAAACATAGGCTAATTTTTATCCCACGGGAACAGGATAAACGGTATATATTCACTATATAATGTTATAAAATCATCACAATTCATTACTAAATCACGACAAAACGGCTGGACGGATCGAGATATAATTTGGAACAGGGGTAGACTATGGTCTGGAATAACACATAGGCTACTTTTTATCCCAGGTAAACAGGATAAACGGAATCTATTTACCATTGTCTTATTATAAGCGTGAGGCGCTCGAACAACCTGATGGACGTCGTTGTTCAACATATCGAATGTACGAATCTTTCTCTGCTTAATACAGTTATGTAAAAGTTGATATTTGAGCTCTTAATTAAAATTAATAGTTTTAATCAAAGAGAGCAGCTAAGTTTATTATGATATTATATGCGATGGCCCTAAGATCAGGCAATATTCTCATATAAATTTTGACGCGAGCGAAGTCGCGGGTAAAAGTTAGTATACCTATATATGTAAAATGTAACATAGGTTCTTTTTAACCGACTTCAAAAATGGAGAAGGTTCTCAATTCGACCATATTTTTTTATTAACCGATTTCAAAAAAGAAGAAGGTTCTCAATTCGACCATATTTCTTATGTATGCTACCGAATATCTCCGGTATTCATAATCGGATCTAAAAAAATCTTTTTGCATTTAAAAGAGGAGAGTGTCCGTGTGGTCCCTTAGAAATTTGGTTAAGGTCTGGTCATCAATGTGGAAAATATTCTAGGAAATCCCACAAAAATCAACAGAATAAGCTCTGCAGATAAGTTAATATGTTAATAATGATGTATAACATAGAAACTTAATAATTAGTCCGTTACTGACCCACTCTAAAGTGAAAGGCCCCTTCTCACAAGGAGAAGGAATGAGCATTTAATAGTATGTATTTATTTTCTGATTATCACGTAGCTTACCAGAATCCACATAGCGCTCTTAACTATAATTTTGTGAAGGTGTACTGTTATAATTAAATTATTATTATTTTTTAGGTCGAGATACACATATTATTGAAAAACAATTAGGAAAAGGTTCTTTTGGAACAGTATGCAGGGCTGTTGATATAGTCAATCGAGTAACCGTAGCAATGAAACATCAAAAGCCAGCGAACAAATGGGAATATTATATTTGCAGGGAATTACAATCACGTTTAAATAAACATGCATTAAAAGATAGATTTATGGATATACATTTTGGATATTTTTGTAAGTATAAACAAAACTTGTTCGTAAAAATACTGTAAAATAAAATTAAAATATGTTAATAGAATAGTGAATCATACAGTTTTATTTTACTAACCGGTAGATAAACATTCAAAGAAGTTCGACTTTAAGGTAATAGTACAGATAAGTTTTAATTTCTTACACATCTAAGAATCATCTCCTAAAATATATTAGCGGTATTCACATTTATATCAGAGTTGTACAACTTTAGCATATTTGCGTTAACAACTGCTCACATGGGAGAAAAAAAAACTTCTCGAAATGTCGTTTTTTTACATAACGGACACTAAGTTTCAGAATTTACTTGACCGATTTCCATGATTGTTTTATTTATAATACTATTCGGCAAGATACTTAACCAATTTTTATGACAAAAAGTCAAAAAATTAATTTTGGCATGCAAAAATTTCAATATCCGCTATTTGTTTTTTTTTTTAATTTTTGATTAGAAGTGGTTGATTGTCTGGCAAAGACGCTTCCTTTAAGTTTTAAGTAATGCCGTTGGAATATTTTGTTTCAAATGTAACCATCCTGAGAATTAGTGTTCGCCCTCGGATACCTTTTTTTGAGACGTTGACTTTGGCGTTCTCTAGAAAACAGGCTATTCATAGAAAGAAATAAAAGCATTTTTTTGTTTAACCCAAAGATTAAAAAATATTTTTTTAAAAATCATGTACTTCTGGTGTATAAAAATCTCTATCCATTTCTTTAACGGGGTGGAGGGAGAAATTTTTATACAACAATCACACGCCACGCGAACGATGTCGCGAGTACAACTAGAATGTAATAAAGGAGCTGAGAAAAAATATGCAATTTTTTTAACCTTCTAATCTGTACTGGTACCTTAAATAAGTTTTTCGGTGGTTTGTTAATATCATAGAGAAATAGGTATTATTAAATTCTTCTAATAGCCATTTTTTTAAAGAAACGAAATTATAAAGATAAATAAGAAATTATTAATTTGAATCATTTGTACATTTAACACATTTACACATTAATTAACTGCTTTCATTGTAAGTACTAAATAAAACAATTATTTTAGGTGATCAATCTTCTGTACTAATATCACAATACATGCCTGGAGGTTCTCTGTTACAAATCGTTGAAGCTATGCATCAAGTACAAATTATTCACGCCGATATTAAACCCGATAATTTCTTAGTGTTTGTTACACCCGAAAATACAGTTGGTTTACAATTAATTGACTTTGGTTGCAGTATCGATATGTCGCTGTTTCCTCCTCATGCTTCATTTTGGCAGGTTTTTTTTTCTAATTTCTTTGAGTTTGCGTTATTAAAAATAATTAAAATTAAAAAAAAAACTACTTATATACTTTGTAATTGATAAAATTTGTATTATTTGTCAATATTATTATTTTTTAGGCGACGTGTTAATTTATTAAAAAATAGATAGTCCCCTTATAATATTCTTAGACAATATATCTTGAAAATAGTAACCTTAATTTATGTATTTTTAATATAATTTTTAGGTTCTTTTTTTAAAATATTATTTTTACAAGGCTGTTTTTTTGTTGAACTTGGGTT
This sequence comes from Altica lythri, assembly GCA_964028335.1. Taxonomy (NCBI): domain Eukaryota; kingdom Metazoa; phylum Arthropoda; class Insecta; order Coleoptera; family Chrysomelidae; genus Altica; species Altica lythri. The sequence goes on along the minus strand of OZ034804.1, from coordinate 41,033,771 downwards.
TGTAAATCATAGTTTCTCTCAGAGATTATAATTATTGTCAATATATGTTAAATGACAATTTTGTTTTAATGTTACAACCAAGAAAATATATTGTAACGGGATAACCGTGAAGGGACCTTAATTTGAAAGATTGTTATTGACAGTTGATTTTTAGAAACGTCTAAAAACACTGACTAGATTAAATAATGTTTCTAGAAAATTCTAGAAACTTCTAAACACACTGACTAGATTAAATAAAGTTGTATATAAGGGGATGTATGGGCAGTTAACGTCAGTTCAAGTTCATTATTCACAAGAGTTCATTGTATTGTCAAACAGTTTAAACGTTATCCAGCAGAGTTCTGTGTATTTTAACAATTTTGTAAATAAATTGTGTAAAAGTCCCCATAAGTGTTTCAAATTGGTGTCAGGTGTGGGGTGAAGATACAAGAATGCCTGGAAAAAAGATGAATGAACTATTGGTGGCTGAGCTAAGAAGAGAGCTCGAAGAATTAGAGTTGGAAACTACTGGGAGCAAATCCGTATTGTTGAGAAGGCTCCGTGAATACTACCTAGATAATAATATGGACCCTGACGTTGTGGAGTTCGATGACCCGGTTCAAAAAGCAATTTCCCGGCTGCAAGACGAACAATCACAACAACTGTCCCAGTTGTCCAGTCAGATAAGCAGCCAGCGCGAAGATATGTCCCAGCTGTCGCAACGAATGACGAGCCAACAAGAGGAACAGACGCAACAACTTTCTCAGCTTTCACAACGGATGTCAACCCTATCAGAAGAGTTATCCAGTTCCTTCTCATAGCAAATATCGCATTTGCGCTCCGAAATGTGCACTCTTCGTGATGAGCAAAATCAGCTTGTGACCAACTTGCGAGACGAGCAAAATCAGCAAGTGGCCAACCTGAATCAGCAAATTGGTAACTTGAATCAGCAAGCGGACAACTTTAATCAGCAAGTGGCCAACTTGCGAGAGGAGATCAACCAGCAAATGCAGTCCGAAATAAGGAAGCTTCAACAAGAACAGGAAGCTTGTCGTCAAAATCAAACCATCCACCACGAGATGCAGAAAGGACGGAAACCTGCCATGTAGTCGTTGAACGACGAGGAAACGGGGAGGCGACCCAGGTACGAACGACGATGAAACCCCCGACCTTCGACGGAAAGACTTCCTGGCCAAATTACCTAAAACAATTCGACGCAGCGGCCAGAGCGAATGGATGGTCATCCCAGGAGAAGGCATTGTCCCTAACCGTAGCTCTGCGAGGCGAAGCTTTGGACGTCTTGCAATCATTGACACCGGATGCAGTTAAAGAGCCGAAAGCAGAAAAATGGAGAGACTATCCAGGAATTTGAGGCGCAAGTAGCAAGAATGGTACGACTTGCGTATTCAAATGCAGCGGAGGATTTCCTGGAGTGCCTGGCAGTCCAAACCTTTACCGATGGTCTTCGAGACGTCGAGTTGCAGCGGGCTGTACGGTTGGCGCGGCCGAAGTCTCTTGTGGACGCCTTGACCATTGCCCTGGAGTTTGAGGCGGCGACGGAGGCCTCACGTGGAGTTGCTCAACTAAGGGAAGTCACCGGTAACTACGACCATGCCGTTCATTCCGTTAGCGACGTCGAAGCGGTAGTAGAGAGGTTAATGAAGTTATCTCCAAAAAGAAGGCGCCCAGTGAGATGCTGGAACTGCGGAGAACTAGGCCATATAAGAAATACTTGCCCCCCAAAAAGAAAAATCTTCTGCTGAAGTACCCCAGCAGCAAAAAAACTAGAACGGGTCGACTCCTGGAGGGCGAAATCGACCCCAAACATTCCCGAAACCCCTCACACCATTAAATTGACATCACGTGGACAGCTTATATGTAGATGGCCTCATTGATGGGAAGAACTTTAGCATGCTGGTAGACACTGGAGCTACGAAAACTATCGTTCGACCATCCATCATTATGCGAAAGAAGATGTGGCCTACCAGTTGGAGACTGCGTACCGCTACCGGAGATTCTGCTAGTCTACGGTGAGATACAGGTGACGCTACAGTTTGGTTCAACCTCTCTTGTTCACTCGGTGCTGGTGGCTGACGTTGATGAAGATGTTGTTCTGGGCATGGATGTTATGCTCCACTGTGGTTTTCATTTGGATCTTCGCCGACGTATCCTTCGTACTGGTAATGAAGAAATATTCTTGCACCGAAAACAAGTTGACAATGCCTCGATTAAGCTAATCGATGATATCGAACTTCCGGCGAGCTGCGAATGTGTCGTCACAGCGCGGTTGGATGGACTGGAGTCAGATGGTGCCCCAGTCATGATAGAGCCGAAGAACCATGACCATGAATTTGGAAAAGGACTCCTTGTGGGTAAGACTCTTGTTAGATCCGCCAAAGAGGTACCCATCCGAGTTATCAACTTGAACGATCATCCAGTTCTTCTCCGAAAGGACACGGAAATGGGAAGTTTAGAACCAGTAACGGCCATAATTCACAAGGTAAACGTTACGGAAACAGATGAGACCAACGGAATTGAACAACTTATGACAAAATTAGATCCCTCTTTGTCAAAATTAGAAAAGAAACAGGTAAGAGATCTACTTTACCGTTATAAACCTGTATTTGATTCTAAAAGTAAACTGGGAAGAACTGATGTTGTACAACATAGAATTGACACTGGTGATGCACGTCCGATTCGACAGGTACCCCGAAGGATGCCTCAAGTTAAGAAGGAAGAAGCAGACAGAGCCCTTAAAGAAATGATTCAAAATGGCATAGTCGAACCATCCAGTAGTCCGTGGGCTTCTCCTGTGGTATTAGTGAGAAAGAAAGACGGATCAATGCGGTTTTGTGTCGACTATCGAAAGCTAAATGATGTCACTAAGAAGGACAGTTATCCTCTGCCAAGGATTGATGATGCCCTCGACGCTTTGGCGGGTTCTACTTTGTTTTCTACCTTGGACCTTAAAAGCGGATACTGGCAAGTTAAAATGAATCCTGCAGACAAAGAAAAGACTGCCTTTACCAGTGGATCAGGGTTGTGGCAATTCACGGTCCTTCCGTTTGGCCTCTGTAATGCTCCTGCGACGTTTGAACGGCTAATGGAGAACATCCTGCGGGGTTTGTCTTGGGAAACTTGTCTAGTTTATCTAGACATCATCATGATGGGCAAGACCGTTAAGGAACATTTATCTAACCTGGAAGAAGTCTTTAAATGATTACAGAACGCTAATCTAACATTGAATGTTAAGAAATGCCACTTGTTCCAGAGACAGGTCAATTATTTAGGACATAACGTAAGCAAGGATGGCGTTGCTGTTGACCCCGCTAAGATACAAGCCGTTCAGGAATGGCCAATCCCTATTGACAAACATCAGCTCCGGAGTTTCTTGGGTCTTTGTTCCTATTACCGACGATATGTCAAGAATTTTGGAGACATCGCCAAACCCTTGACACGTTTGACAGAACAAGATAAGTCCTTCTGTTGGGTTCAGGAATGTCAAGAAGCGTTTGAAATATTAAAGAAACAGCTTACGTCAGCACCTGTTCTTGCTTATCCACTTCCTGATGGTAAGCTTATTCTGGAAAACCGAAAGCGGAAATGCAGCAATATCTGGTCGGAAGTCCTTTTGAAAGAATCGCAGTAGATGTATTAGGGCCACTTCCACAGACCGACGAAGGAAACAAATACATCTTTGTTGTAATGGACTACTTCACTAAATGGGTTGAAGCCTCTGCAGTTCCCAATTAGGAAGCCACCACTTTAGCAGATATATTAGTTGAAGAATTCGTAAGCCAATTTGGGGTATAGGTCTCCCAACGAAAGTTTGGGACAGCCACGTGTTAGTCGGCGCAGGTAGGCGGAGTCTTTCTATCAGTGGCGGACGGAAATAAAAATATATTATAGATCTTAAATTAATTTTTAATGTATGATGCTAACATAATTAAGAAGAATTTATTTTATATAAATTTGTTACTGCCCACTTTAAAATAAAAAAATACATACCTTTAAAAAACAACTCAGAAACTCTCTCAGCATATTCGTAGCTAAATACAGTTTACAAAACCATTCCAGCTACCACACTGACAAGCTTTCAGATCGGTCGTTGTTATCGTAACGTTCGTAATTAAACCACTGCGCATTGAACGAGAGGCCACGTGGCTGTCACAAACTTTCGTTGGGCGATCTATACCACTAGAATTACCTACACTCAGACCAAGGAAGAAATTTTGAGAGCAAGCTGTTTCAAGAAGTTTGCCAAAGATTAGGCATCCGCAAAACGAGAACCACAGCGATGCATCCTCAGTCTGATGGAATGGTGGAACGAATGAACCGGACTATAACCAACTATCTGTCAAAAGTGGTGTCAGATTGTCAGAGGGATTGGGATCGACATATTCCACTATTTCTAATGGCAATTCAATCGGCCATCAACGAATCAACTGACCAAACGCCTGCGAAGGTCCTGTTCGGTAGAGAAATGAAGCTACCATGTGACTTGGTGTTTGGTTGTAAACCTGGTGAAGAAATGGCACGTGAACAATATGTCACCGACCTTCAGAATCGAATGGAAAATATACACAACCTGGTGCGTGGAAAACTACAATTATCTAGTGATCGGATGAAGAGGTACTATGACACACGGACAATGGAAAAGAGTTACCAAGTTGGAGATTTAGTCTGGCTCTATAACCCCCGACGGCGTCGAGGTATTTGTCCCAAATTACAGAAAAACTGGGAAGGTCCTTACACCATCAAGAAGAAGATTAACGATGTCATTTATCGGATCGTGAAAATTCCCAGAGGGAAACCCGTTTGGCGCCTTACCAGGGAAACCACAGTGGAGATGCGCAGCAACTCCAAGAAGATGGTTTGGCTGGCTCAGGGAGTGTGCGGGATTCCGATGTAGGAAATAACATTCCAGGAGGAATGAATCTAAGGAGGGGGCAGTGTAACGGGATAACCGTGAAGGGACCTTAATTTGAAAAATTGTTATTGACAGTTGATTTTTAGAAACGTCTAAAAACACTGACTAGATTAAATAATGTTTACAGAAAATTCTAGAAACTTCTAAACACACTGACTAGATTAAATAATGTTTATAGAAAATTCTAGAAAGATCTAAACACACTGACTAGATTAAATAAAGTTGTATCTAAGGGGATGTATGGGCAGTTAACGTCAGTTCAAGTTCAAATATTCACAAGAGTTCATTGTATTGTCAAGTAGTTAGACGTTATCCAGCAGAGTTCTGTGTATCTTAACAATTTTGTAAATAAATTGTGTAAAAGTCCCCATAAGTGTTTCAATATTATACGTTCGAGCTAAAGCTTTCACAATTACTTGGGATAAAATCTGGCCGTTTCGTAAATATATGAAAACAGATTGAAATAATAGTAAAACATAGGTACATAATTAAAAAATATATTTTTTCTTAACCTAACATAATATTTTCTATAAATAATTTATATTCTAATAATTTAATAATAATGTCACTGAGATGTCGTATTATACTAGGAGGTAGTTGCGGTATAAATTATGAAATTCAAATTATGAATTAGTTTAATTTAGCTTCGTAATATTTATTACAAAATTCAGCTATTCTTGAGCAAGCTTCTATCAAAACATCTTCTGGAACCGTTATTACAATTCTTAAGAATCCGGGAATAGCAAAGCACTACGGAATAAAAAAATATATATAGTAATACATTACAATTAAAATATTTATAAGTGTAGTAGTGTAGTGGTGACATAAACTCTACCATGTCGCAAAGAACCGTGATAACAAAAATAGAATAAACTAATAAACACAACTGGATTTGGATAAGGTTTTAATATTTAAAATAATTTCAATTTACCTCTCCTGGTAAGCAAAAAACTGACTGTTCTTCCATCATTTTTTGTGCGAATTCCAAACCATTTTGAAACATAACAAATTTTTCCATTTGTATTTCTACCAACATATACATGGTGCCTTGAGGCATGAAAGGTGTTAATCCTGGCGTTTCCTGTAATTTTTCGTAAAGAATTGCAGCATTTTTATGGAGAGTATCTATTAAAGAATCGAAGAATTTTTGAGGTGTGTTTTTTAAAATGGCTGGTAACGCGCCTTGCACTAATGTATTGCTACCAATTATTCTTTGCGTAAGCGAATTTAGGGATTTTCGAATTTTGTTCATCACACCAAATTCATCATGAATTATTATCCATCCAAGTCGCCAACCAGGTACCTACAAAAAATAAACTTAAAATTACAGAACAGAGAGCAAGTCCGGAAATTATCTTAAAAATGTAAGTAAAATTATGTATGTATATGTCGTAGGCAATCGCCATAATCCGTCATTCTCTGAAATGCCTAGGCATTACAGGTACTGCCGGCAATCGCCGTAAAAGAATCATTATTACGCTGTTTGACGGAAATTATCCGTCATTTCAGGGACTGACGTTTAAACATTTAGGCAAACGGTGTAACCGCCCGAATGATTGAATATTGAATTTTACAGCGACCGCCGGATGCATGTTTAGTCATTCCCTGAAATGCCTAGGCATTACAGGTACTGCCGGCAATCGCCGTAATAGAATCATTATTACGCTGTTTGACGGAAGTTATCCGTCATTTCAGGGTCTGACGTTTAAACATTTAGGCAAACGGTGTAACCGCCCGAATGATTGAATTTTACAGCGACCGCCGGATGCATGTGTTAGTGCTGTTTGTGCTGGCTTAAAAGTAGTGATTTTGTCATCATTTTATGCAGTAAAATGGATAGCCACAATAAGAGTACATTTTATGGGAAAGTGAATCAATATTTTCTGGACAATAAAGAAGCCAAAAAACTGTGGGATTACGATGAAATGAGTGAGGAAAGGACAACCTAACCTATTATATAAACAAATGTAGGGCCAGATCATTCCGATGTAATATAGTCCAGTCAACCTAGTCATCGATGAGGTGATAATTAAAAGAAACAAAAACAATTATATGTAAATGCTTTAATTTACTTCCATAAATAATAACTCTAGAAAGTAATTTGCTAAAACTTAGGTTTAACTTTTTTGTGTACAAATGGGTAAAAAATGTTCCTAAAGTTAAGCTAAAAAAAGATTCCTAATAGTTATAATGTATTTACATGTTTTTGTATAATCCATTCAAGTCTTTGAAATATTATATTTTTTATTTAAGTTTATCATATAAATAATAAATTAAAAAAAAAAAATGTGAGCCGTCACGGGACGCCTGGCAGATGTGAAACATCGACATTATTGTGTAAAAGTAATATGCAGAAAAGAATAGATTGTGATAGGAACTAAATATGTCATAATGATAAAATAAAATATTACGATTTTTTCCAGATAACGATGACTATTTATTGAATAAATTTAAAAAGTGATTTCGTTTAGCTTTTTATTTAATTGCCTTAAATTCAATAATCTTAAAAAAGGAAATTATTAAAACACAAATTTATATAGAAGTACGTTACTATATTAATATAATTGTAGTTACTTCATAATTTTAGTACAAACAAAAAGCGATAGTAAATAAAAAATAGGAAAATGATGAATTTAACTATGAATACAACTTTAATCACTTTCTTTATTAACACTTTGTTTATTCATATTTAAAACTAAATACACAAATTTTACGCGGACAACTATATGACAACTATTCACCAACAATCAATTTTGATTGACTAGCTGTCAATTTTACAGGTCAGCAAAATATGTAGGTATATTATGTTGCCTATACAAACAAACATTTTTAGATATATAGAATAGATAGTAGGCGGAATCGAGTTAGGTTTTTATGAAACAATTCATACCCTGTCCCGCCAAATTTTTGAATCGATGAGCTTTTTCCCCCTATTGTTGGCGCGCCACCGTCGCGTCGCTCAAAACATGACACCAATTTCATATAAGATATCAGTACACCTCTTATCGATTATTATCGATGCGTTAGGTTTTTTACGTCATGACGTCACCGTCACCACGCGAGAAATCTGATTTACGTGCCGCTATAGATGTTTCACATCAAAAATTACTCCACTCCCCAGCAAACACACTTCAGCCGGCCCATCAGTGGCGAAGTATTCCAGCTGTTGACGAACTGCTGGCAAAATTTGCCAATATTATTTTAATACTTGATATGTATTGGCAAATAATTAAAATCAAAGAAAGCACAGCCAAAAACTGTTTAGTCACTTGATAATTCCATCCCTTCCCAAAAGTTTAAAATTTCTTACTCTTTCGTAACCAAACATAAAACCCATATCCAATAAGCCTTCGATTACCCATTTCCATCACTTTACAAAATGTGAAAATCCCTTCCCAATATTTGCAAACTCTTCGAAATATCAACATCACACTCACTCACACCCAATAAGTCTTTTTCAGTTTTCCGTTACTTAAAAATCCATTTTCCATCCCTTCCCAACATTTGCAGACTCTTCGTAATCAACATCACACTCACACCTAATAAGAATTTTTCAGTCTTCCGTTACTTGAAAACTATAATTTTCCATCCCTCCCCAACATTTGCAGACTCTTCGTAATCATCAACATCACACTCACACCTAATAAGTCTTTTTCAGTCTTCCGTTACTTGAAAACTATAATTTTCCATCCTTCCCTAACATTTCAAAGCTCTTCGTAATCTACATCATACTCACACCCAATAATATCCTAATATTTTTTTTATCTTTTTGATATTATTTGTACTTCAGGTTGACTGGACAAATAACCCCGCAATTTACTAAAGAATTGACGGACTATACAACCGTCAAACGCCGTAATTTTCAATCAATCAAAAAGTTACACAGTTTGCCTAAAACGTTAGCGTCAGTCCCTGAAATGACGGATAATTTCCGTCAAACAGCGTAATAATGATTCTATTACGGCGATTCCGGCAGTGTACCTGTAATGCCTAGGCTTTTCAGGGAATGACGGATTACGGCGATTGCCTACGACATATATATATATAAACGCGAAAGGTTACCGAATGACTTACTCATTACAAAATCTCAGAAACTACAAGTGCTAGGGATCTTAAATTTTGTATGGGTGTTCCTTTTGGTACGTAGGTAGGATCTAGCTAATAAAGGATTTTGCGAAATCCTCACGGGATCGGAAGTTATGGGGGGAAACCCTGTTTCAGAAACCACTTAATAAATGCGAAACTACTTAGTCGATTTTCTAAATTCTGTTACTAATACAAAGTGTACTTTTAGGGAAATAAAATTAAGTTTATCTTGACAATTCCACAGGAACGGGAAGTATGGGAGTAAAAATCCGGTTTTCGAAATTACTAGATCAATTTTAGAAAAAAAATTAACAATAAAAAGTTTACTTTTGAAAAAGTAGAATTAAATATTTTTTGCCCTGATAAACCCACGCGAACGGGAATTACGAGGTTAATTTAACCTATTTCAAAAAATTCTTTCACAAATGAGGAGTCTAAATTTTAGATATTACATTAACCGATTGGACTTTAATGCACACGATTTTTAAATTTCCCTCGCAACTTTATTTAAAAGGATAAACATAATTTATAGACTTATCTGAGTAATGGTTATAAGTTAAAAAGAGTTTCCGAACTACCTATTATTTATTTCTCGCTGAATCGGGACTTAATTGCGTCTCCAGAATTGCTAAACTGATTTTAAAGAAACCTTTATAAGCATTTTAGTAGATTTATATCTACTATCGCAGGTCACGACTTCGGGAAAATTTCACTACAGTTTTTCGTTTTGGGCCCCCCTGACCTCAAAAACACCTTCCGTTCAAAAGTTTATATATATATATGTATATATATATGTATGTATGTATGTATGTATGTATAGTTCCGATATAACGAAATCTGTGGACACGATAGCGGTCGCATTTCTTAACGGATCGAAATGAAATTTGGTACAAAAATCAATCGTCCCAAAATCTCGGTCGAGTTCGTTAATGGGCCAAATCGGTAATGCCGTTTGGGCGTGACATCAAATCAAAATGGAAAAAAATTCGTAACTTTTTTACTTCACCCTGTACAAAAAAATGTTAGGGGACTTTTTTGTTTGTCTTAAAGAGACCTACAACTTTTATCTAAAACATTTTTTTCTAAAACGTATACTTTTAATATATTTAATTAATATAAATCTACTGATGCGCCTGGCTTACCAAGGGCCATTTTTTTTAATAGAAGCGACTTTAAAAATGAAAGCAAGCGAAAAACAATGAAACCATTTGTATTATTCGAATGACACGCGCTTTTGTAAAAATTATGCTCACAGATTTAATAATAGTTACTACGTATGCTGAAGAAAGAGTAGGGTAGCGAGAGGCGCTCTTACAACCCGATGGGCGTCATTGTTGAAGGTATCGAATCTACGAATCTTTTCCTGTTTAATGCAGAAATGTAAAATTTAATGTTATGGTCCTTTATTAAAAACCAAAGTTTTAATCAAAGCGGAGGCAGGTAAGGTAAGAGGTAGGATTAAAAACATGTACTTTAACGTTAAAAATAACCGCACTTATCGCCACTTTAACAACTTACCAAAAACCTTTTTGCAATTCCACCGCATACCAATATGGGCACACCAGAATTAAGAGAAAGAGTTGAAACAAATTTTTCACCAGGAAATACTAAGTTCTCATATATTTCGTCTGCGATTACAGGTATTCGATTTCTGTAAGCAATTTCCAGTATGTTTCGTAGATGTTCTTCGCTAAAATTGGAACCACAGGGATTTGAAGGATTATTCAAAACTATCGCAGCTGTATTTTTGTCAATTTGAGATTCTAAGTGGTTTAAGTCTGCTTCCCAGTTACTTTCAGGAATCAAGTTGTAATATCTGAAACAATATTCTTTTTTAACGAAAAGAGTTAGGGTTCTAAATACTATTACCGAATTCGTATCAGTGTATGTGATAGAAGATTGTTATACATTCTAAAGGAAAAAATGAATTATATTAATTGCGATAGTTATCAAAAAATAACTAAAATAGATTTATATGAACAGTTACAGAAACTTCTTAAGTAATATTTTTAAAATATTCTCTTAACGCTAAATTGAAAGAAACAGAAATTAAATAGAATTTATGATCAATAAGAAAATTGTTTTTTTTTATTAAGGATGTCCTCGTAGGTATAGACCTAAATACAAATGTACCGAGAACATCTATTGGGGCAGAAGAGGTAATTTATTAATTTGGGATTTAAAGGCCTGTAAGTTAGGACGAGTGGGGAAGACGTGGGAAGGTAAGGGTTCCACAATCTGGAGACCCTGGGGATGAAGGAACGATCGAATCGATCCGTTCTCGATGTTGGGCACTGAACAGTATAAGGGTGCATGGAGTTGGCACGTCGCGTTGCTCTGGCTGGTCTGGCAAGTGGAGGCATTATAGAGCGGAGTTCTTCTGAGCAAAATCCGTTTATGTATCGGTAAAACAAGGAAAGATCAGCCACTGCTCTTCGGTGGGATAATGGGGTTAGGTTGTTGGTGATACTGGTGTCGTTTATTAGTCGAACTGCCCTTCTCTGTATTGCATCAAGAACTCCGAGCCTTGACGGAGCCGCCGAACCCCATACATGCGAGCAGTATTCAAGATTAGGCCGTATTTGGGCTTTGTAAAGAGTAGCCAAGTTGGATGGAGAAAAATATTTCCGTGCTCTAAACATAAAGCCTCATTTCTTTTCTGCTGCAGTTGCTATGGATGCAATATGTTCGTTCCAGAGTAAGTCCTGGGAGATCGGAGATCGTTATACCAACCAGCGTAATGGAGTCGCCCGCTATACCAGTGTCTGATCGTTGATTGTAATGGATGGGTCGCATGTTTGCCTCTTGTTGGATAGGCAACATGTCTTTGTCTTGGAAGCGTTGAAATTAACAAGATTCTTTCTTCCCCACTCGTCTACAATTCTCAAATCTTGATTGAAAGAAGCCGTTGTGGATCTTCTGTCCTCGTCCAGAATATCTAGAGGTATGGGTATTAGTGGTTATGCGGAAGAATTTTTATATATTTAAATTCTTTCACGGAAAAAGGTTAGTAGTTCAGAATGGAAGCATTTTATGTAAGTGTTCTTTTATTTTAATTTTTATTATAAGAATATAGACGAATTGAGCCCGATGCATTATAAAATTAACCGTTAGTAAGAGACTCATTACTTAATCATACAAACTGAGTATTTTGTTGGAATTTACCAAAATTTATCAAATGTAACTTAACGCATGTTATATTAAAGAAATTGAAATACTTAGTAGCAGTTGTTTTGTAGATGTGCGAATTGGACTTTAGTTTCCAGAATTTCATTAGAAACAGACCTTTGTTACAAAGATATTATAAAAATAGAAATAAACTGCAGTACTGATATCGAAAATGCGCTGAATTAAAATTTTCCTCAAATTGGAAAAGCTATATATTCGTAGAGTAATATAGTATTTTATCGCATTTTTCCTGTCAAAGGTTATCCCAAATATTGTAACAATATTATCATAAAAAGATATGCATTTTATCTCTGGTCAATTAGGTAATTTGTGAAATTCTAATTAATTTTATTTGAATTTCGTCAGCTAGTTAAAATCTCTTAAATAATATAAGAATAAAACTAAATCTTTAAGAGCGGGAGAAGAGAATTTTTTTTTTTAAATTGATGAATAACGAAAAAATGATAAACATCCGGAAATATACATTAACATAAAATATATATTAACATAAATTAGCTTCATTAAATTAACTAACAACATATGGAAAAAAGAATTTTTCATATCACATGCATTGAAACAGCAAGTTTTAATCCCTGTTTTGCCAGTCGAAACAAGACAATTTCAGACCAATGCAACTGTCAGTCAGAAAATTACAGTTTTTTCTGCCCTAGGGGAGAAACAACGTTGTTTCTTCCCTAGGGCAGAAACAAATGTCAAGTTTCTGACTGACAGTTGCATTGGTCTGAAATAGTCTTACTTCGACTGGCTACATAGATCAAAACTCGCTGTTTCAATGCATGTGATATGAAAAATATAGTGTGTGGCACGGGATGAAACAAAGATGATTTCTGACCGGGCGATGACAGCCCTCCCTTCGCTTGGGCAGTCAATTCTCGCTCTAGTCAGAAATCGTCTTGTTTCACCCCTTGCCACACAATATACTATTTCATATCACATGCATTGAAACAGCTTGTTTTGTTCCCTGTTTTGTCAGTCGAAACAAGACAATTTCAGACCAATGCAACTGTCAGTCAGAAACTTTTTCTTAATGTTTCTATTCTATTTTGTTATTTATTTTTGTTAATTTGTTATATACCATTACTAACCTAATTTCAACACCAATATGTTCAGCTAAAGTTCTGTATATCGGAAAACCGGGTCGTGGAATTAAAATATTATGATTCTTAGAACCATCAGCTAAAACAGTAATGCAATGTTCCAAAGAAGAAGAACATCCACTACACAATATTACATCTGAAGGATTTATTTCAGTATTATCATTATTTTGTGAAATATATTCCGCTACAGCCTCTTTCGCTTCTTGTACCCCTGAACTTGGTACATATCCATTAAATAAACCATTTTCCAATACACTTTTTATCGCTTCAACGGTTTCATCTGCAGCTTTAAGGTTGCCGTAAACTGTGGGATCGCCTTAAAAATATAATAAAAATAAAATTAGTGTATATTTATTTTTAAAAATTATAAAGTTACCAAGTGACAATTTTGTGTTATCTTAGGAATATATGGTAAAGTAATTGTTTAGTCATTGCTGAGACTAAGGGAATAAGGAAAACTTTTAATAGTGAAATGAGCAGCTAGAAATTGGCTAAGTGTACTCTTTTAGACTTTACCGATAATTTCGCTAACGTTAACATCAAGGTTTTGCTACAAAAAGAACTGAACATTTTTAATAGTACAGTTGTATTAAATCATAATGGAGCCCTTCATTCGGAAAGACTTATTGTGATAAAGACTAATTGTAATGAATTTTCATTTTCCGCTCTCATTGCAAAATATCACAGGGTATGTTCAAACAAAAATTCTGGAAATCTTAATTTCAATATTAAGAGGTTCTCCCAATAATATGGAATTCAGGTTTTTCAAGTTGTGAACACCTCTTTTTGTGATAAAAAACATATCTTTAAATTTCAGTATCTTTTAAAAGCAATCAGTTGATGCGCGGTGTAGGTACTTCTTAAACATATTTTTCCTTGGCTTAGTATTTTCACAAATTCCTCGACTGTTAATCTATTTTGTAAGGGGATTTTAACATCAAACAATTAATGAAGAGAAGGGTTGAATTTTTCTAAACTAATTGTGCTAAAGACTTCTTGCGAACTTTTTCTGCTGAGATTTTTTGGGAATCTTGCTGAAAATTTGATATAAGTAGGTACCAAAAAATTTGCACTGAAATTTTTGTATTCTCATTTATGTTTCAATTGATAAAAGCAATTATTTAGAGAAAAAAAATTGTGCGTCTGTAACTGTAATGGTTCAAAAAATTCATTCATTCATGCCCTTTAGCTTTTTGTTCTATCTGTCGTAGTTAGCTGGCAAATAAAGAAACATGAAATTTAAATTTTAAATATTTGTAGTAATTTAAGCGTTGAGGAATCAACTTTGGCCCAATGAGATTTTTTGTCCAAAATTTAAAGTTAAATAAGATCATTTCATTCATTTTATCAAAAAAAAAAAAAAATGTTCACTGGGTGCATTGAGAAAGCGCGCGTATTTAAAAGTGTGTGCGGGCGCGTATATATAATTTATTTTTATATATAACGGAAAAATACAACATTGCGGTAAGTTTTATTAGGATTCAGAAACATTTCGGATTTTTAAAAAATACCAAAAAACAAAAGATTGACACCAATTTTGATGAACTATATTTGGCATACCTATATGAAAAACCAAAAAATACACAAATTTTCTGTTTATATTTTCTAAATGTACGTTTTATCTCGATTCAAGAACAGTTTAAATTATAAAAAAATCCAAAAAATCCAAAAAACAAGCGTGTTACATCAAACAATTTTGAGAAACTAAATATCTAAAAAAAGTGGATCAGATTTTCTGAATGAACATTCCAACATTTTACATAAAAAAAACAAAATTAAGCGATTACGCCAAACTCTATTTAAAAAATATAGAATTTGCATATTCTTAAAAACCAAAACATACATTTTTTCGGTTTCGATTTTCTTAACCTGCGTTTCTTCCCGATTTAAGAAAATTTTAAATTTCTGAAACATTAAAACAAGTGAAGTTTGGCAATATTCGAATTTTCAAAATTATGAAAAAATTAAATTTGAATATATTTACGATGTTTTGATTTTCCGTATGCGCGTTTTATCATGATTCAGGTACAATTCTTTTAATATAAGCAGAAAATAACAAAACATTTGAAAAATGTATAATGAAAATTTAAAGAGATTGTCATATGCGTTAATAATATAATCAAAAAAACGGAAGAAAATCGTATAAAATTGAAAAAGCAGTTAAAAATTAGAAATAATTGTAAAAAATTGGATAAACCAAAAACAAATATCAAAAAATCATTAAGAAAGGAAAAAATATATTAAATGTGTAACAAATTTACAAAGATTGGAAAAAATCGTTTAAAATCGAAAAAATTTGGAAATTATTAGTGAAAGCTGTTAAGAATAATACAAAGTTTAAAAAAAAATTATTAAAAAATGGAGAAACACGAACAAGTAAAAAACCTAAATTATTATAAAAAACGAGATATGGCACTCCAGAAATCACCGACGAGAAAATTGTAAGAAATCGTTTAAAATCAAAAAAAATTGGAAAATATTAGAGGAAATTGTTAAGAATAATAAAAAGTTATTAAAAATAGAAAAAAAAATTGGACAAACACGAACAAGTAAAAAAAATGTAAATTATTTTAAAAACGAGATATGGCCCTCCAGAAATGACCGAGGAGAAAAAGCATAGCTTTCTTAACACTCTGAAGCATTATTCGACCGAACGTACGTATGAAAAACATGCAATCTCTGTGATTAGCTGCAGTCACTTGCGATCACTGGAAATCAGTTGTGATTACTTGCAACCCTTATGGTAACTTGAAGTCATTTAAGATCACTTGAAATCAGTTGTGATCCAGTATGATCATCTTCTATACTTATAATAAATCTGTAGAGAGGTCAATTCCGTACATTAAATATATTTCCAAAATAACTATCAGGGGGTGATAAGGGATCGATACTGATGCGAAAAATGCAATCAGTAAAATTTTTGGCTGTCTGTCTGTCTGTATAACCGATATAGAAACAAAAACTACTTGACGGATTTTAACAAAACTTGGTACAATTATTTTTCATACTCCTGAGCTGGTTATAGTATACTTTTCATCACGCTACAATCAATAGGAGCAGAGCAGTGAAGAGAAATGTTGGGAAAACGGGAGAAGTTACTCCATTTTATAAGCTTCCGTCGCGTGTGCAACCTTAATGGTTAAAGCTATACAGAAATCATGTATGACGGAAATGTTTTCCTTAAAATTATATAAAAAATATCCCACAACAGCATATGTCTATCTTTTATGGTTGACTCACAATAACACGTGTAACTCCCGATAGCTTAGCAGTTCGAAGCTTTCTGATTACATATATTTGTCTACTCTTACGTTTATAACACTCTCGAAATAGTGACAATTTGACACAAATAAAAAAATAGAATGTCCTACTAACTTTAAAATTCTTTTTGGTCCTTTTTATTAAAACTTCAGCTGGGTTTTGTTTATACACAGTAAGAAATTCAAAAAGCACTATTTTAAATATTAATAATAGAAGTATTGCAATAAAAAATTTCAAATTGATTCCGTTCAAAGTTAACATTCAATTTAGCGTCATAAATGAAGAGCTATAAGCGATACGACGTGTATCTTGCAATTTTAATATTTCAAAAAACAAATTTATTGCTTCTCAGTAAAAGTCTCAACTTCTCCAGATCTAATAAATGAAAGAAACTTTTTTAAATGGGGATAGCTTTTTCCGTAGATTACAAATCTACAATTATTTATTTTTTGAATGCTTTATAGAACCCATTAAGTTGTTTAAACAATTTTTTATAAACAACTATTTTTGTGTTACTACATTGATATAGAACCCAAAAATGTGGTGAGATTTTTTTTGTCTGTCAGTATATTTGTGCGCGCATCACATGAAAACTACTGATTCGATTCGAGTGCGGTTTTCACAGATGTATTTGTCTTCTTTCAACTTAACATCTAGTGTATAAAAATTTTTCTCCGTTAAAGGGGTGGGGGAAAAATTTTTATACAACAAACAACACGCCACGCGAACGACGCGACGTCGCGGGTACACCTAGTTTGTAATAAAGTATTATTTGATCGATCATTCGTATGACCATGAAGTGGTGGACGTGACGAATCGTAACATCACGTTTTTGGAGTTCATACGTCTCAATAACCCAGTCGCGTACCCCGTCAGAAAAAGCTGTTTTCAAAAAATATAAAATAACTAGCTGACCCGGCGAACTTCGTACCGCCTACTGATGTTTTTTACCATTTTTCCAAATTTTTACGGTTTTGTAAATTATCGATTAGATATATTACCTATACATTAACTGCGCCACCTTATGGTGGCGTCATAGTACTTAATTACGGAAGAATTGCTAATGTAAATTTATACCATCTCAACTGCGCCACCTTACGGTGGCGTCATAATTCTTAATTTAGTGAGAGTCACATTTTTAAGATTTTTTTTTTTGATAAACAAATCTTTTATTTTTCGTAATAAATAAAAATATTTTTTTTATTGAAAAGTATCCTATTTTACTTCTAATACCTCCAAGAATATATGTACAAAGTTTCATGATGATCGGTTGATTAGTTTTTGCGTGAAAGCGTAACAAACAAACTTACATTGACATTTATAATAAATATTAGTAGGGATAGCGATACTTTAACGAATCTAATGCAAAAAGACGCATTCCGATCCATCTTACGTTACAAAATTCGGAGGTTTTGGTACTTTATTTCCTCGACTACTCGTAAAAACTCTGTTTATGTAGCCAACAACCTCAAAAGCATAGTGCAGGATATACTGTAACCATGTGACGGTATTTTAGACTACAATACAATACTCACTACTGAATATTATTAATATAAAATACTAAACTTAATATGTTAACTTACGTGACAGAATTATAAAATAATCTGTCAATAATCATGTGGTCCGTCACTATGATATTCATAAATTAGTTCAGACTGTTTTTTGTATATCTATCCCTTTTCAATGTACTGAATGTTGAAACGGTATTCAAAGGATTTATAGTTATGACTAATAACATGTGATAAATAAGTCATCTTTGTTTCTACCAACCAATATACGTTATAAGTGTTTCTGTCTCTCTCTTACTCACACCATTACATATGTAATGATTTTTCCCATTTAATTGTACACAAATCTTTTCCACCGAGTGTATGAATAGAAGTATAACTTAAAAAAAACAAAAAAAACTTCCCTCTGGCGTAATCGATCCCATTACGATAACCCAACCGAAATGTCATAATCAGCCGCTGATCCAAATTAGCTACCAAGACCTTACATGAAGACTTTCAAAATGATAATATTATATTTAATATAATAACAATTCAATAAACAAATAATTTGCAATAAAATAATATTGCGACTATTAATTAAAATGTAAGCTATCCTATCTTTCAAGTTGGATCAAACTGCACACGTTGTGCAAATTTGATTAAAATCGGTTTAGTAGTTTAGGAGTCCATTGCGGACAAACAACGTGACACGTAATTTATATATATATTAAGATAAGATAGAAAGTTTCCTAAAAATTTAAAAAATCATATAGTTTCAAAAAGATTTAAAAATATTCTTAAATATCGAATAAAAATTGGATATATTATCGTAAAAATATCGTTTAAAATTGGTAATATTGATAAAACTGAAACAACATTCATTGACTGTTAGGCGGTACGAATTTATGCCAAATTAGCTAGTTTACTAAATATATTACAAAAACAATATATATATATATATATATATATATATATATATATATATATATATATATATATATTTCATTTATTATAGTTTATTATAATAATTACTTAACAGTTTCATACGAATGTAATTGTTTATATCTGACGGAAGATATGTATTAAAAGTTCAATTTATGTAAATAACAATATGTTTCCATTATTTATTACTAGCTTTTGCCCGCGACTTCGTCTGCGTGTAATTCGAATAAAAGCAAGGTCTTTATAACTTAAAAAAAACAAAAAAAACTTCCCTCTGGCGTAATCGATCCCATTACGATAACCCAACCGAAATGTCATAATCAGCCGCTGATCCAAATTAGCTACCAAGACCTTACATGAAGACTTTCAAAATGATAATATTATATTTAATATAATAACAATTCAATAAACAAATAATTTGCAATAAAATAATATTGCGACTATTAATTAAAATGTAAGCTATCCTATCTTTCAAGTTGGATCAAACTGCACACGTTGTGCAAATTTGATTAAAATCGGTTTAGTAGTTTAGGAGTCCATTGCGGACAAACAACGTGACACGTAATTTATATATATATATTAAGATAAGATAGAAAGTTTCCTAAAAATTTAAAAAATCATATAGTTTCAAAAAGATTTAAAAATATTCTTAAATATCGAATAAAAATTGGATATATTATCGTAAAAATATCGTTTAAAATTGGTAATATTGATAAAACTGAAACAACATTCATTGACTGTTAGGCGGTACGAATTTATGCCAAATTAGCTAGTTTACTAAATATATTACAAAAACAATATATATATATATATATATATATATATATATATATATATATATATGAACAGTAGTGGTGTTCCGGGTTTCAATCCGTTGGTTGTTTGTGTCTTCACGACGTTTCGCCAACATCTCAGCTGGCATTTTCAAGTGATGCTTCCTTTGCGGCTGCTAAACTTGGAATGAGCTGCGTGGTCCTGTGCTGCTGCTTTTATACGTGTCGGCGGCGGCGCAGATTATATCGCTGTTCTGTAATTGGTGGGGGGTGCGGTTCAGGTGTTGACGTTTCCTCCACCAAAGGTCGTTGACCGCGCCGATTGTTTCCTGACTGCATTTGGGCCTGGATGGGTATGGCTGTCCTTGTTGCGTGTGTGTTTCTTATTGGTTCTGCCCGTGTCTGTGTATTCTCCAAGGATTTTTGTTCTTCTCGGGTAATTGGATTAGATTGTCTTTTGAGGAGACTTTTCCAAGTGTTGGAGATGTTTTGTGCATCGTCTCTTTTGTTGAGGCTGTTGGTTCTCTCTATTTCGAGGGCTTCTCTGACTATGCGGGTTCTGTAGTGTTTGATAGGTGCAATCTGTTTTGTTTCTGGGAAGTTTATTGTGTGGCCCGTTTCCTGGTGGTGTTGAAAAAGGGCTGATGTCGTTTGCTTATTTCTGATGTTGTTCTGGTGTTCCTGTACTCTGGCTGAGATTCTTCTATTTGTTTGTCCGATGTATTCTTTGTCGCAGTTACTGCACGGGATGCTGTATACGCCTTTAGAAAACCAAGGCGTATACAGCATCCCGTGCAGTAACTGCGACAAAGAATACATCGGACAAACAAATAGAAGAATCTCAGCCAGAGTACAGGAACACCAGAACAACATCAGAAATAAGCAAACGACATCAGCCCTTTTTCAACACCACCAGGAAACGGGCCACACAATAAACTTCCCAGAAACAAAACAGATTGCACCTATCAAACACTACAGAACCCGCATAGTCAGAGAAGCCCTCGAAATAGAGAGAACCAACAGCCTCAACAAAAGAGACGATGCACAAAACATCTCCAACACTTGGAAAAGTCTCCTCAAAAGACAATCTAATCCAATTACCCGAGAAGAACAAAAATCCTTGGAGAATACACAGACACGGGCAGAACCAATAAGAAACACACACGCAACAAGGACAGCCGTACCCATCCAGGCCCAAATGCAGTCAGGAAACAATCGGCGCGGTCAACGACCTTTGGTGGAGGAAACGTCAACACCTGAACCGCACCCCCCACCAATTACAGAACAGCGATATAATCTGCGCCGCCGCCGACACGTATAAAAGCAGCAGCACAGGACCACGCAGCTCATTCCAAGTTTAGCAGCCGCAAAGGAAGCATCACTTGAAAATGCCAGCTGAGATGTTGGCGAAACGTCGTGAAGACACAAACAACCAACGGATTGAAACCCGGAACACCACTACTGTTCATTCTACCATCCGTGAAACACTACATCATAACATATATATATATATATATATATATATATTTCATTTATTATAGTTTATTATAATAATTACTTAACAGTTTCATACGAATGTAATTGTTTATATCTGACGGAAGATATGTATTAAAAGTTCAATTTATGTAAATAACAATATGTTTCCATTATTTATTACTAGCTTTTGCCCGCGACTTCGTCTGCGTGTAATTCGAATAAAAGCAAGGTCTTTATGTATCAATAACTGGTGCCCGCGACTTCGTGTGCGCAGTATTAGTATTTCGAGTAGCTTATATTAGCGTGAAAAGAACTAACATTATGACATTAAAATTATAACATACATAATTTTTGGGTAACTCCGCCTGGGGCAGCTGTGGGTGGATTGAGTAGCTCACAGTTGTCACTGCCGGTCCCAAGCCCGGATAAAGGAGGAGGGTTGAGCGTGAGGCTAGCAACCTCACCTCGGAAAAAGACCTTGCTACGAAAACGGACGATAAGCCTCGGAATAGATTGGATCAAAGGAAACGACAATGGCTAAGAAAACAGGACATGAATATAGGAACATGGAATATCCTCAGCTGGTACCGCCCTGGGGCATCAACCCATGCTATCAAGACACTAGAATCACGGGGACTAGATATCACAGCAGTTCAAGAGATTAGATGGACTGGAAACGGAAACGTTAAAATCAGCAAATCAGTGGTTTTCTACAGTGGCAATGAACAGGATAGACATGAATATGGAACGGGATTCGTTGTAAAGGAACAATTGGTGCAGTCCATTATAGAATTTTGCCCAATCAATGAGCGACTATGCTGGATCAGACTAAAAGGCCGCTGGTATAATTACACCTTGATATCAGTATATGCCCCGACAGAAGAGAAGGATGAAGAGACAAAAGATACGTTTTATGAGCAGCTGGCAAATATTGTGGATAATGTACCAAGACAGGACATGCTGATGATCCTAGGAGACCTTAACGCTAAAATCGGTAAGGAAAATGCATTTAAGCCGACCATTGGATGCCATAGCCTCCATGATGAAAGCAACGACAACGGGCTAAGGCTAATAGACTTTGCCACAACATATAACCTCCTTATTAAGTCAACCTACTTTGAACATAAAAACATACACAAACAGACATGGGTATCTAATGATGGTAGAACACGTAACCAAATAGACCATGTACTAATTGACTCCAGACACAGTAGTAATTGCTTAGATGTAAAAAGTCTTCGTGGGGCAGACGCAGATACAGACCATATACTGGTGAGATCAAAGATTAGAGCTAGAATATCTAGTAGCAAGAACACAAAGGGTAACCCAACAAAAACATGGAACGTAGAAACATTAAAGGAAGAAGAGACAAGGACAAGATACACAGAGACGATAACCACCCAAATTAAGCAAATGGCTATTGAGGAGGACACTAACATACTTTGGAATAAACTGAAAGAAACTGTGAATAATGCAAACGAGAAAGTCTTAGGCCTGCGGCCCAAGCAGAAAAGGAAACAATGGTTTGACGGAGAGTGTAAGAGAGCGATCGAGAACAGGAAAATGTCCAGACAAATAATGCTGCAAAATACCACAGAAGAAACCATAAACGAATATAAGCGAACAAGATCAATAGCAAGAAAGCTTATGAAGAAGAAGAAAAAAGAACTCCAAATACAAAAGGTGAAGGAAATTGAGGAAAACAGACGCAACAACAACGCTAGGACCTACTTCAAAGGAATATTAGACTTTAAAAAAGGCTACCAACCAAGAACCACAAACTCTCTAAAGCATCAAGATGGCCAACTCATAACTAATAAAGCAGAAATCCTAAGCACATGGAGAGAATATTTCCATGAACTGCTCAACACCGAAAGCATAGAAAACACAGAAACTAAAATATTCCAGACAGCCGAAGTCACAGACAATACTCCTAACTATGATGAAGTCAAACTAGCGATCTACAGACTCAAAAACAATAAAGCGCCAGGAAGCGACATGATCCCAAGCGAATGTTGGAAGCATGGGGGAGAAACACTGCACTCGGCTATGCACAAACTCATCGAGATAGTATGGCGGACAGAAGTAATACCAAACGAGTGGCAAGAAGGGGTAATTGTTCCGATACACAAAAAAGGGGACAAAATGATATGTGGTAACTACCGCGGAATAGCTTTGCTGAACACCGCATATAAAATCTTAGCCAACATACTCCTCGACAGACTTAAGCCATACGCCAACGAAATAGTAGGCGAATATCAGTGTGGATTCAGGAAAGGCCGGTCAACTATAGATCAGGTGTTCACCATTAAGCAAATAATGGAGAAGTGCTGGGAATTTAATAAAGAATTACATCAACTGTTTGTGGACTTCAAACAAGCTTACGATAACGTATGCAGGGTAAAACTTTGGGAAGCTATGGAGGAACTCGGTTTCCCCAAAAAACTGATACGCCTAACACAAATATGTATCAATGGAGCGAAGAACAAGGTCAGGATCGGGCAAGAACTCTCAGATATTTTTGAAGTCAACAACGGCCTCAAGCAGGGCGATGCCATTTCACCCTTGCTATTCAACATCTCCTTAGAATACGTGGTTAGAAAAGCGGAGATAAAGGCTCCCATGACAATGTTTCGTAATAATGGCCCAAAGCTGCTACTAGCATTTGCAGACGATGTAGATGTGATTGGTAATAGTAGACTGAACGTCAAGGAGACCTTCACCAAGTTCGAGAAACAGGCACAAAACATGGGATTGAAGATCAACGAAGGGAAAACTAAATATATGTACACAACTAGAAACA
Organism: Altica lythri; assembly: GCA_964028335.1. NCBI lineage: Eukaryota > Metazoa > Arthropoda > Insecta > Coleoptera > Chrysomelidae > Altica > Altica lythri. The sequence continues at coordinate 41,009,745 of OZ034804.1, read as the reverse complement.
ATCAAAGGAGAGATAGAGTAGGACAAAACATCACAATGGGTGACTATAACTTTGAGCGGGTGAAAAAGTTCAAATATCTAGGAACAACACTCTCAGAAAACGCTGACGGGACAGAAGAGATAAACTGCAGAATACAAGCGGGTAATAGATGTGTATCAGCGCTACATGACCTTCTTAAATCAAAAAATCTCACACGCACGACTAAACTATCCATATATAAAACCATAATAAGACCTGTAATAATGTATGGATGCGAGACTTGGACACTTACAGTGGCCAACGAAGAGCGGATCAGGGTTTTTGAACGGAGAGTACTGAGAAAAATCTATGGGCCTGTCATTGATATAACAACCGGTAGATATCGTATACGCAAGAACAGGGAGCTATATGAACTGTACAAAGACCCCAATATCATCAACGAAATGAAAGCGAGAAGGCTACAATGGGCCGGACATGTGAAAAGACTTCCAGACAACCGGATAGCTAAGCTAGCATGGGAAGAGGCACCCGAAGGGAAAAGACCACTAGGTCGGCCTCGCCTTCGCTGGAGGGATAACATCGAGAAGGACCTAAAAATAATGAATGCCGATAACGCACCAGACATAATGAACGACAGACAACAATGGAGGCGCATCGTCAAGTCGGCTAAGACCCACCCCGGGTTGTGAGCCACGGAGTAGTAGTATAATTTTTGGGTCGTATTTGAAAAATATAACAGTCTGACAATATTGAGATGTTACATTCGCACTGTAATAACGTAACAATATTGTCAACATAAGAAATACAGTAATTTTTTCAGACTTAAATGACATTTATCGTTATATTTTGGACAATTCACACAATATCTTTATAAATTATAGCCTATATGTTATTCTGATCTATAAGCTACATTACTGTAAAGTTTCATTAAAATCCGTTTAGTAGTTTTTGCGTGAAAGAGGAACAAACATCCATACATCCATACATCCATCCAAACAAACTTTCGCCTATATAATATTAGTAGGATTATACTTTCTATATTTAACTATAATAATCAAATTTTATTTAAAATAAGATAATCTGGTGATCATTATTGTTGTTATCGGTAAGAGTTAAAATATTATTTTGTTAATGTAAAGGAAAGATATTACTTAGTGTATATGTTATCTAGAAAAATCCATATGGGAGAAAGATTAACAGATCGTTCACCGCATTAAAAATTTTCCACTTAAATCATTACTAGGGAAGAACTTGGTATCTTTTTAATAACTTAGTTTTATTTTTTAATAATAACCTGTTTTCTCTTTGGTCTTGTTACCAACCAAAATTTGCATGGACAAAGAAAATACAGTCATATTATTTTTTAAATAGTAAATATATTCATGATTTATAAATTGCTTCTAGAAAGTCACAAAAAAATTGTAATTTTATATAAAATATTTATTTGTTTAATACTTTTAAAGGCTATATTATGTTCTTAAAAAAATATGTTTTTTGTTTCAAATTTTTCCAGACATTTTCTTATTCAACTCAACCAAAGAGTTACAGATTAATTTCATTCTTTACAGTGGTTCACATTCATTTAAATATTCATTCAACTTCATTCAGATTATTTTAAAGGGTTTCAGATTGATAAATTTGTTGCCATGTTAATAAAATGTGAAAAAATAAATTAATTCTCACCTATAGATAAAGCAATAACAGGTTTTTCAGGATTAGGTTGCAAATCTAAATTATCGACAATTTCCCGGATAAAGTTTCTACAGTTTTTAGCAGATATAGATGGTTCTATTTCCCACACGTCAGTTTTTGGATCTTCTATAATACTAACACTTGCTTTATGTTCCAAATTACGTTCGTACATACTCACACAAGAATTTTTTTTTAAATCTCACCACTCTTTAACTTAATAATTTATAATTACACAAAACTATACAATTACAGCCTTTATCAAGTGTTTTTGATATCTGACCACTCGCTGGATGTTACTCAACTATAAGTTCATATATAGAATAGATTACCTTATATGTTATTTTATTTTTGGATGGATGCGCAAAATCATGTTAAAATGCAATATACACGTATGTCTTAATAATTTTGCAAATTTTGTATGGAATGTACGCTTATTTTATTGAACGTTCAAAATCACTGGATTCAACTTATCTGTGATATCTTCAGGCTTACAGTAAACAAAATATCTTTGATTATTTTAAACTAAGCAATCGTAGGTTAGTAACAAGAAATGTTAACCAACCGAATACAAAGATACGTCCCAAATTAACTGTTGGATAAAACAAAATAAAGGGACGAAGAAACAACAAGTGAATAAGGTGTTTTTGAAAAATTGGATCATACTTATCTTCATATCAAAGTTTTCATTAATAAGCTTCCAAAAGGGATATAAAGGAAAGTCAGTTGATTATCAAATTTAGGAACCGAGTTAGAAACAAATATATAAGAAAGGAATATGCCAATGGTATTGAATAAGGCAGAAATGTATTATGCGCAAACAAATGAGTATACAAAAGCATAAATTGGAGTCTCAAAGAAACGAAAAGATGCGTAGATTCGGTATTAACGATATTAACAGGTAGACATTGGATAAAGATAGCTCTTAATAAACAGCTATAGATTAGAAAGGAAGAAAAGATGACTCCCAAAAATATCTCTTTTTTGGGACCCAATCCCTTATTACATCATTGTTTATTATTTGAACATGCACCTGGTAAGTTTTTGGGGGGATCTGACTTCCTTGGTGAGATAAAGGTGATAATAGACATATAAACATATTATCAACTAGGTGTACCCGCGACGTCGTTCGCGTGGCGTGTTAATTGTTGTATAAAATTTCTCCCCACACCCTGTTAAAGGGGTGGGAGGAGAAATTTTTATACACCAGATGTTAAGTTAAAAGAAGACAAATACATCTGTGAAAACCGCATTCGAATCGGATCAGTATTTTTCATGTGATGCGCGCACAAACATATAGATAGACAGACAGACGTACAAAAGAAAAATAACCACATTTTTGGGTTCTATATCTATGTACCGGCGACGTCGTTCGCGTGACGTATAGATTGTTGCATAAAAATTTCTCCTTCCACACCGTAAAAGTGGTTTTCTCAACATTTCCCTTCACTGCTCTGCTCTTATTGATTGTAGCGTGATGTAAAGTATCCTATAACCAGCTCAGGATTATGAAAAATAATTTTACCAAGTTTCGTTAAAATCCGTCGAGTAGTTTGTATTTCTATAACGGTTATACAGACAGACAGACAGACAAAAATTTTACTGATTTCATTTTTGGCATCAGTATCGATCCCTAATCACCCCCTGATAGTTATTTTGGAAATATATTTCATGTACAGAATTGACCTCTCTACAGATTTATTATAAGTATAGATATAGATGACCGTATAACTCAGGTTTACCGTAAGTCTTACAAAATAAAAACTGTTTCTGTTTATTTTACCAAACCAATATATTTTTATGTTTTTTTGGATCGCTGATTCCGAATCTCAACAGATGGTCAAGGTCATTTTAAATCTAATTGAATCGTAGAAAATCTCTGAAAACATATTCATATGTGTTTATAAGGTCATTTTAAGCTCAAATTTTATTGAATCGTAGAAAACCCTCAAAACATATTTATATGGGTTTTTAAGGTGGTTTATCACGAATCTCAAGTTAAATTTGCAAAGTTCAAAATGAAGGATTCAAAATTCAAAATTTTGCACCATAATTTGTGTTTTTGCTTTGCTCTTCAATACGGCATCTTACGATATATATATATACTCTATTAAAGATAATTAAATAGTAGTATTTGCTGAAAAGATAAATTTTAGTAAAAATAAATGTTGGGTTAATAATTCTTTAGAGTACCATTTTCAAGGAGCTGTAATATTTCATTAGTAACAGAATGTAAGTAGAAATCTATTACACATTGGAACCTCGCAGAGATATAAGTATAAATTTATAATAGATTTCTACTTACATTATATCACTAATGAAATATTGTAGCTCTTTGAAAATGAAATAAAAATATTTCCAAAGCTTGGAAAGAAACTTTAAAGAGTTTTATTAACGTTAAGAATTGCTGTTAGGTAACCCAAAATTAATTTTTACTAACATATATATGTTTATTTTTTTTGGACAATTACAAAATTGGTTAAGATTCTCCAATTGAAAGTAACTAACAGCTAAAAAACTCTTGCAGAGTGTAATAATTCGTCTTTTTAATTAGAATTGTTTTAAACAAATTTTAAAACTGGATAACTCAACTATGCCCTTTAGATCATTTTTAATTTATTGAATATTATTTTGCGGCCATACCATAACTGACTGCGAATCTGAACTTACAATCAGAAAATGATTAAAAAATTAATTTTTACTGGCAAAAACATTTACTGACATCTCAAACAAATATAAACATATCAGATTCATTTTATATTTTTTAAATATATTTCTACATGAGAAGGTTTTAAATACTCCTTCAATGCATCTAAGTATTGCTTTTGAACAAAAAAAAAATGTCTCGGAACATAGTGGAGTTACCCCAAAACATAATACCTTATCTAAGTCTACTGGCCACATGTGCATGATACAAAGTTGTAAGTTGCGAATCGGTAAGTACAGTTCTTATATTTTTAAACAAAAAAACTAGTGACTTTAATTTAGGAGTGTACAATAGTATGTTCAATTTAAATTTTCATTTAAAACAACTCTCAAGAATTTCACTGTTTGTGCAGTAGACACTGGCACATCCTCTATCCTTATATTTAGGTCAGAAACATTTTTTTGCCTATTATGAAACCTTAAAAGAGAAGTCTTTTCTACAATAAAATGAAGGACATTTACATTATACCAATCACCTTAAATTTTTAATATTTCATTAGTGCTTTCTTCTAACACTTTTCTTCACTATTTAAAGTAATTGTAGATTTATCATGCGCATTTACTGAGAAATGTAAATCCGATGCTAGTTGCTAACCTGGCTGAAGACTCCCTCCTTCTTTATCCGGGCTTGGAACCGACAACAGTACTGTTGAGCTACTCAATCCACACAACAGCACTGCAGGCGGAGTTAGAATACAATAGAACTGCGTTCCTATGCTTGATTGACTTGAAGAAGGCATTTGACATAGTCAGACTTAAGGATGTAATACACCTTTTATATAATAGGGGAATTCCGCTTGATATCATAAAAACAATTGAAAAAGTCTATCAAAACAACAAGATGGAAGTCAGGATAGACGTGCAACTAACGGAACCTATAGAATGAAATAATACAGTGAGATTCTCTAAGCCCTACTCTATTCAATCTGATCATGGACAAATTCATAAAAATCGTCAACAAAGGATAAAGAATGGGAAACAATGAAATTAAAATTCTCTGCTATGCAGACGATGCAATATTAATAGCCCAAAATAAAGATATATAGCCTTTAAATATTAGTTCACAGATTTAAGAGCAAAAGAATTTAACATGACGATCTCAACTCAGTAAACTAGAACAATAGTAATCAATAAAGAACCAATAAGATGTAAACTGGAAATCGATGGAATTAGCATTGAACAAGTTATGGAAATAAAGTACCTAGGAATTACACTGTCCAGCTATGGAGACGTTGAGAAAGAAGTAAGAGGTCAAGTAGAAAAGTTGAATAGATTGGCAAGATACCTTTATAATACTATATGGCGCAATCGACACATGAACATTGAAATGAAATCAATAATCTATAAGTCTAGTATAAAACCAGTAATGACGTACGCGTCAGAAACAAGATTCGACACAACCAGAGCACGGAGAATGTTGGAAACAGCAGAAATGAGAATCCTCAGAAGAATTACAGGTAGACACCAGAGTTGTTAAAATAACAAGAGACAAATCACCAAGTGGTAGGAGAAGTATAGGCAGACCACGCAAAAGATGGAGCGACATCTTCCATAGAGGCATCAACCCACCAATGAACAAGCAGAATTGCTTCTATAAAGGAGGAAGAAGAAGAAGAACATTTAAGTAGTTTCTATACCAGATTTCAAACCACCCTGATCTTTTTACATCTTTGCAATAGTATGCCAATGTAAAATCATTAATATTTCATTAAATGTTTAATTAATATCATTAAAAACTATATTCCAATATCCAGCGTGAATAATTTGTCGCACGCCCATGGAGAGACATTCTTTGTCGTTGTAACTGCTACCAGTCGACGCCTATCCAAGTTTTATTCGGAAAACTATAACGTGTAGACCAGGAGCAAAAAAAAATGAAAAATTTTCAAGTTTTTTCAGATTTTGTTAAATAAAAAATTTAACACAGGGATTGCGACTGGAGCATATCTTGATTACCGTTTTTGGGCACATAAGAGGGGATTCCAGAAAATAAATTGCTTCCTATGGAAAATATTCAATCCAAAACAGATCCCGCCTAGACTAGTATTGTTAAACAGGATTTAAGGTTATTAGGTATCGAGGCTTGAGAGTGAGAGTATTTTGTTATATGTAGGTATTTGATATTAGGGTTCAGGGGATTGGGTTTTGTTGTATAGGGTTTCGATTTCTTGAGTATTGAAACTATTGTATGGAATTTAGTTTAGCCTACAATATTGTATAATTAGGGTATTTGATAAGGATTGAGATGAATTACTTTTGTGTGTATGCGGAATTTTTTAAAGTAGGTATATCCGCGGTATCTTGAAATTTGCAAATCTGACTTGTATTCGTGATCAACGACCTTAAAATCTTGCATGAAAAAGTTTTCTATAATTCAATTAAATTTACCTTTAAATGACGATTAATCATCGTGTGAAAAGCTCTATTTTCAGGCTATTTTTGGAATCACTCTTTACTACCAGAAGTATCAACACGGTACGCAAACTTGTATATTTATAACTTATGATAAAATAACAAAAATCTAATGCAAGGATATATGTAAAGAAAATTATAAGAAAAATTAAATTCCAGTAGGTACATATAATTAAAATGTTACAATTCTGTATGAATATAAATACAATCTTTATATATAAGTTTTGTTTTTCTGTTGATTATCAGAAAGGAATTCACGTCAAATGTTATTATTTCAACATTCATCACTTACGTATCGTATAAATACAAGAAACACGATAAATGTTTTGATATGTTGTTCAATTCAATTAAGAATATAATAAGTAATTTCTTGAATAAATATCTTATTATTATAAAATATAAAGAACAAAACAATAAATTTCTGGATTTACTTATCTGTCTCTACTCTGCGAAAACACACATCTGTTTTTTATTTTATTGTAAATACGTTTCGTAATATAATTATTTGTCTAATAAATGGAATAACCCAGTTTTTTTTAACTTTAATACATAATGATTGACGTTATTTGGGATCATTCCAAATATATTTGTATTGATGTTGTGTTCGATATTCTCCTACCAATACTTTTGGATTTTTAATTTAGAAATTTGACAAACAAGATGTGACATAAAGAAAATTGAAAAAATGTCATATACGGTAGGGCTCGAAGCTCGAACCTACGATCTCTACACATAGCGGGTAGAGCATCTAACCTCCACAGCAACAGATATGTTAGAGATACTACCCGCTATAAATAGAGATCGTAGGTTTGAGTCCTGCGAGTGTGTAATTTTTTCGATGTCTCCTTAACGTCATTTCCAGTCCGGACCTGTCGCCCAGGAAGTAAACGAGACAGACGGGCATTTCTTGGAACCCGAGACCCAATAAACATTATTCACAACTTAGGGTAACAGGAAGTTATATAATAGATATATAATAGTAACAAATTTATATAAGACGGTTTCGGTGTTTTATAACCTGTACCTATTGGTAACCAAGTTTTATAATGGCTTTATAAGGCTACAAGCAGCTACGGTTATATAAAAAGGTAACAGAACTATTTCCATCACCATTTTATAAAACTTTTAGTAACGGTTACTAATGGTTTTATAAAAAGGTGACATATGGGTTACCGTAACTCCATTTATATAACTAAAATACCTGAAGTTTTTTAATGTTGCCGTAAATTACCTTTATAAAAACTGGTAGCTAGTGGTATTGACTATATGGCTTACAAAACTATTGGTTATTATATCGCCTCTTTTATAAAACTTTGCAACCATCAGTAACACAAATTATCCTAATATAACTATATAGTGACACATGACATATGTCATAATTTTTTTATAAAACGGCTACTGCTAAGTAATATTTTTATAGTGAGATTTTGTTATCATGAATAACTGGAAAAAAATTAAACACAGCACGTTATTTCGTCGTAAAATAACAAAAAAATTTACAAAAATAATATATTCCTCATCATCCGCCAAGCTGAAAAGTGTAAGTAGCCTGAAAAGCAAGAAAATTGTGACGACCGAATGCAATCGAAATCAAGCTGATGATGAAGCAGAAACACAAATTCTTGATCAAAGTAATGATATCAGTACTGCAGTACTTTATTACATGTGGCAGAAAATGAGTCGTTGGAAATAGTTGATAACGATAACAACGAATATCACAATAAATGGTTGACTGAACTTGACGACGACGCCCTGTTTCAATATTTTCCGAGATATTTTCTTTTGTGATGTGTAATTCGAAATGTGAAGCTTCACTGTCGCTTATGCTTTGCATTGCAGTTAGTTCTAAATCTGCTGCTTCATATGTTAAAAACATATTTCTTTTTTTAGAGCAGGGCTGTGGAACCCAGTCTGCCTCTGGTGGGGAATTTCCATCGCGTATTTTTTTAAATGCAATAAACTTTTTTTTGGCAGGAGGCCAATAAAGAGTGCAATCCTTTTCCCAAGCTGATGGAACAATTGTGAGAAGTGGAAATTTAGCCCCCCGTTCTTTAGTTTGAACTATTTTAAAAGACAGATTAATATTTTAATTTCTGTTTATGGTTGGACTAGCGGCAAACTAGCACATAGAGGTTAGATTTTTGACATCACGTTTGACAGTTTGGCAAAAATGACTTATGAATGACACATGGCACACTGATAAATTCGAGGCAATTTTAGGCGAATTATCGTTTTGGTTTTATTATGGTAACATGTATCACTACAAATTATAGAACGGAATTTTATAGGTTGTTAAGTTTTATACCGAAACTATAAGATATATATTGTTACTACCAGTTATATCATATTACTTTGAGTGATATAATGACGCCTTAAGTTATATATGGGTACTCCCGTCTCCCGTATGCCGCCATACTTGTTTACAAAAATACTGAAAAATACTACAAACGAACCATACAAAAGCTTAATAATGAACTTATCTTTTTTAAATAAATCTTAAATAAACATGTTTTGGTTCTATGATGAAATATCGGAATAGTAAATGTTAGTAATAGCTGTGAAATTAAATTTTTTTCATATATTCAATGTAAAAATATAAACTAAAAATAATTATTAGCGGGAATTATAGTGGCCCTTACGTTTTTTCGAAGTATCTCATTATTTTTCACAATGAAATGCGATTCCCACCAAAATTTTAAGTCATCCACAGTCAGTTTAAGTCCTAACAGCAATATTGCATGGTAACTATTTTTTATTTTTATCATGATTCTCCATTTTTGTTTCTATCGATGGTTCCAAACCAGAACATAAAATTAATTTTATTAGAATAGACAAAGATTGTAAATAAATAAGTGTATCTGAGAGAGAAGTAAATAGGTCATGACAACTGACAGAGTGAGAAATGTCAATATTCAAGTAATGAAACTCTGGTAACGGAAACATTACCAAATCTATTATAGGCAAGCTATATAAGGGTTGCCTAAAAATATACAACACTATATTAGGTTTGTTCCCAATCAACACATGTACTATCAAACGAACGGTTTTGTCATGCGCATTTCATAAAAGCCGTTCCAATTAACTTTTGACTGGTGCACGAACAAGTACAGTTGATGTTCCCAATGACTACGTACTGATACATGTATTAGTTTGTAAACTAACAAATCGATCCACGCCTCGAAGCATGTACTGGGTCGTTATGTTTCTGACGACATGCGCAATAGCACATTAGATTTTAAGGATGTCACTGATGACAGGGAATAGGAAATAATTATAGGGTTATGTGCCACGGTATATAGTATATTATACTTAATTTGTATTCATCGATTTATTATTAAAATTGATTATGATGATTTGTTGATTGATTACTGTTTCTATTGCTTTTTATCTATAAGTATTTCAGTTTGAAATTCTTGAGGAGGTTATGAATCTTCTGACAAAATAACTGTCATCTCAAGAATTTCTTCTTTTCTTCGACGAAACTTCATACAACAGACTTAGCAGTCCTGAAAGCGTTCCTAATTCTAATTATTTTGCACTAGTTCACGTACTGGTTCTGGTGTATGACATGCGCAGAACACAGTTCAAGTACTGGTACATGTACGAGTCAAAATGATGTATTGGGAACAAACCTATTATATTACTATAGGTGTTCAACCAAATTTATTTTTAAGTTATATAGTGGTTTTTACAATATTTCTATAACTGTTACTTATAAAACTTTAAGTTATTAGCGTTACCAAATAAAGGTGTTCGCAACCTTTATAAATGCCCCATTTAAGCTCTTTAAGAGGTTTATAGCAGCAAGAGAAATGTTACGGTTGCAAATATATAACTGTAAGTTTTATAAGTAAAGTGTTGTAAAAGTAACGGTAACTACTATACAATCAAAAATGTTTATTGGGGACTCTTCGATTGACTGCCGGAATCTTCGACGTTCTAGAAACGTAACGTTAGCGACGATCTAGAAGGATTTTTGTGGGATCTGTGTAGATGTTTCCAGAAAAGAATTAATTCGGTATATAAGGATCGCTCTCGACGAAGAAAGAGGAATTGTATTGGTAATCGCTGGCGATAAAGTGCGAATTATTGTACGACATATTTTAACTACGCTATTTAGTAATTGTATTAAAGTTGTGTAAATTGGTTTAATAAATTATTTAGTTGTGTTTACCAATAAATTGTTAAGTTTGTCTGCTGTTATCACTTATCCCGAATCCACGAAGGAAAAATTGTAACAATATATATAATATAATCACAATTTGTAAAAAGAACTTTTTATAGCAGTAGAAAGTTTTTTTTTGCTGATATTAACTACTATTAAATTATTTTGTAACTTAAATTTATATATTGATTTGATAAAGATTTGATTTGATTTGATTATGTGGGTATATTGTAATCGATTTAAAACTCATATCAACCCGAAAAAGAAATTTTTATCCTAAATTTTATAAACAAATATTGCACATTTATTCATTGTCAAATTAATTTTATAAAATTTTATGCCAATTGCCAACTTGGTTTTCAAAATTTATTTTTTTGGAAGTGCAAGATATTTCATTTTGCAATAATTATGAAAAATCATAATTCCCAAATTAATAAACTTTTATGAAAGTTTATTATCGCAGGATCTTGTAAAGTATACATATGAAAAGGGCTCCACGAAGTTTCAAATTTTTGGTCCAATTATTTATACCTTTTATCCCATTGTTTTATGCCAACAGAGATTAGGAAAAAATTTGTTAGTTGACAATTGAATAACTTTTTGAAAAACAGTGATAAAATATTTTTTCCAACTAAGTTAGATTCTTTCAAGTATTTGAAAAATACTAGAATTTTTTCAAATTGTTAAAATCGCATTTTATGTCATAAAAAATAGTTATTTGTGACACAAGGACGGAAAATGCCATTTTGCAAGAGCGAGTAAAGTTTGTGTAGCCGAGGGGCGTAGCACCGAGGCGAAACAATACGAGCACTTGCAAAACATTTTGCGGACGTGTAACACACACTATTTTTTGGTCCGACCAATTTTTAATATTTTCAAAAGTTCAAAAACTGTTTATTTTGTGACATACATGATTAGGTGTATATTGACATTATTGACATCTATTGCACGAATAAAAGAATTAGTAATAAGGAATGATTTTCTGATAATCGATTTCACGATCCTTAATTTTTATACATACGAATACTGTGCTAATAAGCAGCACAGTAAAAATTGTTATATTGATAATATTAATATCTAATAATTTTATATAAAAATAGCAGAGGTAATGAACTATTATAGTTCAATGAGCAATAATAAAATCGAGATATGTATTTTCATAATCGAATGATAAGTAGTTGTAAATTGACATAAATGTCAAATTTAAAATAAAAGTTGTGAGAGAAATTAAATGTAAGTTTGAATCCTGCTTACCTTTAGAAAAAGTTATCAGTTTAGTATATTATACGCTGTTTTTAAATAAATTTAATTAAAATTTGTAGTATTCATTATGTATTTTTGATGACTTATAGCGCCATCTCTTTCGATAATCTAAAAGCTACTTTGCCGGCCTAGGCCGGAAAATGACATTTTCCGGACGATTTTGAAGTAATTAATAGTATTGTTTCTGGACGGAGGACCAAAAAATATTTTATCTGATAAACCCCGTTTAGCGACGGCGCGCGAATGCCGTAAAAGCCGAGCGGAGCCCTAATTTAAATTAAAATTATAAATAATGGAGATAGCGTTCCGCGAGTTAGGAGTTTTTTATTGTAAATTTCCTCCTCTTTAAGAATCTTTCTTTAAAATTCCTTAACTCTTGATATTTCTCGAGTTATATGCAAAACATGCAATGCCTTTTTTTTCGTCTTAATTTGTTAATAACAATTGGAATTTTTTGCATTCTGTAAACTCCTCAAAATACCTTTTTCTAATCGTTATTCTGGATCGAATGAGCTATCACTCATATTTTTAGGACCTTTATCACTATTTTTCACGTTTTTCAAGATGCATGTTGAGTAGACTAGAGGAGGTTAAGCATGGTAATATGAGTATGAAAGGCTAAGTGTAGTGTAAACCTCATGTATGATGTTTCATACTTTTAAAGACCTGTCGGACAGACGGACAGAGGGAAATTTTAAGAAAAACTTGGCTTGGCATATACAAATACTAAGAGAAGAAGTATAAACAAGTAGGTATACGTTAAATTAAGGCACTATAGATATAGGTATTATCATCAGCCATTTTTTGTCAAATGTCACTCAGTTCACGTGCTAGACCATAGACAAAATAAACAGACGTGCAATTGTATTTTATAGCGGTGAAAATGGAAACTAAACGAGCTGGTAGCAGAAGAGCGAAAAAGTACTTATAACGGTATAATGACAAAGTAAGTACTATAAGTGGTTTTAGTTTAAAATAAATTTTAGGTAGAAAGCATAAAAAGGGTATAGAAGTTAAGTTTTAAAGTGCGCTGATGTCGGAACTTGTTGCCAACTTTATAATAGGCATCAACACATCTATTCTATTATCTCTGGTTTTGTGGTTGACATTGGACTAAACATGGCTGATGATAATACCTATGTTTATAGTGCCTTAGTTAAATAGCATGAAAGAAAACAGAAACTAAATAATTAATTTAATTACTCATAATCTTGAGGAAGATCTTTCATTGCTTTTTTATTACATTCTGTAAGTTTTGTGATGTCTAAATCTAAAATTCGAACACCATCAAGAGAACGCACACTACTAAGTGCAACCTACCCCTTGGCAAATAGCGCTTTACCGAGATAGATTACGGCATAGTCCACAATACAGTCTAAAAAACTTTCTAAATTAGTTTATTTCATTAACAGTTAAAATAAAAATTACTGTTTTCGCATGTAGAACAAAAAAAAAACAGAAAAAAAACTTCTCTCTCGCGTACTCGATCCCATTATGTTAACATAACAGAACTGTCACAATTGGACGCTTATCCAAATGATCTATGAACAACTTATTTAAAAGTTTTCAAAATGATAATATCTATACACAACTTAAATCATTTTTAATAACAATTCAGTATACATTTCGAAATCTCTGTATATGCCTAAACACACTTGAAACCTGCATTTTCATCCAGTTCTTAGCTATCCTGAAAATTTCAGAGCTCTAGGGAGTCGGGAAATAGGTTCAAATTTGATTACAAAATTCCACGGAATGACAAAGAAAAGGACAAAGAGACAAAGAACACGGCGAAAATATAAAAAACTTTCTAATAATAAAATGTAAATAAAGAAGAAAACAATACTGTTACGTTCTAGGGGTTCAAAATAAAATCACTGCTGAACGAAAATGTCTAATTTATTTACACACAATAAACGAAACGAATTATAACTAAATAACTAAACTAACTATAACACACTAATTTATGTACAACAATTAACTTCGATTTATATTCACTATTTATTTTCACTTCGTAGGTCGCTCGAATATTTCGACTGTCGCTGTTACTTTTTCCTTCCTTGTGGGTCGTGGCTCTCCGCTTATATACCAGTCCACAGCTTCCAGAACGTCCTTCGGTAACAAATTCTCGACGCGCGTAGAAGAAAAGGATTATTCTCGATTGTACGCGCCGTCACCAGACTTCCGGGAATCAGTTGTTTACCTAGCGCTATCAGGGCGACAGAGGCGTACTAGGGGGAGTCTCGCTCGTTACACTGCCCCCTCCTTAAGACGTTCGGTCCCCGAATACCTTGGTTGGTATGTCTGAACCTACAGGTATCTCCCTTTCTGCAGCTCCCTTGCTTTTCGAAATAGCAATCCACAGTCTTCTCCTTCATTGTGTTTCCGCTCGGGTTAAAAATGCACACGAGTATCTCTATTCCTGTCTTATGGAAAAGCACCTCGAGCATGTTCCGGACGACTCTCCAGTTGAGTTGATCTAGACCACAACCCAACTTAGGCACAGCCAGCTTCTTCACTTCCAACCTGGTGAGTTCGTTTCTTAGGTTCAGCAAGGTATTCCACATACTTCTATAGCTAGGCTTGTGATCGGAAAACCTCTTAGTCACCATGTAGAAGAGGTGACGATGGCCGTCAGTGAGACTTAGAATTTTTCCGGGATGGGGCTGTTGTCTGGAGAGCTCAGATACACGGCCAAACTTCTTCCTGAAGACTAATGCTATTCCCCTGGACATACGCAGATCTTCGGCGACACAATGGGCTAGGGAATAATCTCCAGGCACAGAGAAGAGGTCCTGCTGCTGCTCGGTGGTAACTCCGAATCGTGCCTTCCTAGTTCCACCATAGTTCTCCATGAACTGGTCGAAACTCATCTCAACATGCTCTGGGCTGGTCGTCCTTCTCAGATGGGTCTCGTCTTGTTCGTCGTAGTCCGCCTCGTATTTCGCCAACCGATTTACATGGACCACGCGCCTCGTGTCCCTTGGTAGTTTTTGTATACGGTACACTACATCATTGATCCTTTTTACCACTCTGTATGGACCCTCCCAATTCCTCTGTAGCTTGGGTGATAATCCTCTCTTCTTCTGGGGGTTGTACAGCCAGACCAAATCTCCAGCGTTGAAACCACCTTCTGTAGCTTTGCTGTCATAGCGGGTCTTCATTCGGTCACTAGCAATTTGTATATTTTGTCGGACCTTCTCATGAATGTAGTGTAGCCTGCCCCTCAATGTGCTTACGTAGTCCTCACCAGCTATCTCTGTTCCGGGCTTACATCCAAACTCTAGGTCACAGGGTAATCTTATTTCCCGGCCGAACATGACACAAGCTGGTGTCTCTCTAGTAGACTCTTGCACGGCTGATCTATAGGCCATGGTGAACAGATGAAGGTACCGGTCCCAGTCTCTTTGATGGTCAGAGACCACTTTAGCCAAATATTTTCCCACAGTTTTATTCATTCTTTCGACTAGGCCATCTGACTGTGGGTGAAGAGGTGTTGTCCTGGTCTTCTTGACTCCGAGTATTTCACAAATGCTCTGGAATAGGCCAGACTCGAAATTTCGTCCCTGATCAGAATGTAGCTCCAGTGGCACTCCAAACCGACTAAACATCTCTTTTATCAGCACGTCTGCCACTGTCGAGGCCTCTTGGTTTGGGATGGCATGTGCTTCAACCCATTTGGTAAAGTAATCCGACGCCACCAATATGTACTTGTTCCCATCGTCGGTCTCTGGGAATGGGCCTGCGATGTCTATAGCAACTCTTTCCATAGGACTGCCTACGTTATACTGATTCATTGGCGCTCGTCGTTTTCCTCTTGGGCCATTTGTTGAAGCACAAAGTCTACATTTTCGGCACCAGTTCTTGACGTCTTCTTTGCAGTTGACCCAGTAAAAACGTTCTCTGATCTTTTCCAACGTTTTCTTGATGCCGAAGTGTCCACCGGAGGTTCCATTATGAAGTTTCTCCAATACTTCTGTCGTCCGACTCCGGGGAATTATCAGCTGAGTCCTAGCTGCAGTACCCTCGTCATTCTCGACGGACCTCTTCAACAATCCATCCTCTAAAATGATGGAGTCCCACTGCGCCCAGTAGGACTTGACCCTAGGACCAGGTGACTCACTTCTTCCCATCTTGGTCTCTGTCCTTTTGCTTTCCAGTCAAGCAACATCTTTAGTTCGGTGTCACCTTCTTGGTCTCGCTTTAGGGATTCTGGCAGCCAATCTAGATCCACGACGGTTGTTCTTAAACAGAATTCCTTCTCTTCTGCTTTGCTGCAGTGTTTGCAGTCAGAAGGACAAGGTCTTCTAGATAATGCGTCAGCGTTGCCATGTGACTTTCCGGCCCGATGTTCCACAGAAAAATGATATTCCTGCAGCCTTTCTATCCATCTCGCAACCTGACCTTCTGGGTTCTTGAATTGTAGAAGCCACTTCAGAGCAGCATGATCTGTTCTTAGAAGGAATTCGCGACCGTACAAGTATTTATAAAAATGTTCCATGGACTTGACTGCTGCGAGAAGTTCTCTCCTCGTAACACAATAGTTACGCTCAGGCTTCGACAGAACCTTGCTGAAATATCCTATAACTTTCTCTTGGCCATTCTGAATTTGGGATAATATGCCTCCTATGGCCGTGTTGCTTGCGTCCGTGTCCAATATAAACCTTCCACTGGTCTGAGGATAACTTAATATAGGAGCTGTTGTTAGTGCTTGCTTCAGTCGATTGAAAGCATCCTCGCATTCAGTATCCCATTTGAAGTCCCTTCCATCTTCCGTCAGTCTTGTTAGAGGCTTCGCGATGTCAGCAAATCCAAAGACGAACTTCCTGTAGTATGTGCACAAGCCAAGAAAACTCCTTACTTGGTGCTTGTCCTGTGGTACTGGCCATTCTCGTACAACCTTGACTTTGTCTGGGTCAGCACTGATGCCATCTGCAGATACTACATGTCCTAGATATTTCACTTCTTTCCTGAAGAGGTGGCATTTCTTTGGACTGAGTCTTAAATTTGCAGTGCGTAGCCTTTCAAGGACTTCTCTTAAATTTTCCAGGTGTTCGTCAAATGTCCGGCCAAATACTATGACATCGTCCAAATAAACTAGGCACGACTTCCATGACAATCCTCGAAGAATGGTTTCCATTAATCGCTCGAAAGTTGCAGGTGCGTTACAGAGGCCAAATGGCATTACTGTGAACTGCCACAATCCTGTCCCAATAGTAAAAGCTGTTTTCTCTTTGTCTTTGGGATCTAATTCCACCTGCCAATCCCCACTCTTCAAATCCAGCGTGGAGAACCATTTCGAGCCAGAAAGCGTGTCCAAAGTGTCGTCAATCCTTGGAATGGGGTAGCAATCCTTCTTGGTGACGTCGTTCAAACGACGATAGTCGACACAAAATCTGGTGCTGCCATCTTTCTTCTTCACCAAAACCACAGGTGATGACCAAGGACTATCAGATTGCTCTATTATTCCTTGTTCGTGCATGTCCTTGATTATATTTTCTGCTTCTTCTCTCTTTGCTATGGGAAGCCTTCGCGGTTGTTGGCGAATGGGATCTGAACTTCCGGTATTGATAGAATGCTTCACAACATTCGTCCTACCCATCTGAGTGTTGTCCATAGCAAAAACGTCACTGTATTCATAAATCACTTTCTTCACCTTGCTAATATGTTCTGGTGCAAGTTCTGTGCAGGAAGAAGCCAATGTCTCAAATAATTTTTTCGAACTCTTCTCGCTTCGTGGTAGCGGGTTCTTCACATCCTGAACGCTTCCTGTCACACAAAGCACAGAACAGCTTTCTCCCAGGATCGTACCTTTCTTCAAGATCACAGGGTACATGTTGGTGTTCAACATTCTCACAGGAACTTCGTTTCCGCCTCTCACCAAGGTTTTTCCGACTAACAGTCCTTTCCCGAGATTACTCTCACTGGCTGGTTCGATGAGTCTTATACAGCTATCTCGAAGGTCTCTATCTAAATACCCCTTCACTATGGTTTCCGCCTGTCCACGTAGGTGAACATCTTCGCTGAGTAAGACTCGAGTCGTGATATCTTCACATCCCAGGAATGGAATTTCCAGACTTCCGATCCTCAGAACATCGTTTCTCATATCCATCTGGAAGCCATAACCCTTAATGACATCCATTCCCAAGATGACTTCCTCCATGATATCTGCCACCAGCACCTCGTGTTTGAGAGACCTGTCCCCAATGTTGATGACGATCCTCTTCTTTCCATGTATTGGCACGTCTTCTCCAGTTGCAGTCAGTAAACGAACCATCGCTGGTAAGGTTTTTCCATTTCCTTCAACTACACTCGGCTTAACTATAGTTCGGGTTGCGCCAGTGTCGACTAACATTTTTACGGACCTCCCATTAATTTTACCGTCGACATAAACACTTGAAGAGATGGCCTGAATTACAACTTCAGGGGCATTGTCGTGGCGGGTCGGTTTATGCCCCTTCTTGCCAACCCGCTTTAGTTTTCCTGTTCTTGCCGTTGTGGTTTAAACGGCTTCTTGCAGTTACGCCGAATGTGTCCTCTTTCGCCGCAGTTCCAGCATCTTGGTCCACCATTACGTTTCTCCTGGAGAACTCGGCGAACTACGTCTTCAATACTCTCGTCGCAGACTGGCGAATCATCAAGCTGTCTCACTTTGCTCTGTCCTCTGTGAGAAGCTTGTTTAGCAGCTTCAAATTCTAGGGCATGGGCCAGGGCGTCATCTAGAGTTTTGGGCCGGGCCAACCGCAACGTCTGCTGAGTCTCCGTGTCTCTCAACCCATCGACGAAGGTCTGGACAGCAAGTTGTTCTAGGAAGCTGTCCGGTGCTGAAGGATAGGCCAGCCTTACCAACCTTGCTATGTCTGCTTCGAATTCCTGCAAGGTTTCTGCGCTCTTCTGATGGCGACTCTTGATTTGTGCGTGATACACTTGTTGGAGATGTGCATCACCATATCTCATTTGCAGTCTACTTGTCAGAGTCTTATAATCACCTTGTTGACTTGCAGGAATGGTCTGAAGGATATTCAGTGCGTCTCCTCTTAATGCAACAATTAAGGCAGTTGCTTTCTCTTCATCGTCCCAGCAGTTGGCGTTGGCTGCTGCTTCAAATTGTTTATGATATGTGCTCCAGGGTATTTTGCCATCAAAAGTTGGAGGTTTGATCTTTGTTCGCCCTGGCTCACCCCGTTCTCCCAGCTTAACAGAACAATATTTGTTGAAGTTCTTGCTCAAACGCTCTTCCATGGTTTTCACCTGTTCTTCCAATTTTACCTGCATTTCTTCCTCCATATTAACCAATCTGCCTTCAATGTTTCCAACCCTGTCTTTTACGCTTCCAATCTCATTTTCCAGCTTGGAGTAATTATTCTTCAACTCATTTTCAATCAATGTCAATTTATCTCCCAAATTATCTTCCATTTTTTTAGTGTTTTCTTCCATTATCTTTCTAGTATTTTCTTCCATTTTTTTCTCCATTTTCTGGGTATTCTCATCCATTATCTTTCTAGTATTTTCTTCCATTTTATTCTCCATTTTTTCAAGGGCTTGCTTGAAAAATTCCATTGTCGCCTGATCCATTTTCTTCGTCTGTGATCTCGTAACTGGCATACAAAATATTCACTAATGAAGTCCACAATTTAAATTAACACAGCAGTTTAATTTACCCCACACCTGACACCAATTGTTACGTTCTAGGGGTTCAAAATAAAATCACTGCTGAACGAAAATGTCTAATTTATTTACACACTTTAAACTAAACGAATTATAACTAAATAACTAAACTAACTATAACACACTAATTTATGTACAACAATTAACTTCGATTTATATTCACTATTTATTTTCACTTCGTAGGTCGCTCGAATATTTCGACTGTCGCTGTTACTTTTTTCTTCCTTGTGGGTCGTGGCTCTCCGCTTATATACCAGTCCACAGCTTCCAGAACGTCCTTCGGTAACAAATTCTCGACGCGCGTAGAAGAAAAGGATTATTCTCGATTGTACGCGCCGTCACCAGACTTCCGGGAATCAGTTGTTTACCTAGCGCTATCAGGGCGACAGAGGCGTACTAGGGGGAGTCTCGCTCGTTACAATACATTTCTGGATTTACTTATCTGTCTCTACTCTGTAAAAACACACATCTGTTTTTTATTTTATTGTAAATACGTTTCGTAATATAATTATTTGTCTAATAACTGGAATAACCCAGTTTTTGTTAGCTTTAATACATAATGATTGACGTTATTTGGGATCATTCCAAATTTATTTGTAGGTATTGATGTTATCTTCGATATTCTCCTACCAGTACTTTTAATACATCATAGACTACTTGTTGGATTTTTAACAAAATATTTTTTATTCACAGTCATTTAATTATTTGAGATATCTCTTATAGGATTATAAAATTTAGAAATTTGACAAACAAGATATGACATAAAGAAATTTGAAAAATGTCACATAGGTGAGGGTTCGAACCTACGATCTCTAGCCCACCACAGCAACAGATGCATAAGAGATACTACCCGCTAATAGAGATCGTAGGTTTGAGTCCTGCCGAATGTGTAATTTTGTCGATTTCTCCTTAATGTCATTTTTTGTTTGCCTAAGTCCTAAATTTCAATACATTGTTACGAACCAGTCCGGACCTGCCGCCCAGGATGTAAACGAGACAGACGAGCAGTTCTTGGAACCCGAGAATGTTCGATTGGCTGCCGGAATCTTCGACGTTCTAGAAGGATTTTTGTGGGAGCTGTGTAGATGTTTCAAGAAAGGAATTAATTCGGTATTCGGTATATAAGGACCGCTCTCGACGGAGAAAGAGGAATTGTAGGTATTGGCAATCGCTGGCGATAAAGTGTGAATTGTTGTACGAGATATTTTAACGACGCTATTTAGTAATTGTAATTGTATTAAAGTTGTTTAAATTAGTTTAATAAATTGTTAAGTTTGTCTGCTGTAATCACTTATCCCGAATCCACGAAGGAGAAATTATAACGATATAAATATAAAATATTATAAAATGTAAAGAAGAAAACAATAAATTTCTTGATTTTCTTATTTGTCTCTACTCTGCAAAAACACACATCTGTTTTTTATTTTATTGTAAATACGTTGCGTAATATAATTATTTGTCTAATAACTAGGATAATAATCTTTTTTTTAAACTTTAATACATAATGATTGACGTTATTTGGGATCATTCCACATATATTTGTATTGATGTTATGTTCGATATTCTCCTACCAACACTTTTAATACATCTTAGACTACTTGTTGGATTTTTTATTTTTTATTCACAGTAAACTAATTATTTTAGATATCTCTTATAAGATTATAAAATTTAGAAATTTAACAAACAAGAAATGATGTAAAGAAAATTGAATAATTGTTACATACGGCATGGCTCGAACCTACGATCTCTACATATATAGCGTGTAGAGTAGAGCATCTAACCACCTCAGCAACAGATGAATTAGAGATACTACCCGCTACAAATAGAGATCGTAGGTTTGAGTCCTGCCGAATGAGTAATTTTTTCGATGTCTCCTTAATGTCCTTTCTTGTTTGCCTAAGTCCTAAATTTCAATATATACATATATATTGATAAGGATTTTTTTTCGTGGCACACGTTCCCTCAATGGAATTTTTGAACGTGATCTGCCATTTGTAAATTGGTTGTCTAGATTAAGTATTTTTTATCGATATGTTTTTGTTAAGTTTTTTGTTTCTATTGTTTAGTTGTTATGAAGATGATTGAGATTATGTTGTCATTAAATTTTGAAAAAGGTTGTCAATAAAAGAAAGCATAAAAATATTATTGAATTGATTACAATTGAATTTGAATTTTTATAAAGTTATAAACAAATAAAAAAATATAATCAAAGAAAACTATAATTAAGATATAAAAAGGAAAAAGAAATAGAGTAGCAGATATAGAAAAACTGAAAAGGGATTGAGCAGAAAGGCAATAGATAGAAAGGTAGGCAGCAGAAAGAAGGAGTTCGAAATAAGTGGAGTAGGAAGAAGAGAAAGAAAATGTTTTTTTATATATACTTTTTTGTGTATTAGGAAAAGAATTTAGAGATATCCACGACCAGAAATTGTACTGATTGGAGGGTGTTCTCGCCGGAAGGTCCATATCAGTATATATTGAAATGGATCTTCCTTCTGGAACACCCTCCTTCAATATAATGATTGGTTGTTGATTCCAATATTTCCAAATTGATTGTCCTAAATACAAATATACCTAAATATAAAAAAAATATTTTCTTCCTCTTCTTCCTATTCCACTTCTATTCTGTTGCTCAACTCTTTCTCTATACCTTCCTCTTCCGACCATTTTCCAACTCCTTTCTGTTGCCTTTCTTTTTATCTATTGCCTATTATCTATTTCCAACTCTCTGCTTTTCTTTACCTGTTTTCTGGCTTCCTCTATTGTCTGAAGTCTAATTTTCTTTTCTTCTTCAATATATTTTTCTTTTTCTTTTAATTTATATATTTATTTATTTCTCTTTTTTTATTTTAATTTAAATTTCAATACTTAATTTTTACAATTTTATTTCATCTCTGACATTTTTAAATTAACTTCTAGACAATCTAATCAATAATCACCACCAAAAACAAAAAACATAATTTAAACAAAAATAATCTAAATACAAAAATACTTAATCTATAATAGACCACCAATTTACAAATAATGGATCACGTTCCAACATTCCATTGAAGGAACATGCACCATGAAGAAAAATCCATGTCAATTTCCCCCAAATTTGATTTGACTTGATGAATCACTTCACCTTGCCAAATCAAATTTCCTTTCAGTAGGAAATTTTTCTTCATCATCAGTTGCCAAGCTTTTAATTTAGAATATTTGAATTTTACGCAATACACTATATTTATCTAACAAATCAGTCCATATCACTATATCTACTTTTAACTTCTTCTTTATTAAAATTTTAATTTCTATTTTAATTATTTTTTTATAAAATTCATTCCCCCTTCTTAACATTTATCAAAATATATTTTTTTTTATAGTTTTAGATTTGTTCCCCCTCTTTTGAAATTTCCCTATACATATAATTTTTTATAGACTCCCCTTTCCTAATATTTTCCTACATATAATTTTTTTTATAAATTTTGTGACCTTACTCCTTTCCTGATATGTCCCTATATATAACTTTCTTATAAATTTAAATTTCTTTCCCCTTTCTTGATATTTCCCTGTATATAACTTTTTTATAAATTTAAATTTCTTTCCCCTTTCTTGATATTTCCCTGTATATAACTTTTTTATAAATTTAGATACCTTTCCCCTTTCCTGATATTTGCAAATATATAAGTTTCTTATAAATTTAGCCTTTACCCGTTCCTGATATTTTCCTTGATATAATTTTTTTATAAATTTAAATTTATTTCCCCTTTCTTCATATTTTCCATTAAATTTATGTTTAATTTTAATTATTTTCATATTATTTTGATATATAGTTATATTTCTTTTTCCATTTCTTCTAATAATAATTCACGTTCTTTTTCTTGTACTACATTTATTTCCATCTCACTTATCTTCTTTACTATATCTTTTTTTATAATCTTTTCTAAGTCATTCAATTTTTTATTAGTATTAGTATTGATTTCTTTTATTTCATCTTTGCATTCCTTGTTAATAATTGTTTTAATTTTTACTTCTATTTCCGTTATTCTCGCTATTATTTCAGTTCTCATTTCTTTTTTTGTTTCTTCTAAATTTTTTATGTTTATTTCCATTTGCTTCTTCATCTCATCTTTAAATGCTTCTTTATTTTTGTTCATTTCTTCTTTAACTTCATGTAAATCTGATCTTATTAATTCAATTTGCTCTGTCATGTCTTTTTTCATAGAATCCATATTCTTGTTCATATCTTCTTGTATTTTTTTTCATTGCATCCATATGTAAATTTATTGCTTTAATATTTTTGTTCATGTTTTCAGTATTTTTGTTCATATCTTCTTTATTTTCTTTTTTTATTAAATCTATATTCTTGTTCATGTCTTTTAACATTTCTATAATTTGCCTTTCCCATGATTCCCTTCTATACCCCTTTCTTGCTATCTTGACTACCCTGACTAACCTGATTACCCTGACTACCCTGATTACCCTGACAATCCTGACTATGCTGACTCTCCTGATTATCCTGACTCTCCTGATTTTCAATATTATCCCCTTGCTCTAACATTTTAACTATAGTATCCTTTCCCCCTCTTAATTTCATACAACTATGTATAATTTATCTAATCTTTCACTCCCGAATCACACACCTTTTTTTTTAATAATGCTTGACACCTGATACTAAAGAAAATTTTTTTACCATCAGTGCCGAAGCAGCCAATATAATTATTGGTCGTGGATTCCAATATTTACCTCTTTTTTATTTTAATTTAAATTTCACTACTTTTATTTTTATTTATTTTTACAATTTTATTTCAACTCTGACATTTTTAAATTACCTTCATGACAATCTAATCAATAATCACCAACAAAAACAAAAAACATAATTTAAACAAAAACAATCTAAATACAAAAATACTTAATCTGGACAACCAATTTACAAATAATGGATCACGTTCCAAAATTATATTGAAGGAACATGCACCATGAAGAAAAATTCATGTCAATATATAGATTTATAGATATTCCTGACCGGCTAGTATAAAAGAAAAAAAAGCGATCTTTTTTGGGGTTGCGGTCCACAGGCCTAGTGATTAAAACACTAGGGTAAGGAGAGAATTTCACTTTTTTAGTAAATGTTTTTTGTGATTATAATATTGATATCCAAGATTTCTTACCAAATTCGACCGATGTTTTATCTAGATATTATTTGTAGCTAATATTTAGTTGTTGGTGAAAATTTTTACAAATCGCTATGCCTATTAAGAAATATTGAATTAACTGATATGCATTTCATGTACGGTTGTGCAAATGGTAATGCGAGGAAAGCGCTAAGTCTGTATTTAGACGCTTTTTCTAATCGCCATATATCTTCAGTTCGTGTGTTTGGAATACTGCAGTAAAGGTTGCGTGATACAGGTACATTTGGGAAACAGTCCCATAATTCCGGGAGACCAAAGTCGATTTTTACCCCAAAGACAAAAGAAGCAATTTTGACACGAGAAGAGAAGAATCCAGAAACTAGTTTGTGGAGAATATCAGCGGAGGTAGTAATTGGGTCTCCTCTGGTTTGGAGAACGAGCAATAACTTTATCCGCATTATGCTCTAAATTCACTTAACCATTAGACACGTTTGGAATTTTGGCACTGGTTTCTAAGAAAAAATACAGAGGACCCCATTTTTATTGCAGACATTCTTCTTGATGAGGCAAGGTTTACACGAAATAGGGTTTTTAATTTCCATAATTTACATGTTGGCCGACGAAAATAGTATTCTGGAATCCAGGCATCAAGTACCTACGTTTTTCATTGAACAGTTGGATAGGTGTTTTGGGCGACCTAACCGATTAACGGTTAATTACTTAGAATTTTTGCAGAACAGATTGGGTGATGTTTTAGACGTTATTCCTTTAATACAAAGAAATTAAATGTGGTTCCAGCACGATGGTGCTCCGGTCCATTTTTCAATTGCCATAAGAAGCATTTAGACGGATATTTTGGAGAAAGATGGATATAAAGGAGCGGAACTCTACCATAGCCTGCAAGATCGCCTGATTTAAACCCCCTTGACTTTTTCCTTTGGGGACACTTAAAAAATTTCGTATACCTACGCCACTTCTGTGAATAATCTGAAGCACTGTAAATATATAAATATACTAGCTTTTGCCCGCGACTTCGTCTGCGTGTAATTCGAATAAAAGCAAGGTCTTTATGTATCAATAACTGGTGCCCGCGACTTCGTGTGCGCAGTATTAGTATTTCGAGTAGCTTATATTAGCGTGAAAAGAACTAACATTATGACATTAAAATTATAACATACATAATTTTTGGGTCGTATTTGAAAAATATAACAGTCTGACAATATTGAGATGTTACATTCGCACTGTAATAACGTAACAATATTGTCAACATAAGAAATACAGTAATTTTTTCAGACTTAAATGACATTTATCGTTATATTTTGGACAATTCACACAATATCTTTATAAATTATAGCCTATATGTTATTCTGATCTATAAGCTACATTACTGTAAAGTTTCATTAAAATCCGTTTAGTAGTTTTTGCGTGAAAGAGGAACAAACATCCATACATCCATCCAAACAAACTTTCGCCTATATAATATTAGTAGGAGTAGGATTATAACATATTATAACTTGATATGAATTTTCTTATAAGTATATGTATATGCTATAATTAAATTTTTACTATGGAATTTAAATTTTTTGTGAGAACTTTTTAATTATTGTAAATGAAATTTATATATGATTTTGAATATTATTTTAATATAGCCCGCGATACTCCTATCTCAGGGTAGAATTTAAAATTTTAGAAATTTAATTATTGAATTTAGTTATAACTTTGTTCTAAATATAAATTTTTTATTTTCAAATTAACTTAAATACCTTTTTTTTAACACTTATGGTCCAACTGATGCACAAATTATTGATTTTTACTATGAAATTATAACATAACCTTAAAATTCGATTCTAAAATCAGTATTAGTGAATTGTGAAAAGTTTCTATGAGATAGTTGAATGAAATGAGAAATTCTGAATATTTGAAAGTACAGTGATTTGCAAAATTATTTTTAAATTAAAATGAAAATGAGTTTAGATTATACAATGACAGAAATGAAACACAGTTTATTAATCTAAAGTGTTAAAATACCGTTTAACGTTGCTCAATCTATGGTACCACTCTTCTAAAATCCATTAACTGCTATAAACCATTTAAATGTGGATCTTCCTTCAATTCTTGGGTCAAATCTGCTGTATTCATAAACTGGTAAGTAATTAATTTAAAAACCTTTCTTATCAACTTGTGGATTTCTCTTCCCTGCTTGTTAATTTCTCTTCTCTGCAGCGATATATAATCTTCTTAATACGATGCCTTTCCTTCTCGACTTTTCAATCTTTTAAAATTACTTTTTATATTCTTTCTTCCTTACCAAACACGTAGTACTGCTTCTTTTCAACTTTAATAATAATATTATCTCGTTCAGATCTCTTTTAACTCAATATTTCATGAAAAAACTCAAATTTTACTGCAGAACATTTATTAACATCCGTCTTCTACAAAGGCTACCAGGCAAGAACGAGTCTCCAATCAACAAATTAACAATTGAATATCCCTAACAACCTAAATCATATACATTTCTATTCACAAACAAACTTGATTACATTCAAATAAAACAAATTATGCATACTAGATTTCTTATCCTAATTTTAATAATCTCTATTCCTACTATGATCTAATAGAAATTTATATTTCAAAATTTCTCATTTTCTTATTAATTTTACAAATATCAAATGTGGATCTTACCGATGTGAAAATTTATATGCAGTCTTTTAAAAGTAAGTATTTGATTATTTATTCAACTAATTAAATTATTTTGAAACAAATGTATCTCTAATATTTAATTTTTTTTTATTTATCTTTCTTATTTCTTTTATTTTTTAGGAATGAAGATAATAATTCTTAATATACTAAAAAAAATATAAACTATGCAAGTACCAATGCTTTGTACTCTTTCGTGGTATCAAGAATATCATTTTTAACCATTGTTATATTTAATTTAACACATTATATATCATAAAATCATATATCATCTCAATATATTTGACAAAAATATTAAAATTTGTTATCTTATTTTTAAGTAAAATATTCACCAAAACTATTCTTTACAAAATTTACATTTTTGTTTTTTCTGCTTGATACTTTTATTTTACAGCGTAGTTTTTGTTGTTTTCTAAAGAGTTCCATGCACTTATGTTCGTTCTCAAAAAACCAATTCAACTAAAGAATTTGTTAAAAATAGAAAAGTTGAAAGTTGCTTAATCTACAATACTATAAAACAGTAATGTATATGCAGTGAAGATTTTTTGGAATACATGTGTGTGAATTGAATTCAAATATACTTTCTTCTTCATTGTGTTTGTTTATTGCGGTATTACACAAATTATACTATTTTTAATTAATAGATTAAATACTGAGACTATAATTAAAATGCTTGAAGAATTTTAAATTATCAACTTTGAATATTTCAAATAATTTTCGTATTATAAATATGGGAAAACCGGGTTCATTATGGAGATGCTTGCATGTGCATATTTTTGTTCAACAGGTTTTAATGGTCCAGGAAACGAACCATTTTGTCTAGAAATTTTTTGATTATTTATAGAATGACATAAAATTTTTAGAGTAGGTAAAGACTAGTCCAAGGCACAGTTTCTATATTATGCCGAATCCCGCTTTTCCCTTAGGGGTTGTTGCCACCTCATTTTGGAAAGAAAATTATTGTTTATATTTAAACCACCGGAATCGATAGAAAGGTTATTTCTAAGCAAAAAATGTTCAATGCATTTTTTTTTGTAAAATGTACACTTCCCGATTGTTAACGGGTAGGTCTAGTACAAAATACAAGTTATGGTTTGTTAAAGGTTAGTTGTTATTCATCAAATACAAATGATTATAGTTTCAAAGACACATAATGCAAAATCTAGGTATTTTTCGAGAAAATCAAAATAGAAACTTTTTTAAAGCATTTGAAAAGACCTTTCTGAAAAAAAGATATGTATCATAAAAATTGAGTAAGTTATGATTAGATATAATAAGATTAGACCAAAATTTTTTTGTGCAAAAATCTTCTAAAAAACTACCTTCTAATTACCACCCTAATTAAAATGTGTCTGAGCCTAGTTATCTATGCGTTTTCATTGATTTGCGTAATTAAAAAAACTAAAGCTACAAGGAAAAATCAAATTTTAGAATTTTAATAAAATATTATCTTTTATTCAAAATAACTTGAAAATTAGGGAGATACGTTAAAATTACATAAATAAAACTATATAGACCTTGGGCCCACACTTAAAAAAAATTATGATTACCTCCCTTATGAGACTTCGTTTATTCAATTATTCATGTCGAGTCGGACAAATTTTCTATTACGAAAAATTTTCGGGAGGGGGGCGTTTTCTGTGGAATTCAGTGAAAAGTCGTCTATTTGATGTATTCAACAAATTTATGACCTCCATGAATATTTTCTGACAATCGGAAGTTTTTTTTATGCAAAAAACAAAAATCATTTTGTCGGACAATTAAAGGGTTTTTTTTTGCACGTCCGACACCCCAAACATGGCATAGTTATGAAGTCATAAAATTTACAACCTCACGACTGATTTTTGCAGGATTGTTTGATAAAAATATTTACAATTAACTGGTAATATTGGCCGACAAATTTTGAAGGGCACTCCAGCTGTCGGACGCTCCAAAGTCGGCGATTTCATGCGACCTCTATATTTATTACCTCTTGTCGGACAAACAAATGAACATGTTGTGTAAGATATTTCTTGATAAAAAATATTATTGTCCGACAAAAACTAATGGGTAAAAGTAGTTGTCCGACAAAAACAAGAAATGCTTTATTAATTTTTTGCAATTTTATAATTGTCTTTGTAGCATTATTAAATATTAAAATACCAAGAAATTTTCAATAAATTATTATTATTATTTTAATTATTATTATTGTTGATATTATCATCATCATTTATTAAATTCAAAATACATTATAATAAAAAATAAGAATTAATCTTCTTCGGATTCTTCAGATTCACTTTCTGACTTCAAGTATTCCTCATTATCCCGTGAATCATAATTAGTAGAATCTACAAAACGATATTTTAAAGCAAATTCACAACATTTCTTGCTCAAAAATAATTTCGCGAATCTCCTCATCCTCTATGGATTGTAATTCTGCAACTGCTGACATAATGTACACTTTATTAGAAATAAACTCAATGGCATGTTGGAATGACGTTTCATTACGCACAACTGTGTGTTATAGCTTACTTACCCTGCATGGTGACAATGAGTATAAATGACATTTACTGTCAAAGGAGTAGATAACAGTACAGTACGTACGTCATATATTTTTTTAGATGTCAAATATTTAGAATTGAAATTAAAATATTGAGTCGTAGATAAAGCATAGTACGTAACTCGAGTGGTAAGAGGTATTACGTACTCTCGTGTAATTACGCAACTCGTCCTACTTACGTAATATACTATTATACTATTATACAGAACTTTTCACTCCCAAACCAAATTCTCGTATTACTTAAATTCTTGTTTATTAGTGGTTTAAAGTGCTTTTTCTGCTCTCAATATTCCCCAGATGATTTTCGTCTTAATTTAGCGATATGGTTAACATTATTGAGAAATGTATTTTTATCAATTTTCGCAAAATTATCAATTTTGTCTCGACTTTTTTAACTAGGCTCTACCAATTTCTTCGTATTTGACACTATCATTTTTTTCTCATATTCGATGCTATCAATTTTCCCCATATTTGATGCTTTAAAACAATTTTTTAATGTCTCGTTCATTTTGAAGTAATTATTGGAACGAAGTTCCCTTTCGCGCGTTACGAACAGTTACGACTGACGCTAGGAGCTAGCCCAAAAAAATTCATACCAAAAGTTGTCACGACACTATGCACCGACACAATGCACCGACACACGCATGTTTCTCTCTCTCACAGACCAAAAAATAAATAACTCTCTCTCCCTCTCTCTCATAGATAGATATATTACAATTAAAAAGACACTATTTTAAATTAAAAGAAAATGTACATTAAAAAGAAAATACTGTAGAAAAAAACATAATTACCTATAATAGTATTATATTTTATTTCATCCTGTTTTTATAAATTAATAAATTCATAAACATTTTAAAAATAGTTCGTAACTTGACTACGTCAAATTACCTTAACTGTCAGTCACTGTCAAATATTTTAATTTTAAATTTTTTGTATTGAATTGTTAATTCCTGTTTTAAATTATAAAAAGTAATTTTAAAAAGATGTGTTATTTAAAGCTCTGGTATTGTATAAATGGACACTTTTGTTAAAAGAAACGAACTGTTAGGTAAGTAGAGATTTTATACAGACAATAATAAATGCTTATGTATGTATAAACACTCTGTTATGTTTACAAATTACTAATTCCTTCACTAATTAATCGAAAGGAACTTCGTTCCATCCGGGTGTCCCTTGACACCTCACACTTTTTTTTTATATTTTCACCGTGTTCTTTGTCTCTCTGCGGAATTTTGTAATCGAATTTAAACCTATTACCCGACTACCTAGAGCTCTGAAATTTTCAGGATAGCTAAGATCTGGATGACAATGCATGTTTCAAGTGTGTTTAGCATTGACATATTAATACAAATGGACCGGCCGCTTCCCATATTCGCAACAGCTGCTTCTGCGGCCAACATTAGTAAGAGAGATCCGAGAGAGAGACGGAGGTAGGCCGGGCAAAACGCACATTGTTTAAATGAGAGCTTAAGGGAAATACATCTTTTTATAACGTTTTATGTAAAAAATAGTATATTATATACTTAGAGTGAGAAGTGAGCTATTATTATGTCAATATCTTAAAAATTATAGAACTGTAAATATTAATTCTCGTTAGGGGAATGGAGTAAATAATAGCAATTTCTCAGGTTAGTAGTGAAAAAAAGCTTTTTCATTTGTGGTTGTTCGAAGTATTTGATGAAACTTAAGTTTGTTAAAATTTCTTAAGTCAAAATAAGTGAGAAAAGACTCTGGTTTTATGTTTAGGTGTACTTATTTGAGCAAAAATAATATATATTACTTACAAAACAATTATTGCAGGCTCAAAAACTGTATTATTTTATACAGGGTGTCCCAGAATTAACTACGGAAACTTCGTATACGTGTTCCTTGATGACAAATAAGTAGGGTCTTTCCTATAAAAAAAATTTTTTTAGAGACTCCTGTCAGAGTTGTAACCCTTTAAAGAGGGGTGGTAAAATACGGTTTTAATTTAATATCTTCTGATTGGTCCAAGATAAAAAATTAAAAATTTGGGTGAACATCATTTTAATAAAGACGCATTTCTCCTGCCACTTTTCACCTGCCCTACCCCATTCTAAGGGTGCAAATCAAGGAACCCCTCTTAATTTTTTTTGTAACTTTCTTAGCAATTAATATTTGCAATAACAAAAAATTATTTTAGGAAGTTTTGATTATTTAGAAACTTTTTTGTTCCTTGTCGTTTTTTGCGAAATCGTTTCGGTTTGGAGTAAAAAAATAAAAAGTAGGACCATGTCAATTGAGTATCGTGTATCGCGATCAAGTAGCGCACATTTGCAAAGTAGGTTATAACTCTGACAGGAGTCTCTAAAAAAAATTTTTTTATAGGAAAGACCCTACTTATTTGTCATCAAGGAATACGTATACGAAGTTTCCGTAGTTAATTCTGGGACACCCTGTATACAATAAATACCAATTTTTTTTTAAACAGTGAATGTGACAAAAAATTGTTGAATTCAAATAGATAATTCAAAAATGCATTAATATTTCTATCGAAAAATACGTCAATACAACTGAAGATCATATCGTAATTTTTTATATCATGGTTCACACTATATATAAGGAGACTGATACATTAAATTTGAAAATTCTACACCTAATATATAATAATAAAACAAATAATTAAATAACTCTTCTTAATTATTATATGAAATATAAACTTCGAAATTAATTATTATTATCTGTTGATGAAATATTTATGTATCCAAAAATATTTAAGAGTGGCAAGTATTAATTATAGTTAAAATGACTCTAGACACCAACTTAATAGGTTAATAACTATAAAATATTATAGAGTGTGTGCGATATATTACATAGTTTATAAATATCACTATAAACACAGTCAAATATATTTAATTTATAAGATAAACACCAAAAACATTAAAAATCAACGTAAATCAAATGTAAATTAGGAGCTTTCTGCCCGACCTAGCGCTATCCTTCTTATCCGTCTCACTCTGGAATCAATTATTTCGCTGCACAGCTGGTCCATTTGTATTAATATGTCAATGGTGTTTAGGCATATACATTAATTTCGAAATTTATACTGAATTGATATGAAATATGATATAAATTGTGTATACATGTTATCATGTTGAAAGTTTTTAAATATGTCGTTCGTAGCCTAGTTGATATGAATCAAGGTGACAGTTCTATTATGTTATCATAATGGGATCGACTACGCGAGAGAGAATTTTTTTTTTGTTTTACATGTGACAACAGTAATTATTATTTTAACTGTTAATAAAATAACTAATTTAGAAAATTTTTAAAAATTTTAGACTATACTGTGGACTATGCTGTAATCTATCTTGTAAAGCGCTATTTGCCAAGGGAGTAATAATTTAATAATAGTAATATGACTTATAAATCACCAAAAAAAACTTTCTACTATAAAAAGTTCTTTAATAAATTGTGATTATTTCATTATGAATCCAATCCTTTGTTTTGTTGCAATTGACCATTGTTTACAAATTTAAATAATTTGTAATAAATAATGTGTTCAAATTAAAAACTCCTGAAGACAGCAATCAAAGATTTGATAATTTATTTGTTTATTAATACAGTTCGTGAATACTGATGTAGTTTTATATTGAATAGGTCTTAGAATTTTTCCTTTAGTATTTTGGAATAAATAAATCCTTTGTTCTGGTTTTAATTGGTATGACTCATTAATTTTGTACAAAATTTCTATACACATAGGAATAAATAAGCTTCAATTTTTACCACTAAGTAAAAGGCTGGAAGGATCGGGATGAAATTTGGTACAGGGGACAGGGGTAGATTATGGTCTGGAACTAGATAAACGGGATATATCTATATTTATCCTAGTTTTATTATAAGCAAATCATTACAGTTGTTATTGAATCTTGATCTTGAATCGCGCCAAAACGGCTGAACGGTGTAGGATGAAAATTGAAATAAGGATAGATGGTAGTTGGGAATAGCACATAAGCTACTTTTCATCCCACGGGAACAGAAAAAAGGAATATAATTATATAGTTTTATGTTATCATTTTTTAGGAATCTCAAATTGTATTAATTTTTTTATATCTTTTATAGTTTTTAATATACGAGGGAATTATAAAATCTTTTTTGAAGTTGTAATTTACTCTAATGACTGGGCAACAAGTTTTTGGAGCGATTTACGTATAAATATAAAAATTATAAAATTGAGATAATTGTGGATTATCTAAATTATCAATATTAAAGAGTGTTTCAAGTCACCGTCCAGCGGGCGGTCAATAAAAGAGATCTCTCTCTCTCTCTCTTTCACACTCATAGATGACTCATAGATGACTCATAGATGACTCATACATGACTCATAGATGACTCATAGATGACTCATAGATGACTCATAGATAACTCATAGATGACTCATAGATAACTCATAGATGACCCATAGATGACTCATATATGACTCATATATGACTCATAGATGACTCATAGATGACTCATAGATGACTCATAGATGACTCATAGATGACTCATAGATGACTCATACATGACTCATAGATGACTCATAGATGACTCATAGATGACTCATAGATGACTCATAGATGACTCAGAGATGACTCAGAGATGACTCAGAGATGACTCACAGATGACTCAGAGATGACTCAGAGATGCAGATGACTCACAGATGACTCAGTGATGACTCAGAGATGACTCAGAGATGACTCAGTGATGACTCAGAGATGACTCAGAGATGACTCAGAGATGACTCAGAGATGACTCACATATGACTCACAGATGACTCAGAGATGACTCAGAGATGACTCACAGATGACTCACAGATGACTCAGAGATGACTCAGAGATGACTCAGAGATGACTCAGAGATGACTGTCAAATATTTTAATTTTAAAATTTTGTATTAAATTGTTAATTCCTCTTTTAAATTAAATTGAAATAAAAAGTAATTCTAGGTAGAATATACAATACCTCTGGTATTGTATAAATGGACACTTTTGTTAAAAGAAACGAACTGTTGAAAATAATGGATTTACTTTTTTTTTCTATTTTGCTTTGAACAGTGTAGTAGTGTCGCGACTTTGTTAAGTTTATACAGGTTTTTTGTAGATAATAAATATTAAAATAATAGAAAATAAAAACAATAATGTATCCTGACAGTGTTTCTGCACAAGTTCCGGATATTGCTGATAGAGTTAGGTAAGTAGAGATTTTATACAGACGATGATAAATGCTTATGTATGTACAAACTCTCTGTTGTGTTTACAAATTACAATTCCTTCACTAATTAATCGAAAGGAACTTCGTTCCATCCGAGTGTCCCTTGACACATCTCACTTTTTTATGTTATATTTGTGTAATATAAACAGAATAAAAAATATTTATAATATATTTTTGTGTATTTTAGTTTTAATACTTAAGTCAAAAATAAATATTTAAATACTATTATAAACTTTTTTTTTTTCTAAAAAAATCCAAGTATGTATATTTAATTAGTTGTTATTTATAAAAGTGATGACTAGTTAGAGTTAGATTCTGAAATTAACAATAAACAAAACAAAACGTAATCTTAATTAAATAATGTATTAACACGTAAAAAAAAACAGTGATATACCTATGTATAAAATAAATATTATTTAATTCTTGGATAATAATACAAAACAGAAGAGCCAGGCAATTGCCAATTTGAAGCATGAAGTTCAATTAATTGCAATAATGTACGTCTTATCCCAGAAGAACCAGCACTGTTCAAAAATCCATCTCGAACACTTGCCAAAAGTAATTCCAATTGTTGAGGCAATTCAGTCTCAAGATCTCTACCGATTGACGTCAAAACAAAAAACAAACACTCAGTTTCCGCCAGACATTTTATCGGAAGTTCCACACATGCTTGACAGCATTTTGCTAAAATAGACAACAACACTAACTCCGGTTGTAATGCTTCGAATTGGTCTTTTAAATGGTGTCGTTTCAATTGTGAACACATTTCTGTTAAAAACCACATAAAAGCTGTAAATCTAGTACCATCGCCAGCTTTTATTCCTCTCAAAATCTTATCACGTTCCTGATACCATTGTTGGCATGTATTTATTAGAGATTCTAAAAATGTTTGATTTTTTTCATTTTCTATTATTAATAAACATAATTTAGCAATTGGTTCGCTGTATTTCATACCCTCAACAACTTTTTCTAATATAATTTTAACTAAATCCATTAAAATTCTTGTAGGTATTTGGGTGGGATCATCTAATGCTAATTTTAGATTACTTTGTTCTTCTTTTGGAAAAATAGTAAGATCAATTTCATCTTTCGTTATAATTTTTACCCCTAAATCTTTAATAAGTTTGTTAGAATCTGCTGCTCCAAGACTTTTAGAACGTTTTAAACTATTTAACGGTTGTTTTGGTTGGTTATTCCAATTTTGTTGTTGATGATAAACTGGGTTTTGATTTAGATTTACTCCAGAAAATATTGGATGTGCTAAAATTTCCGGGTGGTATTGATGATGAAAATTTGGTCTTATTTGGTTTAAATGTAGTAATGGTAAAGGAACACCTGGTATAATCGGTATTACAGGATGGTTTAAATGTCTTAAAATATTACCACTGGATTTAGAATGTTGCAAATGATGAGTTATCGGTTCGTAAGCCAGTGCTAAATTTAGATTCCCACTAGATTTTGATGGGTGCAATTCATGGTGGTTCATGGTAAATTCTTTAGCGTGTACATTTAATTTAGCAGGAATATCTGATCTAGTATTCGGTGGTCTATACAATTCCATTGTTGGTTTTCCTTTATTTATAGCGAGCATTGTTTGGGAGCGCCTTTTTTGTGACTCCTTATTAGTACGTACAAAACTTCGTTCTCTTGATACTAAAGGAATGGAATTTTGTTGCATAAAATCCATTTTTTGACTTCTCCTTAATTGCGCCTCGTGAGACATGATTAATACACTCTTCGAATAAATAATTAAATTAAATTAACCCACGCGCACTGCACATTTAACACTCCTAATTTGGTAAAAGTTTATTAAGTGTTACTTTCATAATTTTCACCCGGCACTATGCGTTTTTGTCACATTTAAATAACGAAACAATAAAGTTTCTTTAACTATGTTGTATATTTTTCCGAGTCGATTTTTGTCAGAGAATGAACGCAGAACGTATATTTAGAATGTATATTTTTAACGATGCACGCCTAGTTTATAAATAGTTATAATAATATTTAATGTACCCACTTTAACTACAAACGTTTAAACAATTATGTATAGATGAGCATCATTTAACAATCACACTTTTAATATTTGGTTTGAATAGCGAAGCGCCTTTTGTTGGGTGGGAGCGAAGGTGAATATGAAACTTTTTTCACGTTGACATGTTTATAGAGGAAATGGTTTCTCGAGACTGATGAAATGGACTAAAATTAGCTTTCCTTTACGTTAGTTTAGTTTATAAGAAATAACTGGGAGTTAAAGTTGAAATGGCTTGACAAGGTCACATATACTTGTTATGCCTACTAAAATATTATATTATTGTTTTGCTCATATGCTCACCAAATTTGGGAAAGGAATAATGTACTTCCTGGACCGGTTGACCTCATTTAAAAATTACATTTTTATTGATATTATATATGTTTATAATATCGGATATATTTATTTATTGTTACTCTATTTTTTAGAGAATTAACTTTTAAACTATACGGTTTTTAATAAATAAATAATAATAATAAATACACACTGAAAGTAAAATGTAAAAAAGATATCATTCTACGTCCAGAAAGTGAGTTTTTTACTTGCGCTCATTCATATTGAACATCGAAACTTGACTAACAGAAATGGAGATGATAAAATACGAACAACTTTGTAAAAAAAAATATATATCGAATTGTTTATGTTATGTAAATTTGATCCAATTTTTTATTTTCGAAAAATGGTGAATATGATTTTAACTTAAAAAAACAAATATAATTAGAAAAAATTGTAATTATAAACTCTACATGAAAACTTATCCCAGAGCCGTGTTAAGGGGGGGGGGGCGAAAGGGGCGGCCGCCTCGGGCGCCGGTGCAAGGGGACGCAAAATTGAGAGGCGCCCAATACAAAAAATAATGAAAAAAAATACGCAATAATAACAATATTAAAAAAATGTCAAGTCATTAATTAGCCTACTAGATCTACTGATACATCGTCTACTGATATACTGATTTGGTTTACTAATCTACTGATTTTATTCTTAATTCTTATTAAAAAACACATTTTTCAGACTTATTCCATCTTTGAAGCTGCTACTTACAACTATTATAAAGCGTAATCGCGACCGAACATGCTGAGAAAGCTGTTCCTTGCGTCGCAGTTCTATCAGATTTATGGTTGTTGATTTGATATTTGATATAGGTATAATGGATTTTTTTATTTTATTACCGGCTTTTAGCTGTGCATTCACATAATTAGGAATATACAGAAATAAAAAAACTATATTAAAAGTGTTAAAGTGTTCAAGTGTATTTTTGATGTCTCCTGTGTTTTTGTTTCTACTTGTGTGATTTTATACACTTTTAATACTCTGTTTTATACCTACGGTTTTGTCTTCGTTTGAACTTGATGTTGGTGAAAGATCTACAGTTGCATCTCGCTAAACAAGTGAGTAATTTGTGGAATTTTGACTGCATCTATGATAAAAATATCTGATAAAATACCCACGACCAGTTTTTGCTCTCTTTATCCATCAATGAAAAAACTCGCTAAGAACACGATTTAACAATTACCTACTGAATTAGGAGGTCTACATTACAGGACAGAGAGTAACAATTTATCTTTATTTCGTCTACTTCAACAATTTTAAACTCTTACACTAATTTTATGTGTTCCTCTGTTTTTTACCACTATTCCTTATTCCTTTACCGTGGTCTTCTTTGTTTGTCATTTGAAAGTAGTCCTGAAAGACACCTGGACGTGAAGAATTGTGTTCCTATTTGTCTTTTATGTTTAGGTTAGGTTAATCCGATTAGTTCGGTTCTTAACTATGGATCGCAATTTCAAATGTTGCAGGAATAAAGAGTTCGGAAACTATTGTTGTGTGTCTTGTACTAGCGTCTTTCATCCGAGCTGTCTCGACAGGCTTAAAGAAGTGGTTAAACTAGGAGGATTCAAGATTTACTGTTCTTCTCTCTGTCAGCGCAAATCAGATGAAATTGAACAACGCGTTAACAATTACGCCGATGAAATCAACAAACTCAGAGAAGAGATAAATACAAAAAACAAATTCATCGAACAATTAGAGAAAGGTAATCAGGATTTCACCGACGAAGTTTGTGAAGCGGAGGATAGGCTTAATAACCAAATAGTTGAACAAAGAAATCGCATTACGGAACTAAACTTAGAAATAAAGACACTTAGGTTGCTAAATAACGAACTTGAATCCAATTTAGAAGTTGCTCACAAACTTAAATCAGAAATTGAAACTCAAATTAAAGACTCAACTCATATAAACAAAAACATGCTGACCTCTATATCTGTTCTCGAGAAGGAAAATGATATGCATGTAAAGGAGACCAAGAAACTTAGGTGTCTGCTTGATAAGCATGCATCTGAATCCAGTACAAACAAATCTTCACCAACCTATATTGTCAAAGCTACTCAATCTGCTATAGTCAACTCAGCGCCTACATCCGGCAGTCACTTTGATTCTCCAGTAGTTCCTCGACGACCTCAATTTTTGATTATGGGAGATAAAAGTGCTAAAGGATTCATATGCATCATAAAGAATCTGACTGAAATCAGAAATCAGAAATTTATTTATCAGAAAAAAAAACAATTACAAATTTATAAGTATTCACTGAAGGCACGATGAATTTTAAAAATTTGTGTGTGTCTTCAGATAATACTTAGGTATATCTTAACACTATACATAAGTAATAATAAACTAAATTAAAGTAACATCATAAGCAATACGAGTAACTCA
Organism: Altica lythri; assembly: GCA_964028335.1. NCBI lineage: Eukaryota > Metazoa > Arthropoda > Insecta > Coleoptera > Chrysomelidae > Altica > Altica lythri. The sequence continues at coordinate 40,969,562 of OZ034804.1, read as the reverse complement.
ATACAAATTGGTTCTATAAAATAAATTATAGCTAGCAAGTAATTTTTTTTAATCTTAAGAAGACAAGAAGTACGACGTTAATTGCCAATGGGCTGATGATATGCTGTTCGACGATAGAATCAATTTATGTCTGAAGCTTATAAAAAACTTTACCAAAGACGATGTTGTTGTTCTGTTTACTGGAGTAGTGAATGCATTGAAAGGTAAACCTACAAATACTAGTTTACTTCGGACTCTTCTAATAAACTCCAGCAATACATCGTTGTTTATTTGCGGGGCAGCTCTACATAGTGGTCGACCGATACTAAATCAAATAATTCAGGATTACGATCTCGACTTGCAACACCTTATTCGCCAATATCAGCACCCACACTTAATTCCTTCTAGAGTAGAAAATAGGAATGGGTCGCTCAATTTCTTTCAAAAAACTGAACTTCTCCGGCTTATACAACGCATATTACGACACAAAAGCTCTTTGAATTTTAATCCACAACTCGATCTCAAAATTGTTAATACCAATTTAAACAATTCAAACAATTTAACTAAAGAATTAAATTTTGTTGTTCCGCCGATGTAATTCCCTCCAATTCTTCACCTCTCCACGACCAAACCACCTTATATTACCAAAACGTCAGAGGTTTACGAACTAAAACGGCTGAAATGTTGACAAGCACCCACTCCTGCGACTATGACATAGTGTTATTAAGTGAAACTTGGCTTAACGAAAACTTCTATAGTTCTGAATTTTTTGACAACAAATACATCGTTTTTAGGAAGGACAGAAATTATTCACTACTCAACTGTAATCGTGGTGGGGGAAATTTAATAGCTACTTTACCTCACGTTAACAGTTGTCCTATTGCGACTCCTTTCTCAGCACATTTTGAGGACACTTGGATCAAGGCCAAAATTCATGACACTAACTTTATAATTGGATGTGTCTACATTCCTCCAAATTCGCCATTAGAAAGCTATTTATCTTTCTCTAAGTTATGTGAATCACTCCATAAAAAACATACCAATCACAAGTTCATTATATGTGGGGACTTCAATCTTCCTCTTGTGGAATGGAAGCTGGAAGGTAATAATATCGTTCCCATAAAAATACAGCCCACTTGCGCCAGCGCCCTTATAGACACCATGTGCCTGCTCGAACTGGACCAAATTAATTTTGTTTTTAATTCTCAGCAACGTATCCTTGACCTTGTCTTTGTTGACGATCTTGATACTATTTCATGCAAGAAATGTGATCTTCCATTGTCAAGAACTGATATCTTACACCCTCCTTTGCTCATCTCTTTCTCTGGAATGAAAGTACAGTGTCTACGAGACCGAGAAACAATTCTTTCATATCAGTTTCATAAAGCCAACTTCGTTGAACTAAATAACTTTTTTGCTGGGACTGACTGGTCTTTCATTTCAAATAATCACGACATAAATTCTATCGTCCAACGTTTCCACAACATTATCAACGAAGGAATCGCCAAGTATGTACCCAGGAAACGTAATAAGAATTCAAAATTATCCAATTTGGTTCGATCACTCACTTCGTAAACTGATATCAGAAAAAAATAAGCTGCACAGGAGGTTTAGACGGACTAGTCTTCATACAGACTACTGCGCTTATTCCCAAAAAAGACGTGAAGTTAAATACAGGACAGAGTTATGCTACCTTCTATTTGTTACTAACTCTGAGCACCTTATCCCCGAGAATGTGAAGTACTTTTGGTCATTTATCAAGAATCTGAAGAGATGCTCTGGCCTCCCAAATCTACTGACCATCAATAACATGGAATTAAGTGACCCCCAAGCTATAGCCAATGCTTTCGCAAACCACTTTCAATCAAGTTACACCGATGATAACTCAGATCCCATAGAAACTGCATCGCTGCCATCTTGGTCAACCTTATCTTCACACTTCTTTACTGTTGAAGAAGTGGCTTCTAAAATGAACAGCCTAAATGTAGCCAAGAATGCAGGTCCGGATGGAATACCACCTTCACTGCTGAAGAATTGTTGTAGTTCGCTGTCTCTTCCGCTGACTCAAATTTTTCAAAAATCTTTTAATAGTGGAATATTCCCCACAGTCTGTAAATTCTCCAATTTATAAAAAGGGCGACAAATCTTACATCAAAAATTATAGAGGGATCTCTTTGATTTCCGCTATACCTAAGTTGTTTGAATCCATTCTGACTGACGAATTATTTTCCACGTTTAAAAACTACATTTCTCCTTACCAGCACGGGTTTTTTAATGGTCGGTCAACAACCACTAATCTTGCTATATACCAGGATTACTTAACCTCCTCAATGGAAGCAGGTCATCAAGTGGATGCAATCTATACAGACTTGTCAAAAGCTTTCGATAGTGTCTGTCACAAGTTACTAGTTAGAAAACTGTCCCAAATTGGCATCTGCGGCAACTATCTAAAATTGATTAACTCTTACCTAACATACCGTTCTCAGAGTGTTTCGGTTCTTAATTCGGTCTCTTATAATATTTCAGTGACTTCTGGTGTTCCCCAAGGTTCCCACATTGGACCAATTTTATTTTTGTTGTTTATAAACGATGTATCCTATTGCTTTCAAAACAGCTCCTTTCTTTTATTCGCAGACGACCTTAAGTTCTTCACTATTAAAACCAGTGATAACTTTGCCTTACAATCAGATTTGGACCGTTTCATCAATTGGTGCAAAATTAATCGTTTGTCTCTTAACGTCAGCAAATGTGCGACGATTCATTTCTCAAGATCTCCCAACATTACCAAAAATGTCTATAAAGTCGATGAAACTGCAATAGATAGTGTCTCGTCCATTGTTGATCTGGGTGTCATCTTCGATACCGGTCTGACTTTTAATCAACATATTGAGTCGATCGTTTGTAAGGCCTTTAGAATCCTTGGATTCATTAAACGGCACACTCGTCATATTTATGATACTAAGGCCATTATGGCCTTATACACTTCTCTGGTTCGAAGCATTCTTGAGTACTGTGCTTCAGTCTGGATGCCTATCTACACATGCCACATCGACAGAATAGAAAGGGTTCAACATAAGTTCGCCAAGTTTTTGTTATTCAAGCTTCATTTTCCATACCAAAACAAGTCATATGAGACCAGATTGTTATTATGTGATATGCAATCACTAGAAGAAAGAAGAAAACAATCTCTTCTTTTATTTCTTTTTAAACTAATTAATGGTGAAATCTCCTGCGACATTCTGTTGGAAATGATCACTTTTTTGACTCCTACTCGGCGAACACGACATACCTCACTGTTTCACATTCGGCATCATCGAACCAACTATGGTCAAAGGTCATTCTCGGATCGTATTTGCTTCAACTACAATAAGTTTTACTCCGAGTGCGATATATTTAGTGTTAAGCTACCAGCCCGTAAAAGAGCACTCAAATTCCGCTGCGAATGACTTGTTTATTCACTTCCTGTTTTTTTTTGTGTCAGTGATTTTATAACTTCTTTTAACCGAATTCGAGTTCGAAAGTAAGTTCATAGGGAGAAATATGGAGATTTTTAGGAGTTTGGTGTGTATGAGGACCCTGTTGTAGGACTTGCGTCCTTTTCAGGGGATGGGTGGAATGTTGGGAAGGAGTTAGTATCTACAAAGTTTTTCCATTTGCAATTCCTGTGGAGTTGGGTCTTCTAGTTTTTCTTCATTTATCCATGTTTCTTGAACGTGCCTAAAAAGAGATTTTACCTTTGGTGTCAGTGTAGGTGTGTGTAGATGTGTAACCCACGTGGTGCAATGTGGGGTTGGGAGATTGACGCTGTGGCGTGTCTCCTCCGTCGTGGAGCCCTTCCATTTGGCAAGGACGAAGGAAACTACAGAAACCTTCGCCAAGGGCCCAATTCTTTTTTTTTCCATTTTGTTTTTTGTATTTTTTTTGTATTTTTTTTTCTATTTTTTCCAATTATTGTGTTCTAAGTGGGATTGGAGGCACCATCTATCTGTAGGCCAGGGGGGTTTCATCCAGTAGATTTTGTAGGTCTTCAGGAAGGTCCATGTCTACAGAGGATTGGAGGAGTCTTAGGTTCTTTTAACCTGTCTGTAATGTTATAGTTTTTATTAAGTAATTATTTTAGGATTTTTGTTGTATGTACTAGTTAGGAAACTTATTCCTGTAATGTACCTTCTACCTAAATAAAAAAAAATAAAAAAAAAAGAGTGTGCGTGTAACCTTTACGCGCGATTGAAGTAAAACTTGTTGACGTACGTATCGGAAAATAAATATTTAATTACAATTCAATCATATTTATTGCCTATATACTTTACAAAAAAAATGAGATGTTATATTTATATTATTCATTAGAAATAGGAATTTGAAAGTTATCATTATTTTTTTTATATATGAAATAATAGGTTTATGATAACTAAAATGTGAAACATAGATTTTAGTCTATAAATACCATTAATGTATTTGAAACCGTTTGAAAATTTCATAAATAAATTTCGGAAATTTAAACTCCTCCCATAGCTGAAATTATACAGTTACTTCCATCAGAATCTTCCGTTAGAATCTACCCCTAGTCGTGCCTAAAGAAGTTTTGCTTCAATAATAGGTAAACAATATTAAAAATATACACACATTACGTTTAGAATGTGTGATTTTGTAGCTGTATCTACCTTATTGTAATACATCACAACACAAGAGCCTTCGATAGTTAGATAACCATTTCATTTTGTAGCATTTTATAGCATATTCCATAAAATTTTAAATCCTGAGTTAAGTTTGTTTCCTTCACGTCTACGAAGGATCTGTTATTGGTGGTAAAAGATTAGCCATCTTGACTTTATGGCCTTTATGGCTACCTAACCAAACCTAAAATAAGTATAAGAAAGTGTTAAAATATTTTGAATATTATTATTTTTATGAACAAAAACGTGCAACATGCTTCTTTACTCAACGTAAAGATTCCGTATAAACAATTATTTACTATCATAATATGTACCTATGTATGTATATAAACTTACTTAATCAAATCATAATGACTGTGGCTGTCTCGTCATTTTTTCATTTTTGTCATTTTTCTTCAAATCTTTCTGGCGCTTATAATATCCCCTTTGACGTTCACAATTTCTTTTTCTTTTTAGCTCTAAGTCTATAAAACGAAAATAGCTAGGTATAAATAATAGGTATAAATAATTAGGTATAAATAGTGTAATTACACACCAAAAATAAAATTTATGCATATAGAGTACCTACCTATTCACTCATTTTCAATCAATATTTTTTCATCACTTTCTTCATTAATAAATCCACATTGTTTATTCATATTTAATACAAACACTTTATACACAAAAAACTATTTATACAATGTATTTCGATTGACAAGATGATCAGCTGTCAATTCATACAGTTACAGATTTAATTTTATTTCATATAGGAGGCAAAATCGCATGAGCGCCGTCAGGATTATTTTCAGGGGGTGCATCTGCATCTACACACTATTATGATCTAATATATATATAGAATGTAGAATGATTTGGACAGCAACCGCGACGCCTTTAGTTTTTATTCAAACAATAATTTAATAAAAAAATTAAAAAAATATATAATTTTCTGGTAAATTCAGGTATTTTCTTTTATAGCAGGGGGGTGCAAGCGCACCCTCTTGCACCCTGCTGCCGGCGCCCATGCAAAATCGAGTCAGTATTAGGTTTTGTTTCCGGTTTCTGTTATTAGAATGACGTCACGTCCGTTAGAATAACTTTTTTACTCCTAGTGTCGCTAAAGAAGTTTTACTTCAAAAATAAATATTAAGAGTTTACATAATTAAAAAATGTGTCTATACCGATATGCACCTGCACCAGTCAATTTAAATTTATGGTTTATTTCTTATTTAGATTGTGGATCCCAGATTAAACAAATTGTGAGGATATGGGTTCTGTACATCCCACTTTAACGTTTTCATTTTTTTTAACTAACGCGGTGGTTGGTAAAATAATACGTATTTAGTTATTTCATTTCTATAACGAATAAGTGCTGTGCTTTGTGCTGAGTATTATTATTTGTTTTATTAAAAAAGGACCAGTGTAGTCTTGTGAAAACCGAAAAAAAAACAAGAAAGAAAAAAAGAAGCACTCATGGCAAAAATGGTTGGAAAAGAATAGTCAGTCGTTAATTATTGTGAAAGCCGGGCCAAAACAAGACATGTCAGCAGATTTTTCAGGGGGGACGCAAAGTTCACGTTTCGCCCCGGGCAAATTTGGAGCTTCACATGGCTCTGACTTATCCTACTACAATTATTATATTAGAATAAAAAAATTGCGATTAAAAAATAGTGGTTGATTATAACAGGGTAAAAAATTGAGAATTATATGTTTTTTTAATCTAATTCATAACAACATAAAAATAAAAACCTTGCCAAAAATAGTTATTATCCTAAGTGCGGAAAGTTATACTTTTCCGCACGCGAACTGCCGATGACCGAACGACGCAAAGCAGTTAAGTGCGGGAAAGTTAATTTCCGCAAGAGTAAGGATCAATATTTTTTCTACAAGCAAAATCACCTCGAAAATTATTTAGATATTTGAATTTTTCCGTGCGGGAAAGAGATATTTTCTGAATTAAAATGCGTGCGGGAAAGTGTTGTTTTGCACATGCTTGTAGAAAAATATTTTATATATTTTTTTTATTTAAATTGATAAAGTTGACTACTCTTTATTTAATTTTTAAACTTTAGAGTAATTTTGTCTTTTTTCAATTTACTTATTTTTATTGTTTTAAATTTTAAAATGTCGAAAATCACGAAAAAAAACGAAAAAAAAAGATAATAAAAAATAGGTAAATAAAAAAAGTAGCTATCAAATGGAAAAAAGTTTTAAAAAATTAAAAAACGGAACAGGAAAAATCAGGAAAGAATGAAAAACTAGCAAAATTAAAAAAAAATCTAAATAACAAAAAAAATAAAAATAAAAAAAACGAATAAAAAGAATGTACAAACAAAATAGGAAACAGAAGAAAAAAAGTATATATGAATTTACAGTAGCTAAAATAAAATATGTAGAATAATAGGAAAACAAATTGCAAAAATAAGAAAAGGAAAAAAATAGGAAATAGGAAAAATTAAAAAAATGATTGCAAAGGAGACGCTAACATAAAATGAAAAATAATAGAAAAAAAAGCAAATATAAGAAAAAGAATAAAACCGAGAAAATATCATAAGAGATGTAAATCTAAGAAAAATGTACAAAATCGAAAATAAAACATGACAAAACCGGAAAAATTGCAAAATACAAAAACGAAATTCGCCGGACCAGCTAGTATATATATAAATAAATTGTATTTGACCTTTATTTTCATTACATTAAACAAATGACAAACTAATGTTCACTACGTAATAATGTGTTAAATAAATAAAATAAATCAATTATAGCCCATAATGGAAATGATTCATTGCATTAAAAAAATGATGTAAACATGTAACGAAAGAATGTAGGTAGATATTTTATGTCTTCTATTAATTTACTTAACGTGATTTTGCTTTGTAAATTATCTAAAAAAGTCGTGAAATACAATAGAAATTTCATTCTTAAAACACTTTCCTGTTGTCATTAAAAATAACTTAGTGAACAATTTACTTTTGCCAATAGATTGAATCCATCTTCTATTTTGTCCCATATTTTTATGTAATCCAGTGCCTCGCATTGGTACTGTATCTGTTTAAACTGTTTCAGATTCCCTGTCGCATAATCTGTAGCTTGGGCCTTCATAGTTTGCAGGTGTCCCTTGACCGAAAGATGGTCCGTAAGGAATTCTGAAACAAATTGTAGATTATTTCTGCTGGTTTTCCGTAGTGTTTCAGCTCCCCTGGCACACGTTTGTTAGGTTTGTTCCAAGAGATCAAAGAACCATTCTACAACTGTCCGGGAACTGCGCTGTGGACGAATTATCGTTATCTTTAAAGTACTGAGTTGTTTAGTAACGGTTCTACAACGGTTCTGTGGTCTGTTGGAACAGACCTGTTGAATATACATTTTGCTGTGTGCTTGGCCCGAGATGTGTTCTTGATGTTGGTTAGATCCAGGCTTTCATTCGGCTCCGCACCCTACTTTTTGGTTTTTCTAAACCTGGCTCTGATCCGTAGAGTATTGTTTGATCCTTTAACAACCTGCTGGTTGCCTTGTATTTCTCTATGACCTAGAACCAAACTATCACCCTTTTTTAACATAATTGGACAGGTTTGAAATGTGTTGTATGTTGTATGATATTATATCATCTAGTGATTTATCGGTTTTAGTGGAAGTGTTTTTAAATAGAAATTTAAAGAGTCATCATTATTTTTCTCTTAACTTGAAAACTTGCTTATTTAGATGTTTGAGTTTAACAGGGAGATTTTTGAGAAAAAAAAGGTTCATAAAAAGATTTGATAAATTATATTATAAACAAAAAAAATATAACAAAATTAAAAGCAAATAGCTATATCTAAATAATGTTAATAACTTTATTAATTGCTAAAATTTGTTTTAATATACCTGTACTTCAGGGTCTATTGTGTGCAGAAGCTGGGCCAGATCAATCAATCAGCTTTTGCTCAATTCATTATTTTGTTTATACCGTTTTTTTTTTTTTTTGGAAAATTTACTAAACTCTAAGAACCGCTCATGAAAATTTGAAATGGATCCTAACAAACCAGGGGTCATGGACCAAATTATCGCACTTTTTAAATGGTTGGCGCTTTATACAATTTTTAGGGTGCCGTAGCCAAATGGCAAAAAACGAAACACTTATAGATTTTTCTTGTCTGTATGTCACAGCCACTTTTTTCCAAAACTTTAAGAATTATACTTTTGAAAGTTGGTAAATATATGTATTTTGTGGACCGTCTTAAAATTCTACACAAAAAAAAAGAAAAATAAATTTAGTGGGTTACCCACACTTAAAAATGAATTTTTTGTTTCAACAAACCAATACGTGTGGGGTATCAATGGATAGGTCTTCAAAAATGATATTTAGGTTTCTAACATTATTTTCTAAACTGAATAGTTTGCGCGAGAGATACTTCGAAATTGGTGTGTCCCTGTAAGTTCTGCAATAAGAGAATTATAAAACTAAAAAAAAGTATATGATGTACATTACCATGTAAACTTACACCAAAAATTGGTTTGACCGAGATCTAGGTCTGCAGTTTTTTTTTTAAACATCGATCAAACGAACTGCAAGATCTTTTATTTTGTTACTTGCTGCTACGGAACCCTTCATGGGCGAGTCCGACTCGCTGACTCGCACTTGGTCGCTTTTTTTGTAAATCGAGCGCCCGACGCCTTTTTTTCAATAATATTGGTATTTTTCATTCATTATTGTTTTAAGTTTATTTTAAAATTATTTTTAACTTTTTAGAGTGAATCCGGCGGTCGTCGTCGTCAGTGTAGACCCGCGCCTTAGCCCACTCGGCCAACGAACCCTTGAAATTGGTGGGATATACTAACAGTAATAAGCCACAAGCTCTTAGTTCAACGGAGAGTTACATATGTACTCACAAACAAATAATCGAATGAAGCTAATAAAAGCGTGTTAAAAATTCTACGGACTTAAAAGCCGAGAACAAAAAAAAACTTTCCTTACATTTTCCAATTTCACCGGTAATTTCAATACTCTCATTTGTAAGAATCAAATGAGAAGTCATATTCAAGATTATTAATGCTAAATCCATCAATATGGCAAATTTAAAACCCCTTGCTAATTAATAAGTTATATACAAAGTTGCTTTAATTCATAACTGAACATAGAAATATTAATTTATATATTTTTTAAAAATATTTTCTTATCATCTTTCTAAGAGTGTCATTGACTAACAATTGGATGTTAAAGTATAGAGAACATTTTCATAATTATAAACCCAGAAATTTTTATACACCAGATGTTAAGTTGAAAGAAGACAAATACATCTGTGTAAACCCCATTCAAATCGGATCAGTAGTTTTCATGTGATGCGCGCACAAACATACAGACAGACAAAAACTTCATTTTTGGGTTCTATATCTATGTAGTAACATCCCCCGCTAATTATTTTTTATATATCATTTATGTACAGAATTTTTATTTCTAGTTTTATTAGATGTATCTGACAATCTTTATTCAGATGCCGGTCTCTTTGATAGGATTAGAAGGCACGTTTACATTGGTAAATTGTGTGTAGATAAACTGTACTTTGATATCCTACTGAATTTATGAACATACCAATTCCACTACGAATCTTTTTTATATATGGAAAAAGTTTTCGTTTCTATAGACATTTAGATATTAATAATTCCCATTGCAGTTAATTTTGAATTATTATATACCTATAATAGTTCTGAACAAAATTTATTATTACCAAATCTATAAATTAATAATTTTCCACCTTTATAAAATAGACAGTATCAGGAAAGTAATTTAAAAAATCACAATGTATAAAAAAATCTTTTTATAGACTGCCTTTAAAGGATATAGTATAAAAATGTAAATTATTTTAGTTTTTAAAACCGTATGTGAGAAAAGAATTTTGTAATCGATTTTAAACCAACTTAAAGCAGCGCCATCTATTGAGAAAAGTTTGAACTAGTTTACCAAATAAAATTGAAAATTAGTAGAAATTGTAATTAAACCTCAATACATCTTTCTAAAAACACTTAAATTATACATTGTCAACAAGTTCTCAGCAACCCTGAAAGTTTCAGATCTGTACTTATTCAGGAATTAAGTTTAAAATCGATTACAGAATTCCACCCGGACAGACAAAAAGAATAAAAGCTACAAATATAAAAAGGTAGTAAAATAATTTTAGATAGTACAACATGGCAACTTCTTACAAATATTACCATATTTTTGATGAAATTTTGTCAAGTTTAAGTTTCTTCAGTAAACTTGACAAGTATAAAAACAAGTGTTTATAGAATAAAAGATCTGTATAACAAGATATATGTATATTATCTTTTAAGCATTATTCCATTTAGATCAAAAATGTTTATAAGTACATCCAAAATCGTTTAGAAGAAAATGTAAATTCTCAAAAGACAAAGATTTATATATAAAACTTTGTAAATAACACGAAATTATTTCTGAACATTAAATATTTTAGCTGTAGTATCATCTGACGTAGTTAAAATTTTATTATCTTTAAACACCGATATACTCAATATATCGGTTCTATGTCCAGTAAGCGTTTCTAGAAGTGTACCAGACTTTACGTCGCAAACATAAACAGCGCCATCTGCTGCTCCAATGAATATTTTCCCATCTGAACCCCATTTCATTACAGTAACGGCACACTCTATTTTCGCTTGATGTCTTAAAGCATGCCTTCCGATTTCCCATACACACAATTGCCCTGATATCGATCCAGTAACGACAATACCCAAAGTTGAATGAAATAAACCAATCTCTATCTCATTTTCCCCGTCTGGTAGTAAAGGTAATAATACTTTACCATCAGTTAATTTTACCAGTTTTGCTTCAGGTGAAATTATAGCTAAAGTACCGTCTGTATTTACATCTAAATTAGTTATAGATTGGGCTTGATTATTATTCCATTCGACACTACACTCTTTAATATTCCAAAGTCGTAAACATCCATCTTCATAACCAGCTAAAAGTTGTTTTCCATTCGGTAAAATAGTAGCACAAGTTGTAGATACATTATTCTGTGCTACAAGAACCTTACAATTACCTTGTGGTATTTGCCATAAGTAAATATCACCAGAATGACAGCCACAGAAGAGTACATTAGCAGAATTATGCCATAATAACCATTCTAAATCATCACCTTCATAACACCATACCAATTTCTTATCATAAACACTCCATACTTGTATCATACCAGCCATATCCGCAGTTGCTACAAACTGGCCATCGAAATTAAATTTTACCTCGGTAACAGAATCTTTATGACCAGAGCATTCAAACATTAACTCTCCAGTTTCGGTACTCCATAAATATGCAAGATCATCTTCACCACCTGTTATTGCTATTTTTTTATCTTTATTTAGATCAGAACTAAAAACGGCTTTGGTGTGCTTTTGAAAAGTTAAAATAGACATATCAACTATTTCTACTTCTATGTCATCTTCTTGGTCCTGAAACCCAATTTCATCCAACATGTTTTCTAGCGGTTCATCATCATTTTCACCATCTGAATAAATTACTTCTACATCTTCAAGATCTTCTGGTAGATCAAAGTCATCCATATTGGTTTATTATGATATTTACTTATATTTAAAAAAGCATTAAAAAATTCCAGCAATATTTTTAATAAATGCGTTCTTACACTTGACCCATCACATTAACTTAACCTAATTGAACCTAACCTACAATTAGTAACTGTTGTCTGTTGCTGTTTTATGGTCTAATAAATATAAGACCAAAAAAAAGTTACAGAATGTACAAAATGATTAAGGTGTTTTATTGCAAATAAATACTCTTCTGATTGTTAAGGTAAAAATTTAAAAATAGGTTTAACTTGATGAAACAAGCAAACAAAATTAATTCATTATTACAACTACGTCAAAGAAGACGTGTACGTGTAGTGGTGTAGTTATAAATTAAACTTCTAAAAAAAGAAGAAGAGTATGTTAGATTATGGAGTATTGAACAAAATAGATTAATTATAAATAGTTTTTAGGAAACAAAATGAGAAATGATTTTTCGGATAAATATAACCAAATCAATAAAAACTTTCAGGGAAATATATCCATTAAAAATTTCCATAAGGTTAGCTAGCAAATCATCAGCAGAATATTGTATAGAATCCGTTAAGTAAGTAGTTTTAACCGGAAAACTATTAGTTTTATTAAAGATAGATTTTAGAAAAAATGACTACGAAAATTTTGTTTGTACTCTGTTATTAAAAAATGCAACAAGATCCAGTGCTTTTGCAATAAGAAGTTTTAATATAGAAATAGCACAAGTAGTAGAACATGTATCTCAACAAACAATAGGACTAATGAGGCTGAAATTTTGGGAAGATACCTTAGAAAAATGTTTATCCAGTGAATATCAATTGGTACCTAAACATCCTGTAGCCCAAGAACTTTTTAAAGTATGTATGGATAAATATGATAACCATTTTAAATAATACTGTTTAAAACCGTCAAACTCAATTTTAATTAGTATTTGTATTTGTCCAACGATGTCTATCAAATCTGTTTTTAAATTTTTTAACATATTTACAAATTTTTAAGTTCCCTATATTTTTGTTCACTTGGTCCGTCGACATGTTGACAATCCTTTTCGGGCCCCGTCCCCTGAATACATGTTGATACAATAAAATAAGAATTAAAATTTTTAAGAAACAAATTATTATTATTGCTGGAACTCTATGCCGAGTTTAAAGGTTTCCATTATTGCATGTGCTTGCGCCTGTGGCTATAAAGTACTATTCTTGATGAAATTACGCGGCCACAGTCTGGACACTGAAAATTTCCAGGTGTGTAGTTAAAAGCTCTACGACGGGGTTGAGAATGGAAGTTCGACACCATTTGTCTCCAATTGCTCCTATTAGTTGCAAAGCATTCCCAGTTGTTTAATGTTTTTAGTGATTCGTGTAAAACGTCTTTATAAGGTTTTCTTTGGCCTCTTTGTCTGCGGATCCCCTTATTTAGTTCTCCAAAAAGTACACATATTTCTAGCCGATTGTCATCCAATCGATAGACATGACCTGTCCAACGTAGGCGAGCACGGCAGATTAGAGTCTCTATAGGCAGACACTTAGCTCTTAATTTTCAAGGGTTAGATCGTGGTTATCGAAAACTCTGCGGCGCAACCTCCAGAGAGCCTTTGATGCAGCACTGACTCTGTTATGTAATGCTTTGTCTATATTTGCTTTGGTATTTAGAACGCTGCATAGATAATTAAATGAGTTCACATTTTTTAGTTGATTTGCACATCGCTGATGACCTGAGCCACTGACAGAATCTTATTTTTAGATGAGTTCAATTCAAGACCAAGAGATTGATAAGCTTTCGACTAGACGTGAATCATTTTCTGAAATTGGTTTGCAGAACGGGCTATTAGTGCACAGTCGTCTACATATATTAGATCTGTTATGTAGCAGTTTTCGTTTTTGCCTTCAACCGTGCCAAATTGATCAGATCGCCGTTATGCCTGTATCTATCTGATACCCAGTCCTCTCTCATCCAACCTTCTTTCGACAATCATGCAAAGGGCAGCCATATATATTAAATATAAGGGCTGTCAACTAATAAATTTTGTTACATTTAAAGTACCAAAGATTCATTTAAGGATTGTAAATGAGGGGTCTTACCCACATATTATTCTGCAATGAATTTTCAAGCTGTAATAATGTTGATATTTTTAATAGTAGTATTATGCTATTGAGAGAGATAATGAAAGATTGATCAATACTGATGTATCGTTATATTTTTATGTTATATCTTTATGTTTATATTTTGTTAATTGTATGTTTTTTTACTATGATTTTCTCCCTTTACATGTAATTACCTCGTTGGTGTTTGTAAAGTGTATCAATAAATAAGTAAATAAATAAATGAAGAAAAAAAGAAGACAGGTTATTACACAATCCTGTTGAACGCCAGTGTGTGTATGAAAGGGGCTGGTTACTTTTCCGTTATGTGTGAAAGCTGTTTCTCACGGCTATTTATTTTGATGGCAATGTATATATTATCCTAATGCTCTAGTGTTTTCTCTTGCAGTTGTCGTAGGATAAAAATCAGATCAGATGTAGATATATTTGGCATGAAGCCACTTTGTGTCTGAGGGAGAATTTTGTCAATATAAGGCAGAAACTGATTTGCCATTAATCTAGTGAGAACTTTGCCTGCAACGGATAGTAAAGATATATAGTTAGTACAGTCTGCAGCGCAGCGTCACTTTGTTTTTGATTAGGTTTACTATAAAAGCGTCTCGGAATTCTTGTGGAACCTCCTCTTGAGTCCAAACGAGGTCAAAAAGAGTTTTGAAGTGAGGAATTATTTCAGAGTCTTGCGCTTTTGGGATTTTTGCAACTTGGTTGCATTGTCAGCTGACTTGTTGTTCTTTAGTTGGGAAAGTCTATTGAAGCGTTATTTCTGCATCTAGTGTTATGTTTGTTTGGTAACGAGGAATTAGTTCAATAGCAGAGTGTTTTAGAACCATTTTCGCTTTTGAATAAATATAGTTTTTTGTGAATAGGCACATAGAGTTCTTTTGTGACGTTGAAGAAGCGATGAGAATCGTGAGAGTCTATGAACGTCAAAAAACAAATAGGAACATACTAAAAACATCGTAGGAACGCTTTTCAAGATTTTTGTTTAGCGAAATTGATTATTTTTTTAAATCTAATTCTTTTGGGTTTAAATTAATTGTTTATATCCCAGACACTTCAGTACATCTTCGAGCCTGGGGTTAGTTCTACGGCTTCCTAGTCTGGGCGGCCCTAGTCATTAGTTGGAAACATATACACTTCGATTTTAAAAAATATCTCATCCAAAGTGCTAGTATAAAAAAATATGCTATATAACCAATGTGTACTTAATAAGAATGTAATCATTTTTCATTAACTCTATGGGAACTAGTTGTAAGTTTTTAGTAGATTTAAAATTTTTGTGGTTTCTTCAATTCTTATTTGTTTACAAGTACTTGTATATTGAGTAACCTAAATAGCATATTTATATATTTTCATTTTTCAGGCTAATGTAAAGAATGTACTCAATAAACGGTTTTTAAAAAAATTAATTACTTCTAGGAAAAATACATTAGGTATTACAAGTTTTAACAGTTTAGAAGATTTAGAAAAATATATGGAAGATAGTGTTTCCAGTATTTATTACTTAATTTTAGAATCCAGCGGTATTAAAAATGTACATGCTGATCATGCCGTTTCACATCTAGGGAAAGCGCAAGGAATTGTACAACAATTAAGGTAAATATTCTAAAATTTATAATTTGAATGAAGATTATTCTCAAATTGGATATAAAAAAAATGAGTATTATATAAATTGGTGTGTGTGTCGCTCTTGGACAAATCATAGGAATTTTCCAAACTATTCAAACTGAGTATGGCACAACAGAAACTAGGGTTGAAAATTATTTATTTATAAAAATACAAACAAAAAAAGAAATTTGAGACATTTTGATTTTTACGATAATTTTTTTAAATTAACTTTTTTTTTCAAATGTTATTAAAAATCGCAATCAATATCTTCTATTGCCTCCGTAATGACACTTTCAATCATTTTCTGGAGCAAATTGTCCCACTCTTCAATCAGCGTCAATTTTAACTCTAGTAGATGGGATTCCCTCCCGTATTCTTCGTCCAATCTTGTTCTAGACATGCTCTATCAGATTCACGTCTGGAGATCGTGCATTTGGGTAATTCCAATTTATCGTGCATAAATACAAAATCTAGGCGTATATGGGATAAAAGGCGATAATTTAAATAAATGAACCATTTCTACTAGCCATAATTTATAAAAAAAACTTGTGTTCCTCTAATTGTGTCGGTGTGTAGTTTAGAAAAATTATTGTCTATCAAAATTTCAATATACGAAATTGTGTAGATACTATTTTCCTAATATGAAATTGAATTATTTTCAGAAGTGTACCACATGCTAAACGATTAAATTTTTTGCCTATTCCATTAGATATCCTTGTAAAAAACAAAGTTAGTCAAGAAGATGTTTTACGATCACGAGTAAGTGAACAATTTTTAGAGTGTACTTTCGAAATTGCAAGTAGAGCCCATCAACATTTACTAAAAGCTCGAAGTTTGATTAAAGATATACCTAAAGAAGGAAGAAGCATTCTTTTACCCGCAGTTCCTGTTTTTGTGTATCTAGATCGGTTACAACAATTTAATTATGACGTTTTCCATCCTTCATTGCAGCAACGATCGTGGAAGTTATTACCTCAGCTTTGGATAGCAAATTTTAGAAATAAATATTAATTGTTCAGTAGAATATATCAATTTAATTTGAAACGGAATTAAAAAATGATAAGCACATAGTTGTTTGATATTTTATTGAATGGCGCATTTTATAGAATACTATAAATATACCAACAGAAAAAATACAAAATCTGGAATGCCATTATTACTATTTAAGTACAGTACTTACATAGTTAACTAAAGTATAATTAAAATAGTTTAAAATTAGTTCATATTTTATCACATATTCAAAATAAGCCTGCAAATTCTAATTAAAAACTATTATAACCAAATCAGAAAAATGCAAATTGATGTATTTGTAGTAATTTGAAATGTACTAAGTTCATTTTGTTAAGTATTATTAGGAATAATTTTTGAAATTCCTTTCAGTTTCTATTTCGTTTTATCTAACCTAGTTTACATTCGACAGTAAGCTCCATTATCAATTTCCTAATTGATTTAATAACATTTTCGCTAAAAATTTTAACAATTAAATACTGATGCTATCAAAACTTAATCTAATTAATATCTTTTAATAGCAAAACTTTTTGGAATATGTATACATTGTTCAAAAAAGTTGTAAAATAGTTTTATCAAGATTTGTAGTTATCGTTGTTTATCTTGGAAGTTCTAACACATTTACTTGTATTTGTTCATGATACATACTTAAACCTAGTTAGTAAACAGCTCAGCATAACCCCGATAAAAGCGAGACTATTTTAACTTATTTCTGTATAACTTATGTAGATGTAAAATTTCTAAATGCTACATTAATTATATTTTTTATCGAGTATTTGAGTTATCAACCAGAACACAAAACAAAATTCGTAATATTTATCTCAATATAAAGTAATTGTGACATAAATATTTTATAAATTAATTCTCTGAATGTAATAAAAATTTTAACAGTAAGTTTTGGAAAACTTCAATCTAAGAAGTTAGTCTACAACAATTAATTGTCAAGAAACTGACATTGCCACTAGAAAGTTATCGCATAACATTTAAGCAAAAAAAAGTTTAATGTTCACTGTAATTCATTGCAATATGTAACGTAGCACCTTGAAATTCGTATTTTCATCCAGCATTAGAGAGTTACTTCTTATCTACGGTTACAATACAACCAACACCCATATTCTGAGGATACAAAATGCAACAGAATAGTGGTAACTTAACCGGTATATTGATATGTGACAGGAACTGGATGCATTTGCATTGGCATGTGTTGAAGTCTTTGAATGTGGCAGTTACGACACATTAATCTACCTTCTAAAGGATAACACCGTTTATCAGGATCATCAGTTAGTTGCATTCCACATTCTTCACAAATGTAACAGTCCACATGGAAGTCTTTATCCATAGAGACAACTCGAACTGTTTCTTCAGTTCCTTCCACTGGTGTTATACCTACAATTACAAATTATTTTAAATTCTATAATAACAATGTAATTCTAGGCTCAAAACATATTAAATTAATTATCTCTTAATATTACCGGAAAAAAATGCTTACCCCAGGGTTTAAAAGCGGAAACTTATGAGTAAAAACTTTTCAAATCTACACCATAGTATAATTTCAAAACAATAACTACACCATCTACGATAGAGATTTGGAATGTTTACAAGCCTAAGTTTTAACTTTTAAACCCAGAAGTCAGGACTTTTTATTCGGATATTAGAAACAAATAAAAAATTAGCTCTAACTATGTACGAAAAATCGATTTCACTTTTTTGAAACCGAGAATGTTTAAAAGTTATAAAATGTTAAATAATTTGAATAATTCCAACCTTTTCCGCATGCAGCGCATTTTGGAGCAAACATTCTATGATAATCATTAACGCAGTAAATTTTATTATCAACATCCACTGTAAATGGAACACCATCCAAACATTCATTACAAACGCAACATCGAAAACAACCAGGATGGTACGATTTTCCCATCGCTTGCAGAATCTAAAATAACGATAATTAATAAGTTAAATACAAAAATTAGTAAGTGTATGTATACCATTTCCATAATGAGATGCCCACATATCGCACATTTTTCTGCAGTTTGTTGGAAACCCGAGTACTGTAACAAAATAAAACTAATAAATTTATCGTCTAATCTTATTTTATATGTAATTTAATTTTTCTAGTTGAATTTTCTTATACACCATATTATTTCATTTTTTTTATTAGACATTCAAAATTGTGAAAAAAAATTGTTAGTACTTAATAAAAGTAAAAATAAAATAAAATCATAAATACATCATTTGGAGTAGGGCTTACTAGGTAATCTTCTTCGCAATACACCCTTCCGTGTACATTGTAAAATGCCTTTCCTCTTAGCGCTCTTCCACAAGAACAGCATATGAAACAATTAGTGTGATAAAGATTGCCCATTGCTTGGCATGCCTGGCCAGCACCAGTTACCTTTTCTCCACACGTATGACAAATACCTAAAAAAATAGAAAAGAAATAAATAAGTATTTCTGCTAAAATTATTTTTGCGATTTTAAAGCTATATTAACTTTGTGATTTTATACTAAATCTCTTTAATAAACTGTCTGAATATTTTGGGTACTATTAGTATCATTTTTTTTTTTTTTTAGTTTTCGGCCTTGTTTAGTTTTTATACTCTCTATTTTACGATATATTAATGTGTTGATTATCTTTTTTTTTTGTTATATCAATGATAGTAAGAAAATTTAATACTTTAATAATTCTGTTTCAGTTTCTATAAATCTGTTATATATTCCTTATAATTATTTTGATACTTTTTATTTATTACGTATTAATTTAAGTTCGATTTTAAGCTTGTTTTAATGTAGTTTCTCATAGTTAATTTGATAATTTATCACGACGTTATTTTCATATTTTCAATTTATATAATAATCTTTCACTTTTAAACATAAAAGGATAATTTATCATCCGTATAAAATATTTACAAAACAGAATTCATTTCTATTTTTAAATAATTATTAATAAGAAACCCAATGAGTCAATAAACACTCATACATTATCTGCAGATAAATAAATATAAATAAATATATCTGAACAAAAAATATTTTAACTTCATAATATTCAATGAAGAACTCACCAAAATATTCTCCTTCTTCTTCATGTTTTTCCATTTCCTCTTCTATCTGTCTTGTCATTTCTTCAATTTTCCTTTCAGCTTCCGTCGGACCTCGCGGCTTAGGGGGAGTTACACTATACGGAAGTAAATTCTTTCCAGTCATTTTAAGTCTTCCTCCGGGATTACTAAAAACACTACTTGGAGTTGGACTTGGTACCGGTGAAGGTCTCACATCGATTTTCTGTGGTAAAGCAGGAGCTTTCTTAATCTCTTTCACTGGTGTCACATTTGTTTTTGTTGGAGTTAGAGCTATTCCCGTTGCCACAGAGCGATCGTAACTTTTCGCTGAAGTGGTTTGAAATGGGGTATTTGTATTCAAAGTAGTATGCGGAACATTTCCAGTCATACAGACATAATCACCACTGTTTATTTCATCTAATTCTTGTTGGGTGAAACTTTTCGATGTCGGGAATGTATTATAAGGCGATTGGGGTGGTTTGGGTGTTTGCATGGATGCGTATACAGGATTGGAGGAATACTGATGATGATGATAATTATATGGTGGAGGAGGAGCATTTGGTGATGGTACTTGTGGACCGGGCATTGCTCCTAAACTTTTATTGGTTGTTATGATATTTAAGTTTTCGTATACTGGAGGATTATCTAAATCTGTCGTGTTCTTATTGTTTCCGGATGATGGAACTTGGGGTTGGGCTTTTTTGTAACTATTACTGCTATTAATTCCGGAATAATACGGCATTTTTTTAACATTAAAATCAATATTTTCGTACACAGCTGAATTCATCGCCATACTAGCTCTTGGACTACCTATAATAACATTATGAACAATAACTTTCCAATCAAATTGGCTATCTTTTTGGATAGTTGTTTATCATTTTCTCTCATTGAGTAAATGATTATTTGATAATTTTATCGTTTTCATGATTGATTATGATAATGTATAGTTCTGATGATCTTATGGTAATATTTTTTAATTTTGATTTAAAAAAACTTTTAAAAGCTAAAAACTAATTTAAAAATATCCCTAGCAGACGAACTATTTAAAATTTAAAAAGAAGAATTCAAAATGAGATAAAAATGACAAAAATAGACAGTAGCCTAAAAAAATATAAGTTAATAGAGGTCTTTTTACCTGAATTTTGCGATGATCCACTCAAAGAATGTGTAGGGCTAGATGTAATAGGAACTTGAGGTTTAGCACATTGAACATATAAATCCTCTTCATAACCTTTCTCACCACCAGCTATAGCTATAGATTCAACGCGTTTTGGAGTAGCATATTTAGAACTAGCAATTATATTGTTTCTTTCATACATGGTATAATCATTCTTTTTGGGTTCTCGAGTAAAACTTTCTATAGCACCCAAATTACTAGGTGTTTGTCGATAAGTGGGAACTGCGGGTTCTGCTTTGCTAGAACCACGAATGTACCTACCCTCTTGATCGTTTATAGCCATATATTGCATCTTTTGAATGTAAGACTGATCTTCTTTGGATAAATTTCTATCCATTTTCGTTTTTTGTTAAAAATATTTTAAAACACTAAAAAAACATCACAAATACTATTCTACTTTCTAAATAAAAAATCTCAAATGTTTATATCATAATATAAAAAATAGCTTTATTAGCATCACAGATTAGGTTTAATCTTTGATTAGCAATATTAGCATTACAAACAACAAATGTCACATGAAAAAAGAAAATATTGCATGTGACATATTTTACGTCATCTTCTTCTTCTTAGGGCTTTGTCCATTTCTCATACTGGTTTGTGGCTGTATAAGAGTTCCGTAAACAGAAAGTTTTTTTTTGCTATTTTGTTGGTGTGCTTGTTCATTTGACTTTTTGGTTTAAATATCCAGAAATGGCAGCTGCCATTGAGGATTTTCCAAATTGGTTAAACGAAAAATTAAGAGAATTAAATACTGATGAAACAGTTTTCGGATCATATATTGAAGGAATTCTTGATAGTGATGATACTGCAGAGGAAAAAAGTGAAGCTATACAAGGTATACTGACAGAAATAGTTGAAAATGTAAGTATCTTTTTTTTACATAAAGTAGTCAGTATATGGTTTTATTATTTCTTACAGAAAAATGAGATAGTGAAAATCTGCGAAGACATTTTGGATCACTGGCAAAATTTTAAACCAAACAAAGAACAATGTGCCAATATAATGTCTAGTGAAGATGTTAACACTAAACTTGCCAAACTCTTAGAATCCCAACAGTTAGCCACCACCAAACAGAAACAATATACTGAAGAAGAGAAAAAACTCCGAGAAGCAATTCTATCTCAGTACAGTGAAATGACTGATGAAGAAGGTGAAACTGAAGAGTGCAGTGCTTCAGGAGAAGATGGAAATTTGGAGAAAAATCTCAATGCTCAAACTGTTGCACAAGCTGAAAAAAATAAAAGAGAACAAGCAAGACTAGACAGTCAGAAAAAGAAAGAAAAAGACAAAGAAGACAGGTAAACTATTTTAACTCTAAAACTATGAACACATTATCCATAGATTAGATTTTATTACTTATATTTATGCTATTTTAGAGAAAAACAAAAGCAGTTGAAAGAGGAGAAAAAAGAAAAACGTAAGACTGTTAAAGGAGAAAGAAGAAGGTAGCAGGTTCCTGTTTTATATGAATATATATTTTTTGTTTATTAATTTTCATAAATCAATATTTTTACTGTTGATTTCCGTTTTTATTGACTTTTGAGTGGTTAGTTATTTAAAACTCTTGTTATTTTTTTTATGCCAAACTCAATTTATAATTTCGAAACGTCAACTTTACCGATACGTACGGTGTACTTTAAAAACATATATTGTTTAAATAAATACTAGAAAGATATTAATTACAATATTTTTTTTTTAGTTCCAAAGTCATTAAAAATTGTATAGGTAATGTTTATACAAAACATAAACATAATAAAGCATTGTTGCAGATATTTGTGTTTTATTTATTTATGTATTTAAAAAAATACTCTACTGGTAAGTGAACCCAATTACAAATCAAGAATTAAGAGTATGTTATGAAGTATATCACAGATGATTAAAAAAATCCTAAAATCACAAACAATAATTCATATCTCCTAAGGGATTTTATATCTGACAAGTTACAGTAAAATATATCAAGTCATTGCTAACCGAGTTTGTTGCTTTATACATGGTATGGTTTATACACGCTATTACGGAAACTAAGAGAAAAGAACAAGGGCATGAAATATTAGTTGGAAATCATCTTATGATATATAAAGAGCTACCGAAGGAGTATGGTGCATAATAAACAAAAAATATGTGAGCAATTTAAAAAACTGGGAATTCGTGTCAGAGAAATTTGTTAATAGAGATAAAATGGAACGAAAAAGAATCAACAACAATTATAGTACCATATGGACTAAATGAAGACGAAGCAGCAGAAATAAAAGAATATTGGCAAGGATTAAATGATCTCACAGAAACAGCAAAAGGCAGAACACTAATACTCGGAAAAACAATAATAAAGTAATTGATGTAATAGGACCACATGGGGAAAACCACAGAAACAACAATGGTAGCAGAATGATAGATTTCTATTCTTCACAAATTTACTAGGCTGGTAGAAAGTAGAAACAAAAGATCAATAATAGACTACCTGCTTATAGACAGAAATGAGATATTAGATGTAAGAGAAAGAAATATACAGTGATCATTATATGGTAGTAGCTAAACTAAGACTGTTAACAGCAGACGAACATAAAGGGCAAAAGCATACAAAAAATCTAACAAAGGAGGCAAATAGGACATATAAATTAAACGACACAGAAATAGCCGAACAACAGAATTTGAAATGGGAAAACTGCAAAGAGAAATTAACGAACTTGAATTGGAAGAACAATGGTACAAATTCAAAGAAATAATTCTTCAAAGTGCTAGGAAACACGTGGAACTATTAGGATAAATAAGAACAAACCACAGTAAGTAAAGCAAACCAAAAACTGTTCTATAAAACACTAAAAACATTAAAAAATGGTAAAAACCAAAATATGAATACAGATAAAGGACAAAAATGGACTGTCGCTGGTCGACTTTAAAATTATGGAGAGATGGAAACAGCACTTCGAAGAACTACTAACAAGTATGGAACAAGAACTTACACTAGAAGAAGAAAATAATAAACTAGACAACACGAGAAATGAAGGTAGGGACAAAATAACCTTGGAAAAAGAGGAAGAGGCAATAAGAAACTTGGAAAAGGAAAAGTGGTCGGACATGATAGGATAACCACAGAAGTGTTAAAAATCTTAGGCAACACAGGAAAAGAAATGCAAAGAGCAGTCTTGAACAAATGTTGGATCAGTGAGATGATACCTGAAGACTGGAAAGTAGATAATATCGTTCCTCTACTAAAAAAAGGAGATCCCAGAACAATGGGAAATTATAGGGGAATTACGTTAGTAAACATTGTACTGAATAAAGATTAAGAAATTTTAATAGAAAAAGCCTTAATTAAAAAATCAGAAACATATAATTCATTCACTTCTTATTTCAATCTCAGTAGACTATGCATTTTATTTCTTGGATTGGCACTTCAATTTGTTGGGTTGGTACCTACTGTCGAAATATTGACAGCACATTGTCAAAGGTAAAATTGTTGAAGATTCAATAACGTAATATTTGATGCTTTCTTAGATTCAATATACAATGCCAAAAAAAATAAGTACAGAAATTCACAACAGCATCGTTAGATGTTATGGTATGTTTAGGAAACAAGCTAACAGCTGTGAGAGTGTTTATTTAAATCAAATGGCCGAGGTTTTTCAAGTAAGTACGATTTTATGTGTATTTCTTTTAAATCAATGCTAGTCGCTAACATAAACTTATATATTTTGCATTAGATTAATTGAGAGAGGTTTTTGTAATGAATTTATAAATATGTATCACTTTTTTAAATAAAATTTATATTATTAAAAGAACACATAACCTTTTTTGACAGATATCATAATAAATTATATACAATGTTGTCAGATTTCAAATTTCGAAATTATACATTTTTGTAACTATAATTTAATTCAAAATTTTGTTAAATATTTTTAAATCTCTTAACTACCGTTGTGTAACTGAGGTATATTTTTTGAATCTAATTAATATGACAAACATTCTAAATGCTTAATTTTTTTAGATCAGTGTATCGAAAATACGGAAGATTATTAAAGAAGGATTGAAAAATAATGAGAAAGTCGCAGATAAAGGATGTAAAACTGATACATTTGAGAAGTTTATTTTAAAAAAAGACTTACAGCGACAGATTTGGATGTACCATGCTAAAACTGAACATTTTACTTTAGACAAACTTTTGACTGATGCTAAACAAAATTTTGATTTTAAAGGGGGACGTACGACACTATACAAACTTATAAAATTAATGGGATACAAATTTAAAAAAGTAAATGGACGACATATTTTATGTGAACAACGACACGTTAAAATTAGAAAGATCGCTTTCATTCGGAAATATAAACAACTAAAAAGTCTTGCTGAGAGAGTTAGATTCGTGTACCTAGATGAAACATGGATCTATCAAAATGGTAGTTCAGTGCGTCAGTGGGTGCACGATTCTGACCTAAAAAGTAATCCAGCTCGTGTAAAATCCGAAGGAAAGCGATTTACTATTTTACACGCAGGGACTGATACTGGATTTTTGGAAGGATGTGACTTGTTACTAGACTCTTCGAATACAGACCTTGACTATCACAAAAGTATGAATGGTGAAGTTTTTTAAAACTGGGTTGTTAATCAACTCATTCCTGCTCTATCTGTATTTCAAGAAAAATGTGTGGTGGTCATGGACAACGCGCCATACAATTCAGTTCAAATTAACAAACCACCCTCTTTTTCAGCGAAAAAAGCAATGATGCAGGAATGGTTGATTAACAATAACATTAGGTTTGACACAAAAATGACAAAGAAACAACTGTACTCTATAATCTTACCTTATAAAACTGACGAAAAGACATATGTAGTGGATGAAATTTTAAAACAACGAGGACATGAAGTACTTCGACTACCACCATACCATTGTCACTACAATCCAATAGAACTAGCATGGGGGTTTACTAAGACATATTATAACAAACATATTACATCTACTTATCTTGACCAGGAAAGAGTTAAAAAAACTTGGACAGAAGCATTGACTAAATGTACACCAGACATGTGGCAAAATTTTTGTAGACATACAGACGAACTTATTTTGGCAGATTGGACTACTTACATGGGAAACTGCTCACATGACAATATTCCTCCTTTAATTATTTCATTGGAGGAATCAGATTCTGACGATTCCGATTTTGGATTTGATAGTGACTCTGATTCTTCCAGTGAAATAATGGAAGAGGATTGATCATACAAATACACCGACAACATTTACATGTTACATCTAAATCTGCATCTGTATTTGTTTTTATTTGCTTTTATGTAATTTATTAAAATATTTTTTTCATTGTATCGGTTTGAAATGTCTAACAAATCTTAATTTTTCTGAAAAATTTCTGTTATAAAGAACATTATTAAAACATCAGCATATTTAAGTCGAATGCGACACCACCTGGGGCGGACCAGGAAAATCAAATTTTTACTGGAGTATAGTTTCCTCAATTAACCCATTGGATGTGAAATTTTATTATCCTACAGCCACTAATACAATAATGTTACACTACGATGCCATTTGGATGTAAAATAGAAGACTTTAAAAAAGATGGATACCTATAGACTTTGAGTACTGTGTTTTTATGTTAAACTCAAAACTGATGAAATAATTTTTTTTACCACTGCTTGAATAATTTAAAAGTTTTATTATACATTTGTAAAAAGGATCTTTTATTTACTATTGCTTGAGTAATTTAAAAGTTGTATTAAACGTTTTTATTAATATATGTATATGTGCTACATTTTGAATTTTACTTATATTATTTATTTGTAATAAAATGTAAATATAAAAGTATATTTTTCTACAAGCATGCGTAAAACAACACTTTTCCGCACGCATTTTAATTCAGAAAATATCTTTTTCTCTTTTTTTATTAAATGAATATGTCCTTCAATAACCTTTTGGAAAATTATTGTATTATTACTTTTATGTTGTTGTACCTACTACATACAAATAGTAAAAAAAAGATTATTTTGCATAAAAATAGAGATTTTTAAAATGTTTGTTCTTAAAAAAATCATAATTTATTAAAACACCTCTGTAAACGTTACTCAAAGCAACAACAAACTTTAATTGTCACAAATTAAAATTTTGTTACATTGTTAGGAGTTGAAAATAAAATTTAAAAAATGAATAAAGTATCTTTTTTATGCTTGTAGAAAAAATATTGATCCTAACTCTTGCGGGAAAGTATAACTTTCCGCACTTGATAGGATAATAACTATTTTCGTTCTAGATCAATAATATAATATGATAATTGACTATAAACAGGGATCTGTTCTGTGCAAAGGAATGTGTTATTTTGAATATCAGTCATGTGAATTTAAATAGACCATTCTTGGATATTAATAGTACCTACTTGCAGCGAAAACTGACGTATCTACTTTAGTACCTATTCAATTTAATATTAAATACATTGACTTATTTTCGGCAAGTTTTAAATTTGGTTTGCAGATTTAATTACTTAAGATATTTGTAATGAATACACATATTTTTATTGAAGACGTGACAACATCGTATTTACAATTAATAAGACCACAGAACAATATAAACAGACGTGTATTATACTGGGCGAATTTCATGTAACTAACAGAGCCTACTGAGATGGAAATAAAAAGCGAATGGCTTATACATGGCTTTCCTAGATCTAGAAAAAGCTTTTGACTCTGTCTCAGAAAAAAAGAATTTCGGAAAGTCTTGAAAAGAGGCATGTAGATTTTACATACAACTATTTTAGTTTAACAAAATCTATAGATTGAATCTTTTAATTTTAAGCCAACAATTATATAAATATTCTACACAAAAATAAAATTAATAATTTCTTATCATTGGTGGCATTTGTTCATCAGGATCGACACGTAGGATTTTATCAGCCAATACCATTTTGTTAATAATTTCATGTTGAAAAGCACCACCTTCGAGTTTGCACAAATGGAAACCTTTCTTGAATATTTCCTTGCAATTTTTTGGTAGATACGTTGGAAAAGTTACATTAAATCTAATTATTAAATTTCCTTTGTCGGGGTATTCTTCTAAAATAGGCATTCCTTCGTTTTCTACAACTTTTTCATACCCAGGACTAAAAAAATTAATTCAAACTAATTTTAACTTAAATAGATATTCAACAGTATTAAAAGTCGAAAAGCCGTGTAGTGTCGTGAGACACCTGGAAGGGACGAAGTTTCTCAAATTATTCGCCAAATTATAATAACAATTTTCATCAATCATATTTTGCAGAAAAAAAACGCATAATTTATTTATCACTTTTTATAACGAAATATAAAATTCATTTCGCAATATTATTTATTATTTTATTTCTTAAAACAAAAAAAATACATATTATAATAGAAAACATTTACGGCTGGCATACCTATATGATAACTGTAGTAGCATACTAGTTTTAACGCATTCCAATCACGCACGATTTTTGTTGGCTCGCTCCAGTCAACCTATCGTCCCATAAGGAACTTCGTTCCAATAAGTTAAAACAGTCGAGAAAGTAATAAAATAATAAAAGGAAAATACATGTTAGCGATATATTTGTTTTATCAAAATGCGTTGAATGTACGCAACTTTTTTAATTTTCTATTTCTTTTGAGAAATGTTGTGATTTTCGTTGTTTTCTATTTTACTTTTTTAATTGAAGATGTAGATAATAGATGATTATTACATTTTTTTTTTTGTGTAAGATTGAACTTACTGAATAACATCAGTTATTGGTACTCGAATTGTTCTGTGATCGACAGTTTTAACAGTTACGGTAGTACCTAGAAGCGCTTCTTCTAAAGGAACAGTTACACTCATTATTAAATTGTCACCATCCCTAACAAAAGTTTCATGGGGCCTGTCCTCGATTATAAAAACAACATCAGCTAAAACAGAATATTGATTTATTTATTAAAACATTAAACACTCAAATACTATTTGAAAAATACATTACATGAAAAAAAAAACACGAAAGATATAACCTAAATAAATTAATTTAGTTTTAATTTTTTTTCAAGTTAAGTCAAGCTAAGTCTTTGCCTAGAGTCTCTGATCTTCCGTGCTCGTCTACGTTGGGCAGGTCATGTCTATCGATTGGATGACAATCGGCTAGAAAAATTTGTACTTTTTGGAGAACTAAAAGCGTAGACAAGGAGGCCAGGAAAATTTTTTTTAAAGACGTTTTACACGAAACACTAAAAACAGGTAACTGGGAACGCCATGCAACTAATAGGAGCAATTGGAGACAAATGATGTCGAACTTCCATTCTCAACCCAGTCGTAGAGCATTTAACTACACATC
The DNA here is from genome assembly GCA_964028335.1 of Altica lythri. Lineage (NCBI taxonomy): Eukaryota > Metazoa > Arthropoda > Insecta > Coleoptera > Chrysomelidae > Altica > Altica lythri. The sequence goes on along the minus strand of OZ034804.1, from coordinate 40,940,135 downwards.
TGTGGCCGCGAAATTTCATAAACCACAGGCGCACGCACATGGAATAGTGGATAACTTCAAACTCCTCATCGAGTTCCCAGAGAAGAACCTAGTAGAGGAGAAAAGTCAATAATTGACTACATATTAGTTGAAAAACATAATTTGGCAAAAATCCAAGATGTAAGAGTAAAACGTGGGGCAGAAATAAATAGCAACCACTATATAACTTCTAGTTTCTAAATTTAAAACCACATTAAGGCAAGAAAGATTGAAACCACAAAACAAAAGGAAAAACGAACACTAGGTGATAACCCGTCCGGCAAAAAGATATCATAAAGACCTCTTAATAATAACATTTTTATGATCTGACATCCGAAATAATTATCTTAAAGTTAACATTAAGTTATCAGAAAGATGTCTTATGAGCCATTTAGGGGCATCTTTTATATATCATTGAGGAGATATCAAAAAGATAACATTTTTTGGATACCATAATGTTATCAATTTTATGTGAGAAACATGTGGTTCATTACAATAAGAATTGAGATATTTTCAGTTATTTTTTATTATAAACATAAATTATTCTAAGCAATACATTATTGTTTCTTAGACAGTCGCCGGCATGCTGCAACCATGGTTTAATTACTGCTTCTAACTTTTTCATATCTGCAGCACTCCATTTTTGCGTGATAGAATCTAAAAATTCACATTATGATTAGAGTAAGCTGGTAGAGCTTTTTGCAATTGGCAACACATCTATGTAAACATTGATTACGATAAAATTTAAAAGAGTACGAAAATCAACAAATCTAAATTAATCAACCAAAACTGTTTGTAAACTATAATGAAAATATTTACCTGGAGGAACTTTACGAATATTTATAGGTGCATCTGTTGTACTTAGCAATATTCTAGAATCCAAAGGTAGATTGTTAACTTCTTCTTGACTCAATGTTTTTAATATTTTAAGAAGTTTATACACTGCATCTCGTGTAATATTATAAACAGTAATCCACTGAGATGGTTTTGTTGCTAAACTTTTGTTAGCACCAGCTAAAACGATTATTGATCGGTAAGTCTTGTATACGAAAATTGTCACAAGTTTCACTACCACCAATTTCACTATTACTTTCTTCACTACCACTATCACTATCATAGTTTACATTATTATCCATTTTATCTTGATTACTTCCCACAAACCACGAATTAATTTCATTATTAGTTTCACATGTTTTTTACCTACTACTAGATGCATCCGAAGAAGTATTTAATTCAGACGTTATAAATTGGCACAAGCATTTTTTTTTACTTTTTGATAAGTCATGTTTGGCTGTATTATTTATTCAAGGATACACAAATGTTTATGTTTATACCATGTTTATACGGTGTGTTAGAGAATGCACAACAAACGTTTAATATTTTTAGGTTATAAAAACCAGGTGGTATAAAGTTCTTCTTTTTCTTTCTAGTTGAGGAACACAGTAGATTAGACACATCAAAAAGTTATCATTTTAATGTCATAGCGATACCTCTAAAAGTTATCTTTAAAATAATATCATAAGATAACTTTTCTCTGACTTACAAAAGTTATCATTTTTTTGATAGGTAACATGATATCATTCTGACTGTCATGCCGAACGGGACATCAAAAAGTTATCATTTTAATATCATAGCGATGCCTCTAAAAGTTATCTTTAAAATGATACCAAAAAGATAACTTTTCTCTGAGTTCCAAAAGTTATAATTTTTTTGATAACATTCTGATATCATTCTGACTGTCATGCCGAACGGGAAGGTTCTACAAATTAAAAGACAAAAAAATATTTAATAAATACGAAGAGAAAATTAAAACATGCATGAAAGTAAAACAATAAATACTCAAAATACGAATATAGAAGAATTATGGACTTTCTTTTAAAAAACCATCTTAGTAGCAGCCAAACAAACGTATGGAACATACAAAACATCTAACACAAAGAAACAAAATAGTGGAATAACGAAATTAAAGAACAAGTTAAAATTAAGAAACAAAAGTGGCAAAAATACGTTAATAATAAGACAGAAGAAAATTATAAAAAATATGAAGAACCACGCCAAGTGGTTAAAGAACTGATTTTAAGAGTCATGGAAGGAGTTTGGAGAAAAAATGGAAGACAATAGTAAAAGTAACCAAAAACTTTTCTACAAAGCCTTAAAAACATTAAGAACAGGCAAAAACCATGAGACAATTCCGATAAAAATGAACAAGGAGATTTTTTAACAGCAGAAGTAGATGTTATGGCTAGATGGAAAGAGTATTTTGAAAAACTATTGGAAATAGTCCGGCAATACTAATTTAGGACAAAACCTCTCAAGACAAGTAGACACCACAGAGGAAAGCATTACTATAGATGAAGTAAACGAAGCCATTATTAAAAGGATGAAAAATGGAAAAGCTCCATGTCATGATCTCATTACGACAGAGATGATAAAGTGCAAGTGATACCAAGGCAAATATGGGGACACGGTAGTGCCCCCGCCAAGACGAGCCAAGCGAAGCGCACGGGCACTACCTACCTTTTCTCGAAGCGCTTCGTCGTTTTTTTGAACCCTCATAACTTGGGTTTGGATTATGCTAGATCAACAAAATTTTCGGGATATATTGTCAATAGCGGACTTATTGAACATATTAAGTTTTAATTACATTAGCTTTTATACTTCAGATTTTATTTATATCTAAAAAACGCTGATTTCGTCACTGACTCACTGATGATCATCAAAATTATTAAGGTATTTCCTAATGTCCTAGAAAGCTGAAATTTTGTATGTAAGCTAGTATTAGCACACAAACAACAAAAAAATTATAAAACTTGTAACTTTCATCCCCCAACCCCTTAAACTAGGGGATGGGAGTTTGTATGAGACCTGTAATTTTAAATTAAATTTTGATGACGCTAGAGGTCTAATCTAATAATCTAATCTAAAACTTGGTGCCCCCAGATATATATATATATATATATATATATATATATATATATATATATATATATATATATATATATATATATATATATATACAGGGTGTCCCAGAATTAACTACGGAAACTTCGTATACGTATTCCTTGATGACAAATAAGTAGGGTCTTTCCTATAAAAAAAATTTTTTTAGAGACTCCTGTCAGAGTTATAACCCTTTAACTCTTTAAATGGCAAAATGTGCGCTACTTGATCGCGATACACAATACTCAATTGACATGGTCCTACATTTTATTTTTTTACTCCAAACCGAAACGATTTCGCAAAAAACGACAAGGAACAAAAAAGTTTCTAAATAATCAAAACTTCCTAAAATAATTTTTTGTTATTGCAAATATTAATTGCTAAGAAAGTTACAAAAAAATATTAAGAGGCGTTCCTTGATTTGCACCCTTAGAATGGGGTAGGGCAGGTGAAAAGTGGCAGGAGAAATGCGTCTTTATAAAAATGATGTTCACCCAAATTTTTAATTTTTTATCTTGGACCAATCAGAAGATATTAAATTAAAACAGTATTTTACCACCCCTCTTTAAAGGGTTATAACTCTGACAGGAGTCTCTAAAAAAATTTTTTTTATAGGAAAGACCCTACTTATTTGTCATCAAGGAATACGTATACGAAGTTTCCGTAGTTAATTCTGGGACACCCTGTATATGTATAGGTACTCCTTGTTAAAAAAAAAATTAATCGACATATATTGAGACATATCGACATATATTGAGACATATCGACATATATTGAGAGACATATACTTCAGATCAGATCATATAAATAAGAATGAATAGAAGTGTGCGAACGTCTCCTGCCTCTTACGTCCACACAGTAGCTAAAAATAAAAAAAAATTGTCCTTGACAGCGAGCGCGTCGATTGTCTTGTTTTGTTGATTGTCGATTGTCTTAGACATAAATAAAAAAAAATTTTGTTACAAACAACTTACAAAAAGAAATGAAATCCCACCAAAAACATTTTCATGTAAAATGTTGCCAAGACGAGCCCATATGACTCGCACTGTCAAAAAGTTATCAGATCTGATGTAGAGCCAAGCTTCTAACACTACACGCCCTAACTCTACAAGGCCTAACTTCACAAACTCTACACCTTAGTCAAAATATGTGGCTTGGCCATTTCGCTACATTCACATCGGCGTAAGGTGAAAAATCAATTCACTGTTCATTACTTTTGTGTTATACAATAGTTCTTGTAGTAACGAACGGCCAAGCCACATATTTTGACTAAGGTGTAGAGTTTGTGAAGTTAGGCCTTGTAGAGTTAGGGCGTGTAGTGTTAGAAGCTTGGCTCTACATGAGATCTGATAACTTTTTGACAGTGCGAGTCATATGGGCTCGTCTTGGCAACATTTTACATGAAAATGTTTTTGGTGGGATATTTATTTCTTGAAATCTATAACAAAGCCTGGAGAGAAGGCCGGGTACCAACAGACTGGGATATAGGAATCATCCTACTGATTTATAAAAAAGATGACACGAAAGACTGCACGAACTACCGAGGAATATCTTTACTGACTACGGTATTAAAAGTGTATGAAAGAGTTTTGGAATAATTATAAAACATTAGATGAATCTCAGAGTGGATTTAGAAAGAGTAGAAGCGTTCAAAACCATATATTCTCGATAAACCAGATCATTGATAAGGTCCTCAAAAAGAAAGCCTATCTTGCAATCATAGACCTAGAAAAGGTTTTTGACAGAGTACCTAGAAATAAGGTTTGGGTAAGTAAGTATAAAAAAGGCACACCTAAAAAACTTCTAACAGCCATTAAAAGCCTCTAGACAAAAAATGAAAATTACGTAGCTACCAAAAATATGAAATCTCACATTTTTAAAACTACCGCAGGTCTAAGAAAGTAGGTGTAATGAGTCGAAGTAGCAATAACTGTAACGAAAAAGATTTACAACAGAACTTCCAAGTTTGGAATGAAGTTCTACAAGAAAAATATATGCGAATAGTTGGAAAAACTAAAGTCATGTCAATAGCGGAAGTTAAACAAAATCTAAAAATAACCATAGAGAACCGAGAAATAGAACAAATTAGTCAACTTCAATACCTGTGAGTAATAATTCATGAGAATGGAAGACCAGAAATAGAAGTAAAACAACGAATAAACAATGCAACAAAACTATTCTTTGCATTAAATAAGACATTCATTAACAAAAAAGATATATCCAAAAAAACGAAAATAGATGTATACAAGACTGTTTACAGACCAGTTCTTACCTATGGCTGTGAATCTTTGGTGCTAACGCAAAGAACAAAAAGCCAGATACAAGCTGCAGAAATAAAATATCTAGAGCAAGAGGAGTTACCACAATGGATAAAATGAGAAACCAACAAATAAGAATTGATTTACAGGTCGAACCAGTATTGAAATTTATAGAAAGAAAACAACTCAGCTGTTGGGGGCATCTCCAGAGAATAGACAATAAACTACCTACAAAACAAATTTGAGAAGCAGGAAATGATTCGCGAAGAGGAAGAGGTAGACCAAGAGACACATTGGATAAAGTTGTAGGAAAAATATTAATAAACCGTGGAAAAAATTAGGATAAAGCAAAAAGGCTAGCCAAAAGCAAAAAAGAATCTAGAGGAGTCTAGAGAAAATTGCTCTTTTCATAAAGTTTCTTTTGATTTTTTTATGTCAATCGTTAAAAGCATTACAATTAGGGTGCCGTTCGCAATATACTTTACAGTTTTTTTACCGTAGACTAAATTATAATTTTTTCATATTTAAGCTGAAAGTACCTGGAATGGTAGCAGGATTTTGATCTCCTTCATCGGGAAAAACTATTTCAGTTTTCGGTCGAATCCCTGGTTTTATTGGCACGTTTAATATTTTTTCTTTGACTTCAGTAGTTGTTCGTTCGTCATTAGTAAATACTAATCGATGAATTTTCATTTTTTTTACACCACCGAAATATATTTCGTGTAAACTTAAATGTAGTGGGTGTTTTATAGGGTCCTGTTTTTTTCTAAGGCATTTTGTACCATCAGCTAATTCGTGGAGTAATGGAGGGTTTTTTAAAACGTCCAAAAGGTCTGCATATGGAGATGCAGTTCCAAAAAAATCTCTAAAATAAATTATGCATGTTATAAAAAACCTCAAAATGCTTTGAGTTGGTACAATTTGTTAATGCTTTTAAAATTCTTTAAGGTACATTTTAAGGATTCATTTAGTTTTTTAGTTTATTGATTTTTTTTTCTGAGATAATTTAATAAAAAAAAAACTAATACCTGTTAGGTTTTGATATTATTTAATATTTTTAAACTGCATTTCAAAATTAGAAATACAAGTAAAAATCGTATTTTAATATTAAATTTTTATTTTCGAGATTTCCAGTTTCTGGATTTTTCAAAATTGAAGGTAATACAAAAAAGTATTATAATTATTGTTTTTGTAATTTTTTTCTGAATTTAAATATCTAGAAAATTTGGTATTAAATAGTTAATACCTCATATGCTTCTCTTTTTCTTGACACAGATTTTTCAAAATTTTGTGTACATTGTGCTATCCCTTTCGTTAGTGTCGTTTTAATATTGAGTTTAGTTATGAGATATCCACAACTTAGTTTTTTTAAAAACAACATGAAATATGAACAATATATTAAGCAAACGCTTATAATTTTTTGTAATTGGTTTATCTTTTCTGGTTGATTAACACTTTTCTAAAGGTATTTTTATATTTGAGTTATCCATATACTGTTGATCATATGAGATGATTAAAACAACATAAATTGTAGGTAGGTAGATTTTTTAAATTATTTAAAATAAAATAAAAAAAAACTTACTTATAAGTTTGCATAGGATCTCCATGATAGTGATAGGCAGGAAAACACCCATCATTAATCGGTACTCCTTTTTTAAGTCCTTCTTCCCCGTATTGATCAAAAATAGCCCTTGCTGCAGGATTACTTAGTACATCATACGCTTCTCCAATTAACGAAAATACCTGAGTAGCATGTGGATTTTCCAATAACTCTTTTTTAAATTCTAAAGCCAAAGTTCGGTATCTAAAAAAATTGTGAAGATAAAACGAAAAAGTTTCGGCTTTTGAATTTTAGCTTACGCCTTTTTTATGTCAAGATCTGTACTATTGCGAGGAATTTGCAAGATTCCATAATAATCAATTCCCATTTTTTTATTTGATTTCTTTAATTAGTCTAATCGGATAGTACTGTCAGTGGCAGTTGACTTCAATTCCAATTTGGTGCGTTTTTAAAGTTAGTATCGTCAGTGATCTGTCTGACGTAGAAAATTTGATATTGCTATTTCTTTTCATAATTACTTTATTTTCCAAAGTCAATTGGAGATGATTAAGCTTTTTCGATTGCACTTTATGGAAACTCAAAACTCAGGTACAAAGGTTCATTCAATTCGGCTACTATTATAAAGATAGTGCAGTAAGTGTAAGTGCAATTTTGTTACACTTATTACGAAATATTGCACTGAGTGCACTCCAGAAAATATGTTTCTGCTTCAAAAATTAAGGCGCAACTAGCACTTTACAATGTCCGCAACGCGAGCTGTGATGCCATTCGCACAAACTGGGTTCTGCTTTGGAGAAGAATCGATTTTAAGGAGTATTGCACCTAGTTCTAATTAGAGCGAATCTAGATTTTTTCCTTGTTCCTTTTTCTTTTTTTATTTAAAGAAACTTCTGACTTCTGGTGTACCTCAAGAGTCGAATCTGGGACCTTTCCTTCTTAATGTATTCATTAATGATATTATTAATGAGGTTCAGGTTTATTTACTGTATTCCGACGATCTAAAAATATTTATAACTGTTAAATCTATATCTGGCAGTCTACGACTTTTGAAAACTCTTAATTAAGTTGTGGAATGGTGTAAAATAAATAGATTAATACTAAACTCTACCCACTGCAACGACCTAATGTCTTATACAATAAAAATAAATCCGATCGTGTTTGATTATATTCTTGTTGAGTATTCACTCTCTAGACCCAAAAGCTTCACGGATTTGGGAGTTACTATTGATTCAATTTTTTCTTTTAATCAACATCTCTATATCAGCAAACCACATTTATGTGTTTATTGTTAGAAATGGGGTAGGGTTTTTACTAATAAATGCACTATAAAAAACTTGGAACCCTTGTTATGGCACACACATTGGATTCAGTGTAAAGATGGTTCCTCATGTACTGAAGTTTTCTATTAGAACGCAATCATCTGCCTTTTGATACCGATCACAATGATTTAATTAAGAGACATGTTTTACTAGCATCAGTTCAAGATGTAATTATTTCTCAACATTCTACCTATACGAAATCTCGAAGTACCAGTATCTTTATCTACTACCTATCTCTGAACATCAAGAAAACATAACTAATGGAAATACTTACTATCGTTAAACAACTAAGTAAAGAAAGTACTTTATTCCTTTGGATATTTTGAATTATTTAACCAGTGGCAGTGCCGTATCTATCTTTAAAAAAAACGCTTTTTTTCCATTTCTTTGAATTTACTATTTGTATAATCTAAAGAGGTACTCATTTAACACGAGTTAAAAGAAAAAGCAAAAGCAGAATATTCTCTTTTTTCTAAATTCTAATTATTTTTAAAAGAGTATATTTTACCTTTAGTTTTTATGAGAGTACACATAGATAGCAATATTTATAACTTAGCTGTTATCTTTTAATGTATATAATACCGTTTTCTAAAAATCCATGTAATATGAATTTTTATTTTTTTTTGTACAAATCAGATATTGTGATTTTGTATGTTGTTTTATGTCCTATGCTTTTTTCTTTTCTTTTTTCTGGGTTTCTTATCTTTCCCATCCATAAGATAGAAAAATAAGTGGCGCCCATTTTCTTTTTCCTTTTATTTTCTCTCATTTTTTACACTATTCCGTTTTTTTAACATCTTTTTTATAATTTTTATTAGGCTTGTACAAACCAAGCTCTCTACCAAACAACTGAGGACCGTTCGCAATTTTGAATCTTATACGAGCATTTAACATCAATTTAAACAAGGTTACAATACATTATTTGGATATTTGTATTAGATAGTTTTTTTTTTAATTTTTGGTTGTATTTTTAATAGAAAAAGATTATTATTAGATTTTCATTGGAAATTTGGGAAAGATTTCAAAGAAACTATTGAATTATTATGAAAACATTTGAATTTTAAATTAAATTGTCTGTTTGGGAGTGGTGACAAAGAGAGTATCATTTATGACGATACGTTTTTAACTTCCTAGTAAATTGGTTGTGGGTGTAACGGAAATATATTCCTGAATCATTGCTGTGGAGGTTGATAGCAATGCACTCTTTGGTTAGTCATCTTGGGATCATGGAAAGTCGCTATTTTTATCACATCAAACTGCCGCAAGATTAATTCACTGATTTTCGTTCACTGCAAAGATATGATCACTGAAAATGTTTTTGTTGAAAGGGTATAGTTTAAACAATGGATCAATAAACTTTAATCCGTGGTGCTAGATCGGTTACCCATAAGGATTTTGCGGAGCATTTTGATAAGAAGAAACTGTTCTTCTAGCATTAGTTCTTAGCCAAGTTTCGATTTCTTGAGCGTAATAAATTTTATCTGGATTGTTATTAGAATAACTCCATTGTCTTTAGTCATTTTTATGACATCTAAGTTTCGAGTGTGAGTAAAATGGCCATCCAATATTAACATAATAGATTGTTCTTTACTTTATAATGGGCGGAGCAGATATCATATACTATATTATCTCTGGGGCGAAGGATGCTTGGGTTAATTTGGTCTAAGGCCACAAGTACCTTAAATCCGGCACTAATAATATCAAAGTTACCAGTATTTATAACAAAAAAATAGAATTATAATTTAAAGCTCTTTGTTCTTCATTATAAAACATCACGCAAACACCTAGCAGTCAATTGATAATGCGATTGGTAAGTAAACCAATCACAGCGATCATCTAACTAGAAACTCCGGAAACATGAAAAAACGATCCGAACGATGAAAGTTATCCATTTATAGTATATTAAGTATCAAGAACGGTAAGGACATTTTACCGATCGAAGACAATTGTTTGGAGAGGAGAGGAGCGACGACTCCAATTTTTGTCTGAGATCGGTAGTCCTTAACGTTCGTGATCCTTATAACGTTTTTTGCACGATAGAAATATTTTTCCGTATTAGACAGAGCATTTTTGACATGTTAATAACGTTAAAATGTCAAAAGTGCTCTGTATACATCACATATGCAAATATTTACTTACCGTTCTGTTTATCTTAGTAACCAGTAAACACAACATACTGATCAGGCAACAAACGCGGTAACTAAGCAAAATCGTTCTATCGTGCAAAATAGTATATTAAGCATCAAGAACGGTAAGGACATTTTACCGATCGAAAACAATTGTGTGGAGCGTAGCGGAACGACGACTCCAATTTTTGTCTGAGATCGGTAGTCCTTAACGTTCGTGATGCCTATAACGTTTTTTGCACGATAGAATAGTTATTTATGATATGAGTGTTAAAAGTGAGGTTTTATTTTGTGAGTGAAAACGTTTGTGAAATGAGCGGAGCGAATTGAACAATTTCACGAACAAAATAAAATCACTTTTAACACAAATACCATACAATGTTTTTTGTACAACTTCCCTATTTTGATAATGAAACGAGCGAATTTGCAATGACAATAAACCAAACCGTGTTAAAAGTAAACTAAACCGTGTTAAAAGTAAACTTGTTTACATGGCAACGTGTTAAAAGTATTTTTAACACGCTGCTATGTAAACAATCGTTTTTAACATTGTTTGCTATCATTAAAAGTGTCACTTTTAATGACAGTTGTACAAAAATATTTTTCCGTATTAGACAGAGCACTTTTGACATTTTAATAACGTTAAAATGTCAAAAGTGCTCTGTATACATCACATATGCAATTATTTACTTACCGTTCTAGAACGGTAAGTAAATTAATTACCGTTCTGTTTCAGTAAACACAACATACTGATCAGGCAACAAATGCGGTAACTAAGCAAAATCGTTCTATCGTGCAAAATAGTTATTTATGAAACAGTTCGTGAAGTATGCTTTTTGCGCACGCACGCGATGTTTATATATCGCGTAAGTGCGCAAAAAGCACTTCACGCACAGTTTCATAGAATATTTTATCTACGATAATCAAATAAAAAATAATTACAAGAAAGCAATTTATTTTCAATTCATTTACAAGATACTAACAAAACTAATGCTGTCATAGCAACACCATGGCAACGCGAATGCTAAGGGTATTTAAAATACATTGTTACTTCACGCACACTTTCAATCCTTCACGCACTGCTGTCTATAATGACAGTTTTCACGAACTAAAAATTGATACATAATAAGAGGTAGAGTAGATAAAATATATTACGGCTTGTCAAGTTTCCTTTAAAATAAATTTAGTGTATATTATTCAAATTAAAATGTTATTCATACGTATGAGCGGTCAAATAATTCTTCAGATCATTAATAAAACTAAGCTTCCACTGATCGGTCATTTCGATTCTTTTTTTTTTGTGACCACCACGCGATAAAATTTTATCTTTCCAAAACGAAATATTTAATATGCTTTTTCTTAGTATAACACTATTTAATTTTACCTTGACGAACTTATTGTTTTTATTGGAAATTTGTATTAAAGTTTGTACTACAGAAGAACAAATAAGGAACGATAGTAACAAGATCTTTTTTCCATTTTTGTAGTTTTTCTGGGGAATACAATGACTACTATCAAACATCTTTATATTTTATAACACTTATTTCGAATTTAAAAGTTATCTTATCTTATTTGTTGATGTAAATTTTATTTATTTCTTAGTTTCTGTTCACGTCTTTAAAATATTTTTTAAACAATAATAAATTATCTATTTTGGGTTAATTTATATGTACCGATTTACTGTCATTTCATTTTATAACAAAGGCAAAAACGAGTTAATTCTAGGATTATCAAAACAGAAGAAACGATGGATGTAATGAAACAAGAATTTTTGAAGTAGACTACTCGATAATAATGGATACTGCAAAGTAATACCGGACAATTTCGATATAGATATAGGTGTGCCCCAGGGGTCTGTGCTGGGCCTACTTTTATTCCTGATTTACGTAAACGAAATGCCTCAGCATGTTAAAAACGGAAAGATTGTAATGTTTGCTGATGATACATCTATTATAGTAACAGCTCAGACCCCAGAAACACTTAAACTAAATGTAAATAATGTAGTAAAAAATTTCGGTGCTACAAAAATAATCTTTTACTCAACGTCCAAAAAACGGTGTATATAAATTTTAAAGTCCGTCATACTAAACCTGCTATAGACGTAAATATCTTTTCACCATCTGAATCTATTAAGTTCCTTGGAATCTATATAGACGAAACACTATCCTGGAACACCCAAATTGATCATATTGCTAAGAAAGTTAGCTCAGGTTATTACGCAATTAGTAGATTGAAAGGTTGTTTGGATACTAAGGGTCTTCTTCACTTATACAGGCACATATCTTATAATATTATGGGGTTTTTCAACGAACAGTAACAGAATATTTATATCTTTTAGACCCAGTTGCAAACCTTTGTTCATCAGGCATAGTATCATGACGCTTCCTTGCATATTTATATTTAAAGCATTACTATATATAAAGCAAAATATAAAACTGTATCAAAAGAACTCAGATTTCCATGAATACAATACAAGAGGTTCAAATCTGCTATTGGTTGACCCTCACAATTTAAGTAAATTTGAAAAATCCCCGACATATATCGGCAAAAAATTATTTAATAAATTGCCCAGAAACGTGCAAGAACTACCACAAAAAATATTTTAAAATTTAATAAAAAAAGAGTTAACTAAAAAAGCATATTATAGTGTACACGAGTACCTTGGTGACACGTCAGTGATTTCTGTCTTTGAGTGAATACAATTGGAATGAGTTGCATAAAAACGTGGCAGTTATTTTAAATTAATTGTACCTTAATGCATATTTAAAGTGTATTTTTAATTTCAATGTATTTTTTTACGCTAGTAAGTGTTTTTCTTGACATGTACATCCATTGTAAAGTGGCAATAGTACAATAAAATTATTATTATTATTATATCCTTTATTGACATTATTAGTACGAAGGAATTAAATGTAACATAACTACGAACTATTTGTTTTTTAATTTATAAAAACTGTTGCACCCATTTCGGTTGCAAACAAATCTATTCAAAATTTATACAATTGTATTTTTCTATATAAAACTATATTCTAAAATACAAAAATTGAAAAAATCTAGTCAGAATCATCAGAATTACGTCGTTGGGGCTTCTTTTTCTTACTGGCAACCTTTTTGGGCCCTCTCTTCCTAACACTCTTAGGCGGAGGTGGCGGAGGCATTTCTCCATCTCCGCGAACTTGGAACACAGATGCTATTAATTCTTCCAATTCTGTCGCAAGGGGTTTAAGATCTGCTTTACCCACTATATCTTTACTGCTATTTTGAATTATAGTTCGGAAATTTGCATATATATCTGCATCATGTACTAAATGTTTATAGACAGGAAATTCTTCAATAAGCTTTTGAAGTGCTTTAGCGTTGTATTTGATAAGACTTAAACAAAACGAGATGTGTCTGTGCTGTACGATGTCTTCAGTTAAAGCGAATTTCGAACAAAATCTGACAACAATGCCTTCCAAATGTTTTGTATTTTCTACCATATCAAAAAGTGATCTAAAAAAAAATTCATTTTTTTATTAGAAATGAAATGAATTCCTCAACATTGATTATTTTTTAATTCACTATTGCTAAACTTACCCCATACAATCCTTTATAGTTTCATCATCTCCAATTTTTTCTTCGATAAAGTGGGAAAATATATCTGGAAGAGCATTAAACAAATTGTTCTCTTTGTGAGACAGCTTCAGGAAGAAGGTTTTGCATGTAGATTTTAACTCTTCATCTTCATCAGCCAGACAAGCAGCCATTTTTGATATATGACTATGTGCCCGTATCATATCATTCAGAATAAGACGAGAAAGGGTAAAAAATGTAAGACGACGGGTTCGAGGTTCCTGAGCCTTTAAACTAAAAATAACAAATAAATAAGTAGCTGTTACGATTAATTTTTTTCTTCAATCAATTTTTGTAAATTTTAAATCACACGTAAAAAATATTAACTTTTAACTTTTAGTTTTTTAAGTGGTTTTAAAATAACCAATTAATATTAATAAAAGAAATAGTAAAATTTGTAGTCTTATTTTGTTTTTGAGTCTTTCCATATATCTTACCTTAAAAATAGTTTATCTGTCCATGGTTCAATAATATTAGGAAATCTTACTAACAGATCTGAAACATGTATTAAAATGGCACCTTTCAAGTCAGGAAAAGTGGTTTTTTCAAATATTGTAAACAATAATCGAACATGTTTCTTGCAAAAAATGCTGGACACTAACATAAACCTAAAAAAAAATGTTTAGAATAAAAATGTTAATAAATTAACGCAAGAGAAAGTAAAATAACCATAGATGCATAGAATGTTAAAATGGATAAATAATAAAACTTATAATGGGATTATTAATTACTAAATATAATACACATTTTGATTTTGCAATGACAAGAAAATACCCAAATTAAAAAAAAATAGATGCAACAATGAACATACCGAAATACTTATTTAAATAACAGAAAATAATACTTCTCTCAATATTTTTAGCACAAATGTATTTTCTTTGTGGAAGATTTAAACTTAGAAATGGATTTATACTGTAAATAAACTAAAGTTAACTTAAGATAGGCAGCCCAATTCAGATGTGATAATAATTATAGAGAAAAATTATTAACAGTTTGATTTTTTTGGACCAATTAACAATTAATTGACACGGGCTAGTTAAACACCAATAAAATATAAATCAAAGGGATCTATGACATTAAATTTGAATGGTTTACACGTTGGAAGTGGAACTTACAAAAAGTTCGGAAACTTATTGAAATGAAAAATAGGTCAGTAAAAATATGGGAATACAACTAACCTGGATAAGGCAGTAACACCAGCAAATTGTATCTCAGGACTTGCATATAAATCTTGTCTTTCACAAACTTTAACGATTATTGGCGCCATCTTAGCTAAATAACCAGAACCAGTCACGGTATTCAATTCTAAAACTTGTAGAATTAACTCAGCATCTGTATCTTCAGCTTGAGCACCTTCCATAGTAACATCTTCCGCCTAAATTTAATAAAACAAAAATTCTCCAATAAAACTTACATAAATTAGACGAATGATGTTGTTTTAGAAATATCAACAACTTGTCCATTATTTAGTGGCGGAGATAATACTTTGTTGCGTCACATATTAATTTACATTAATATAAATATTTATAATTTAATAAATCTTTTAGAAAACCTTACTTCTATTTCGGAAATACTATTCATACTCTAGTAATAAATGTAATATATTTTATTTATTCTCCACGTTTTTAAGCTTTAATTTTTATTGTCCTTAATATTATAGTGTTTTGGTCCATTTAGAATGATGTTCTTTTGTAAACAAGCTATGAACATTGTAAAGGTCTATTTTGGATTAATCTATCAGATATTCATATATTCATATATTTTTCCAATGACGATGTAAATGAAACATAAATAACTTGGTATCACAAGTTTAAAACAAAGAAAAATTTGCTAAGGGCCGCCTTTAAAATCTGAAAATGCCTAACAAAATTTGAATACTTATAAAAAATATTTTTAGTCATTCTAAGCTATCGACAAGCAGATCGGTTGTCGTTTTCAAAGATAAAAAATTAATAAACAAACAAAAAAAACTAGTGTGGCAGTCAGTGGGACTGCCGGAAGAAGTTATACTTCTATGCACGCGCATGGGTTCATAAATTTGTATGCGAATGATTTAGCAAACTCATTGTATGATATTCGTGGTAAGCGACTCCAAAAACCTCCTAGTACCGTGTGCCCACTCTTTTTGTATCGAATTTGCATAAAATTCCTGGAGACGAGGTCCGTCTGAAGCACCAGGTGTTTCGAACACCATCGCTATTATTATAATCGTATTTAGCGACTCAAAAAAACCTCCGAGTACCAAGTGTGCACTGATTTCGTACAGAATTTACATAAAACCCCAGGAGAAGAGGTAAATACCTTAGATACCAAGTGCCGCGGAGACTTTTGGAATCGTGATATTAGTGTTCAGGGACTCCAAAAACCACGAGTATATAAATTAAACCCATTTTCAGCAATACTTACCGAGTTGTAAGTTTTCTCTCTATTTTTGAAATTTAGAAATTAAACAAACAAGAAATTATTTATTGTCTGAATGTACTTTTCGAATGCAGAAATGCAATTTCCATTTTTACATTATAAAATATAGCGACAAATTTCCTGATAGTTTAACGAATCCAATGCAAAAAAACGCATTCCGATCCATCCTACGTTACAAAATTCGGAGGTTTTGGTGCTTTATTTCCTCGACTATTCGTTAAAACTCTGTTTATGTATCCAACAACCTTAAAAGCATCGAGCAAAATATACTGCAACCATGTGACGGTATTTTAGACTACAATACAATACTCATTACTGAATATTATTATTAATATAAAATGCTAAATTTTATATGTATACTTACGTGACTGAATTATAAAATAATCTGTCAAATAATCATGTGGTCCGTCACTATGATATTCATACATTAGTTCAGACTGTTTTTTGTATATCTATCTCTTTTCAATGTACTGAATGTTTAAACGGTATTCAAAGGACTTATAACATGTGGTATATATTTTATCTTTGTTTTTACCGACCAATATACCTTATAAGAGTTTCTGCCTCTCTTACTCACACCATTACATATGTAATGATTTTTCCCATTTAACTCTACACAATCTTTTTCTACAGAGTGTAGAAATAGAAGTATAACTTCAAAATTCTAAAATTACTCTTTCAATATTTCGTTTTTTAAATTTTTCACATGTTTCTTTTTGTTTCTATAGATACATACATTACCAAGTCACTCTATTTTTTTAAATATTTAGCTAAGATCTAGATATATTCAAAGTCAAATTGGAAATAGATTCACTCTTAATTAAGTGTTTACTGTTACTTTCAATTTTCTTTGAGTAGAATTTTGGTTTTCACATAATATTTTGGTGTTTTTCCAATTTAGTTCGTGAATTAGAAAATTCACTGCATGTTCACATATCTCGTGTTTTAGATAAATAACTAAACATATTGATTTATTTTTTATTTTAGAGGCAAAAAGGTCCCCAAATTTTAGAATAAAAATAAGGGCTTAATGTCTCATAGGGCGCGGTAGAGTTCCACACGGTCGTCAAGAAATCCTTAATTTCTCTACCAGTTAGTTCCAGAGAAGAAATTACGCGACCCTCACCTACTGTGGAGATAAACTTCGATTAGAATAATGACTACCCGTCACTACCCTATTACAATAGATCTGCAAAGGTCGCAGTGATACAGGCCAACCCAATAATCATCCAATCTAATCTAAACCCTATTAGCAGGAGATTTTATTTGATTATTATACCAAATGTTGTTTATGTTGATTTTGAACCAGCAATTCACTCTGCAACAATCTTGGTTTAGAAAATTCAGATGTCTGCCACTGGTTAAAAAATACTCTCATATTGGCTTATTTACCTACTCAAGAAGCATAAGATGTTTTTTTAGAAGTCATCAAAATTATTCCCAATAACTGTAATTAAACCAAATGTGCAGATTATTTTGTTGACTATTATTTAGAAGATACTTTCAATTTTTCTCCGAAATTGTGTGCGTCTTCCACTATGCGCACTACTAATTTCAATATCAGACTTTTAAATTTTCTAAAAACTTTTAGTTTTTTTACATGCTTTTGATTTTTTTAATGTACTTATAAGGATATAACTTTCTTCGTGGTAAATTGTCTTTTGCCTGATGTACCTACATACTAATTTCCTGACATATTGGAATATAAATGGGCATATATATGTTTCGTCACCTAAAGATCTTAGAAATAATTAAATAAGTGGAAAGTGACCCTATTTCGGACATCTCCGGCCTTTTCATTAAAGTTAATTAAATACGGATGACTATAATTCGGTAGGTATAAAAAATGTCTTGTTGAAATCATAGCTTGATAATGAACTTTCTCTTAGACCTTTCGCAAAAAATTTGGACAAGTTAGTTTTTGGAAAATAGTATATTGTGTATCTAGTAGCGAATGTGCTTTTACTACGAGATATACATACTATTTTTTCTGAAATCGCATTAAATATAATCGTAAACTAAGAAAGTTTTATATATGCATAACTGTTTTTTATTATCATCGTATTTTCTATGAAACCGTTTCGTTGTTATTGTTTGTTAATCATTGTTTATTAGTGTCACAAAAGTGTTAGTTCGGTTAGTTACATATTGCTTAAAATATTTTAAATTATATTTAAAATGGACAGTGACGATGATGTCCAGAGGTGTAAAACGCCTCTAGAGTTACTAAAAACTGCTACTAATGTGGTTTTAAATTTATTGCCAAATAAAATCAAGGCGCAAAATATGAATTTGCTTATAAACGTTTTATGGATCATTCCCGTACACAGGTACGGAAAAAATATTCCCGTACAGTACGGAAAAGTTCGTTGCCCAGCAACGAACTAAAATACAAGAATAGTATATTTTGCGGCTCGAATTTGATCCGAAAAACTAGACGTTTCCAAGCGATTTCAGAAAAAAATATTTTTTGATATCATTCGTATCAACCCGACCATCGTAAAACATCTGTAATATAATATTAATTAGCTTACCATGGATATATTTAAAGATGATGCTTCAGATGCAGTATTGGACGCTCTTGCTTTCTTCTTTTTCTTATGATTGTCAGTACTTTTCTTTTTTTGCGTGGCATCTCGAACATTTTGTCTCCTTTTTAATTCCTTATACACTGTATTATCCATAAACTCTAAATGCTTAAGGGCAATGTATCCACTAATTTGACACAATCGAATCAGGCTGTATATAGGTACTTCATAATTTGGATCTTCAGTCTGTTTTTTTACCAATTTTGGAACTATTAACGAAAAAACTTGTTCACTAAACAAATCTGGTTTGGAACTCATCTGTAACATGAAGTCGATAACTTAATACGCTAAATAAGATTTCAGTTACAATTCTTTAAATTGCAGTTATTAAAAATTCAAAGATAATAATGATCACACCAAGAATATTGATATTTTATATTTACCTTGTATACAAAATCAATACCTCCATACATGGCCTGACTGTAAAAAGGTGTAGTCATAAAAAAATGTTCACCTAAAATGTTAGCCAAATCAGTAAAACACTGTTCCTCAGCTTTAATTTTAAAAGGTGGGTCAGCACTATTGATATCATTTTTTTCAAAAGATTCTGCTATAAATCGACAACAAGCAGCCAAGAACTGCATATTATTCTTCCCTCTAAAATAAATAAAAATGGTGATACTACAGCATGTTGTACAGTTAAATTAAGATATACATTTGAAGTAAACCTTTTAATGACGTTAACAATTGTGGATTAATATATTATAAAAAAAAATATTTTTATTAAAAACAGCTTCTAATTTTTTTTAACAAATATAAAATATAAAACATGAAAATAATTAGTGTATTTTTTTTAAATTTTAAATGAAAATACAAGGTAAAAAAAATAATTAAAACTTTTAAAATAAATCGTAAAATTATAAAAAAAAATTAAAAGAATGTATTACAATCTTTTTGGTTTTTGTTGATTGTAATTAAAATCCATTTGTGTCTATTGTATAGGCAGCACAATATAAAATTCTCCATAATTGGGAGTCATTTTCACGTTCTAATAACAATATACATATACTTAAGCTAAATGTGTTTGAAGTTGGCAGCTAAGAAAAGTCATTAAATCGTAAAATGTTGTAAACAAGACCCTAAATCAGTACTTATTTATATCGGTATTAAGAAATTTCTTTTAATCATATTTTAATCTCCTTAGGTAAGGGATAAGTAGTCATAATACGATATTTGGAATATTTTGTTTTTCGATTTTAACGAGAATAATTGTCGTTAGGAGTGTTAAGGGATTAAGGTAACCCTATGTGTATAATTGCAAAAACAGGTATGTCATTAGTCTATAAATTGAGGATTTGTTTATATCCTAATACATAAGAATATAGGCCACAAATTACATTATAAAGGTATGTAATTGACGAAATGGCGAAGGAAAAAGGAATAACTGTATTACGTTTGCCACCTTATCACTGTCAATTAAACCCTATAGAATTAATATGGGCACAGGTAAAAGGTGAGGTGGCAAGAAATAATACAACTTTTAAATTGAATGACGTTAGACAACTTTTGATAAATTCTTTTGGAAACGTAACCGGGAAAATTAGACCAATACTATAAACCATGTGAAGAAGGAAGAAGAACGATTGTGGAGTGTTGATATCAATATTGAAGAACTGTTCGAACCCATTGTAATTCCTATCGGACCAGGCAACGAATCTGACTCATCGTCGGATGAATACGACGAAATGGAAGCCGACAATTAAAGGAGTAAGTGCTTTTTGCATTAATTTATATTTAATTCTTACTTTTTAATATGTAGCATATTTTTATTTTACTTTTAATTTTTATTTTAATTTGAATTATGCTTTAAAAAAACTTCGGTTCTACGGTCATGGGATCTATTCAGCTACCTATTGTGACAATATTATCTAGGGTTTCTATTGTGTTTGGGTTAGTTAATCCCTAATTGCAGGGTGGACTCTTTGAAAAATAACAACTATGACTATGTTTCAATAGAAATGTAGTTATTTTTCATGAACCACCCTTGCTTGGGCTTTGAAGGATTTGCATTTATAATGAATGCACTGTGCTGCCAACTGCAAACAAAGAGACTTTAATAACAAAAAAAATACTTATGTATGTATAATATAATACCTTTCGGCAAAGGCTTTGCTAGCTACTAAATTAATATTCCTCGAGCTAATTGTCTTGCGACCAACTGCAGCCATTCTTAATAATTCCACAACTGCAATTTCATCTTCTTCAGTTACCAATATACTCTGAATAAACATTTTAAAAAGCATGTCGATGATACTGTTATCTAAAGTACCTTGTAGCACCCAATTTGATATAATACCCTCTAGATCACTTAAACTATCGATGGGAAGAGTTTTTACAAGACGAAGAAGTCGATGTACAACGACGGTACAATGATCCCTAAAAAAATAGATGTTTATTATTTTATAGATTCAATTTGATCACAAAATCACAAAATGTAAACTCTCGATAATTGTTTAATTTAAGGAAATTTGAAAATTAATTATAATGAAGGAATGTTTTGAATTTATAAGGAGTTTTGTAAAAAACATCGATGTAATTCTTTAAATCTCAGAAAATAGAGTATATAATAAAATAAAACTGCAATTAATTTGAATTTTTCGAGAATTCTACACAACTTCCAATTTAAATTGTAAACCAATTTTGAAGTTATTCGAAAATAGCGAATACTTAATTTAATAATTCATTTCTTACTTACGTTAAATTATTAGAGTCACTGAGTATGTAGATATTTTTGAAAGCAGTAACTACAGCGTCTTTTCGCTCTTGTTCCGATCTTTGCATCAACCGTAATATTGCTAAAATAATTAAAAGAAATAAATAAATAACTATATATTTCCATTTCACTTGACCAGGATTTTTAATAACAAAATATTAGAAGCCGGACTTTAAACAATATAATTGGCAATATGGACTACTTTAAATTAAATTGAGAAAAAATTGGAATATATTTTTACAATGCTATTATCGGTAAAAGAAGTATTTAAGAAAAAATCGTATATCAAATAGCTGTTGATTATACATCACTAGAAATTCTTATACAATATTTTCTTTATATTTTAACCTACCAAGAATTCCTTCTGGTGCTCTATCTATATTAAAGCGATAGGCTGCAGTAAAAAACTCAATAGCTTCATTCATATCAGTCACAGAAGTAGTCTCAAGTAATTCTTTCATAACATCCATGATAGAATCTATTATTTCAAGAAATTGAACACATTGTTTCAAAAAATCGTACTCTTTGGAGAGAGTTTCTAATTTCTGGTAATCATCTTCCGTGATATTTCGAAATTCGTTCATTTCATTTACAACTTTTGGAACGTCAAAGAATACGGTATACAAAATGTTCATATAAAAATCGTTGTCGTCTTGTGAACTTTGTTGCCTACACAAAAATAAAGAAAAATTTAGAAATTTTGATGATCATATTATATTAATCATACAGGTTAGCAGACTACTACTTAAAAAAAGGGGTTCCCAAAAATTCCGAGTAGCTGTTCTGAAGAAAAATTGTACATGAAGGCATACTTACTTAAACCTTTCCAAAAATGAATGGTCCGTTAAGGCTTGTTGAATAAGTCGGAAAGCTTCTTTATACTGTTTCTCTTCTAAATACATTCTAATAATATCTGGCAAATTTTCCAAAGCAGCTCTATCAACAGTATTCTCATTCCCATTTTCTGTAAAATGTTGAATCGAAATTCAGAAAATCGGATCCACAAATTGGATTTTTAAATATGCAAAATTTAGTTTCTCAAAATTGTAAAAAATCGAGTTTGATGTAACTATCTTGTTTTTTTTATAATTTAAACCATTTCGAAATAATGAATACTTTCTAAAAAATCACCGTTGGCTAATGTGGGGTAACCAAAATAAATGAATAACTACCTTTTCCTTTTTCAAGTTCATTGTCAACAACTGTCTTCAGCGGTAGCACAATTTGGTCCCATCGAGATTGTAGTTCCATCAATTGATCCATTTTCGGATCATTTATCTGATTCTTCATCGTTTCAAACTTCTCTTTAGTTTGTTCTAATTCTTGTTTCATAGAAGCTAATGACAAATTAGCACCGAATGAATTACAAGATAGAAAAGTGGTAACACCACTAGCAGAAAATTTTCTGACAATAGGACTTTTATCCAATAAATGTTCCGCCACTATTTTGAGAATTCTTAATTGGAATTTTAACGGAATTGCCATTTCTTTTTGTAGTCGGGTGAAGTGGCTGAAAACTTTGGCTCTAACTGTGTTAGCAGTATCTTCTGTATGTTCAATAAGAATTTCGAATAAGCTATCTCTAAATTGTTTTTGTTCATCGTTTAATTCATGGCTAGTTAAATTATTGAGAATAACTTCAAACATTACGGTTATTACGGAAATTCTTAAAGTAGATGAACTGTGATACAAGTAGCCATTTAAAAACATTACTTCAGGCATCATAAGTTTTGGCATGAGAGCAGCTAGCGAGCATAGGACAGAGGAGCAATTTCGAGCACCCTGAAATCAAATAATAATTAGTCAGTAACATAAAATATTAATGTGCATTATTTCTGTTGTTACTTCTTAATATATAAATTAAAACATTAAGTTTATTTAATATCACATTCTCTATGAGCACTTAAAACAAGTCTGAATGTATTAAATACAACAATTTTGCAATTTTGTTTTAGAAGTTGGTTCACTATGATGTATGGTACTTAATAATAAATTATTTTTTAGCTACAAAAGTTACAATATAGTACAATTACATAATTATAATTATATTAATAATAACTACTATGGGGCATTTAAGTATAAGTAATTATTTCCCAACAGAAAAATATATTGAATACCTGAAGTAATTTATATATTGTATCTGGCTAGATACATTTAGATTTTCTTCGAAAAGAAGTTTCTTTTTATAACTATGTAAAACAACATATTATATTTTATCTGCAAGTACACCACAACTACCAAAAATTGTCGATGAGAGAAGAAATATAAGTATATTTATTACTTACTTGATTATCTTGATGTTTCTCGTCAGTTTGCCATTCGGTTAACTCTTCAATTAAATCATGTAACAAACCTTTAAAATTGAATTTTTCAACAAGATGTTGAATACCGTTAGGTAGACATTGTGCAAAATGCTCATGAATCCTAACTAAATTTGTAATACGAGTAGTAAAGATACATCCATGGTGGTAATCTTTAATCAGAGTTCCAAGTAGATTAAAAATTTCCAAAAAATTTTGTTTGTCTCTCTTGATTGTTTCACTTCGTAAAAACACATAACAAACACTGGATATTAAGGTAACAAAATTTTCTTCCATTGGTTCCCAAAAAACTGATAGGTCTCTTTGAATAATGTTATTTAAATTTAATACAATTATCGACTTATTAATTGTAAAATCTTCTATATCTTTGGTCTGCTTTTTACTTTTAACTAAACGGTTTTCATTTTTTGAGGCAGTTCGCTTTTCTAATAGTAATACAATTTGTGTGAACAGATATATAGTCATTTTAGTAATATTTGTATACTTCGTTTTTATTTCATCATTTATACCGTCCTTATCCTCTAAAAGAAATCCTAGGGCTTTATTCAATTCACTCGTGGCCCTCTGTAAGTCCTCATAAGCAGTAAAAATAACATCAATTGGCAGCTCATCTCCATGATGAAGTACAGAAAAGTATGAATTAAAGGCATCAATTATATATTCTATTCCTTCATCTCTAAATGATGCTCGATAATTTTTTAACTCAGATGGAAGTTGTTTGGTACCAGAAACAGTATGTACTCTGTATTCATCGTCTGTAGCTGTACTTAACAGCTCCTCCGTATTTTCAGGTATTAAAAAAGTGAAGTGAGACATTTTTAGCTGCAATTACAGCTTTATAAAATAACACGACAAAAGATACACCAACATATATAAAAAAAATATTTCGTCACCGTCAGTGAAAACAACAACTTTCCACACTGACACTGACCGTTAAGTTGTGCTCGTACTATAAACAAATTTTCAAATATGACAATATTGACAGTTAAAACTGGACTTTTACTTTGCAGCACAGCTTTGCAGTGTCTAGGAAACACAAGTAATATGTATTAAGACAGATATTTTTTATAATGCCGAACTTTGTAACAAATCGTACATAAAGCTTCAAGAAATTTATGAGACTATCTTCGATCTTCGTTTATAAGCATATAAGCACGAGTGTTTAACTCTTATGAAAGAAGCCATTTTTTTTTAATTATTCCATAAATTCCATACGATATCTGGTTCCGTAAACCTTGCGCCAGTAATTTAGGCAACACATTGTTCACAGAAGTTTGGAGTTAGAAAACAATATTTTTTGCCTATAAAGAAGTTATATTTAAAAATTTGGTTTGTCGTCACTTGTCAACCGAGTGACATTAGATATATAGAATCCCAGAGACAATATAATATTATCTCTGTAGAATCCTCATGTCATGAAGAAAAACCCTATTATTTTTGGTCCAGATCGGGTAACGTTAACGGTTTTTCGAAACTCGTGGATATAATGCTTTGGTATAAATTCGATTGAACTGTCTTACTTCTTATATTGACTTTATTATCTCTGTTAATTAAGTGTTTTCAAACCATATCGCAAAGTTATTTAATACATTACAATTTAAAAAAAAATTCTAAAATCTTTTCAGTTACTTTAAACAGCAATGAAATCAATTTTAATGGTATCAAAGCCAAATGCAATATTTTTTTTAGAGAAAACTAAAATTATTTAAATAAACTATTAAAAAAAAAATGAGTTCATGTTCTAAAAATCACTCTTCTATCATCTTCCTAGTGTGAATATATACAGTTAAATGTAAATTGGCTTCCCAGAACTACTTTTTTGTTGGTATATCGACATTATATGTATGGTAAAGGTAATTGTATAGTATATCTAACTAACATTATCATCTATTATTCATATCTTGTTCATGAAGAAAGTCTTACTGGCATGCAGAATCAATTTAATAAAAGATAATTGCTATAAAATTATGAGTGAATTATATTTTTTATATTATAGAATAAAAGTGTTTTAAGTATATATTATATATTTAAGTAAAAAAAAGTGTGAGGTGTCAAGGGATACCCGGATGGAACGAAGTTCCTTTCGATTAATTAGTGAAGGAATTAGTAATTTGTAAACACAGCAGAGTGTTTATACATACATAAGCATTTATTATTGTCTGTATAAAATCTCTACTTACCTAACAGTTCGTTTCTTTTAACAAAAGTGCCCATTTATACATTACCAGAGCTTTAAATAACACATCTTTTTAAAATTACTTTTTATAATTTAAAACAGGAATTAACAATTCAATACAAAAAATTTAAAATTAAAATATTTGACAGTGACTGACAGTTAAGGTAATTTGACGTAGTCAAGTTACGAACTATTTTTAAAATGTTTATGAATTTATTAATTTATAAAAACAGGATGAAATAAAATATAATACTATTATAGGTAATTATGTTTTTTTCTACAGTATTTTCTTTTTAATGTACATTTTCTTTTAATTTAAAATAGTGTCTTTTTAATTGTAATATATCTATCTATGAGACAGAGGGAGAGAGAGTTATTTATTTTTTGGTCTGTGAGAGAGAGAAACATGCGTGTGTCGGTGTGCATTGTGTCGGTGCATAGTGTCGTGACAACTTTTGGTATGAATTTTTTTTGGCTAGCTCCTAGCGTCAGACGTAACTGTTCGTAACGCGCGAAAGGGAACTTCGTTCCAATAAAATTAGGTCATTAAAAAAAAGTGAGATGTGTCAAGGGACACCCGGATGGAACGAAGTTCCTTTCGATTAATCAGTGAAGGAATTGTAATTTGTAAACACAACAGAGAGTTTGTAAATACATAAGCATTTATCATCGTCTGTATAAAATCTCTACTTACCTAACTCTATCAGCAATATCCGGAACTTGTGCAGAAACACTGTCAGGATACATTATTGTTTTTATTTTCTATTATTTTAATATTTATTATCTACAAAAAACCTGTATAAACTTAACAAAGTCGCGACACTACTACACTGTTCAAAGCAAAATAGAAAAAAAAAGTAAATCCATTATTTTCAACAGTTCGTTTCTTTTAACAAAAGTGTCCATTTATACAATACCAGAGGTATTGTATATTCTACCTAGAATTACTTTTTATTTCAATTTAATTTAAAACAGGAATTAACAATTTAATACAAAATTTTAAAATTAAAATATTTGACAGTCATCTCTGAGTCATCTGTGAGTCATCTCTGAGTCATCTGTGAGTCATCTCTGAGTCATCTGTGAGTCATCTGTGAGTCATCTCTGAGTCATCTATGAGTCATCTATGAGTCATCTATGAGTCATCTATGGGTCATGTCATCTATGAGTCATGTCATCTATGAGTCATCTATGAGTCATTTATGAGTCATCTATGAGTCATCTATGAGTCACCTATGAGTCATCTATGAGCCATCTATGAGTCATCTATGAGTCATCTATGAGTCATCTATGAGTCATCTATGGGTCATGTCATCTATGGGAGTTATATTCCCTATAACCGCTGACGTATACATCATTCAAAGCTTATTTTTATTAAAGTAGGCCTTGTTAGGGTGATGAATTTCGCCCTGTATATTTATTCTTATTCTCAGTTGTAAATGCGCTGTTGTCACGTCCTCAATAAAATCATAGTGTTAGTGACAATAAATAAAATAATTGTGTTCTCCATTTCAGCGCCATCAAATATCATTCACAAAAAAGGAAATCATCAATTTACAAATATATATTTACATAAAATGAATGCATTTACAAAATAATAGTAATTAAATAAAAGCAAACAATACAAACATTTAGAAAAAAGTCTTCATTTGCAATTTAGAACAAATTTTCTATGTCTATATAACGGTATTATAAAATAAGTTTTACAACAAACATTTAAATTGGACCAACTATAAATGAGAAAAATACAAAATATTTCATTTTGTCGATAAGTATTACAGCAGCTATATATTGAAGAGTTTTTCGTGGAGCTTTCCAGGTAGTACGGCATTATCACATACCAATTGGTTTCAGCCATTTTGATAAGTAAAACAAAGACAAAAATTCCCAGAAAATGTTATGCTTCGTTATATATCTAAGCTTTCAAATATTGGTAATCCATTTAAAATGTGTTTAATAGTTTCAGTGCAATTATTCAGCAGAAAAGCAGATACACTGATAGTAAAATAAACAAAGTACAAAAGAAAATGAAACATACAAAATTTAAAAAAAAAAACAAACAACAAAAATTGAAGCTACAGATTTGGTTAAAACTATTGTTAATCTGTTCGGTATGTATTTTTAATCCACCTCCATTATTTCATTGGATATATCAGAGTCACTATCAAATCCAAAATCGGAATCGTCAGAATCTGATTCCTCCAATGAAATAATTAAAGGAGGAATATTGTCATGTGAGCAGTTTCCCATGTAAGTAGTCCAATCTGCCAAAATAAGTTCGTCTGTATGTCAACAAAAAATTTTCCACATGTCTGGTGTACATTGTCTTAACGCTTCTGTCCAAGTTTTTTTAACCCTATCCCTGTCTGAATATAAAGATGCAATATTTTTGTTATAGTACGTCTTTGTAAAGCCCCATGCCAACTCTATTGGATTATATTGACAGTGGTATGGGGGTAGTCGAAGTACATCATGTCCATGTTGCTTTAATATTTCATCTACTACATATGTCTTATCGTTACTTTTGTATGGTTGAATTATAGTGTATAATTGTTTTTTTGTCAAATGCGATGTTATTGCTGCTCAACCATCCCTGCATTATCTCTTTTTTTGCTGAAAATGTAGGTGGTTTGTTTAGTTGTACAGAATGATAAGGAGCATTATCCATTACCACTACACATTTGTCTGAAAAATTGGATAAAGCAGGAATGAGTTGATTAACAATCCATTTTTTGAAAATGTCACCGTTCATAGTTTTGTGATAGTCAATGTCAGTATTTGAAGAGTCTAACAACAAGTCACATCCCTCTAAAAACCCAGTATTTGTTCCTGCGTGTAAAATTGTAAATCGCTTTCCTTCAGATTTCAAATGCAATGGATTGCTTTTTAAATCAGATTCATGTACCCAACGACGCGTTGGAGTGCCATTTTTGTATATCCACGTTTCGTCTAAGTACACAAATCTGATTGATTCATTGCGCTTTTTTAGTTCCATAAATTTCCGAAGGAAAGCGATTTTGCTGATTTTGATATGTCTTTGCTCACTTAAAATTTGTCGTCCGTTCACTTTTTTAAATTTATATCCCATTGATTTTATAAGTGTGTATAAAGTGGTACGTTCACCCTTAAAATCCAAGTTTTGTTTCACATCAGTCAAAAGTTTGTCTAAAGTAAAATATTCGTTTTTGGAATTGTACGTCCAAATCTGCCGCTGCAAGTTTTTTTTTTAAATGAAGTTATTAAATGTATCTGCTTTATCATTCTTCCTTTTATCCGCCGCTTCTTTGCCATTAGCTAAATCTTCTTTTAAGATGTTTCGTATAGATATAACACTAACCTAAAAAAACACGAAAGATTAAAAAAATAATAAAAAATTAATTTAATGGATCAATGAATAAACATTAATTCATCTATTTGCTATCAAATTACATTTTAATTACCAAACTTTATTAATTAAAGAAAATATTTTATTTTCAAAACATTTTTAATTATGTTACATAATCTGGCAACATTGTAAAATATTGAAAAGTAGTGAGTTTTTAGGTTATGTGTATTTAATAAATAATAAGTAATTTGAATGTAAAAACTGTAAAAGTGTATTTTTTCTAACAATTATCTTCATATACAACTAATAATGAAATTAAAAATGTTTGGAACTATTTGCTAATGAAAATAATGGAATAATCGTGTATAGAACACATATTATACTACTTACATTAAAAACCTCAGAGATCTTTTGTAAATATCCGTCTTCTGAAATTCTCTGGTCTTTCTTAAACATGTAATAGCATCTCTGAATGCATTTTTTTGTCTCTACACAAATTTTTTTCGGCATATTTAATTTCTTAAATACAATTGACAATTATATTTATGCTATTTGTTGTCAAGCTTGTCAAATTGTGACTTGCAATGACTTGGTAACTTTCAAATACCAACATGACAAAAACCAATACCAATGTGAAGAAATAAAAAGATAGCCTGCTAGATATAAATAAACGTTGAATCGTTAATAGCATATTGTTTTGTTGCTTATCAATTGTTATAAATAGCAGTCATATTGTAATCTTAGAACAGTAGTAATTTAGTTGTTGTTAAGTAGAGTTTGAGTTAAACAGATTTAAATTGTAATTTTTTGAAAATAAAATTTTTTAAAAAACAATTTTCGTGTATCGAAAAGTTAACTGGCGCAGTCATCAGTAGGATATAGTCAAACGGGCATTAGTAAAAATCTTCGTTTCGTTTTAACGATTAATTGACTACCTACATCGGTCTCAGTGAATTAACTTTAACATTTTCAAGAAATTGAACGAATTACGCATCGTGTCGGACTTTCGGACAATTTTCTGTGTTATCAGTTAGTCGAAGAAGACCTACAAAATTATTTTCAAAAAAATTCAAGGAGTCAACAGATACTCCATTGACCAGGGATAGAACTAGCATCGTTCATAAGCCTATTGGTGAGGATCAAGGAACAAGAATCGTCCAGAATCCATAGTTAAGAAGTATGAAATTGCTAATTTTCATGTAAGTGAATCCTTTTTATGTTATCCTTTATATAGTGTTATTATTTTTATTTCCACACTGGAAACCGAAAGTATTGTAGAAAATATTATAGAAAGATTAATTAATTTAACTTTACAAGAAGAAGAAGAAATGGCACAAACAAATATACAATTATTAAAATATCAAGCAGATAATATACCAAATTTTGATGGTAATCCAAAACAAATTAATAGATTTATTAAATCATGTGAAAATTTTTTAAATAATCATAGGAATCGTAATGATCCTACAGCAGCTATAAACATTATGTTTGTTTGATACAATTATTGGTAAATTAACCGGTAGGGCAGCTGATTTAATTGCTTCGCGTACAGAATTAGATACTTGGGCTAGTGTAAAAGATTCATTATTAGTAACTTTTTCTGATCAAAGATCAATTGACTGTATTATTCAAGATATTATTTCTATGCGTCCTGAAAGAAATGAATCTCCTCAAGATTTCGGACTTAGAATCCAAGATGCGCGTAGCCTTCTTTGTTCAAAAATAAATATGTCAGATGACCCACAAAATGTAAAATTATTAAAAATTGAGCAATACGAAGATTTATGTCTCAAAACATTTATCAATGGCTTAAATTACCACATGCAATTAGTTGTTAGATTAAAGAATCCCAATTCAGTTGAACAAGCTATGTCATTCGCAAAAGAAGAAGAGAATTTTCTTAATTTTAAAAATCGAAGTAATAATAATCAAAGAACAAATAATTATTTTAAATCACAAAATGTTAGAAATATTCCAACACAGTCAACCACCAAACATTTTAATAGACCTCAAACATCTTATTTCCAAAATAATCAACAGTTTTCAGATAGAAGACCAAACTATTATAATTCAAGAAATTCATCTCAATTTTCTCAATTTCCAAGACCATTTAATAATAATCATAGACCAGATGTCTTCAATCAAAACAACTTCAATCAAAATCGTTCACATCAATACAACCCTAATCGCTTTAATCAGCCTAATTCTAATCAAAATAATTTTAATCAGAATCGATCATTCCAATCTAGAACCAGAAATTTTCCACCTCCAGAACCAATGGACACCTCGTCTGGAAATACCGTCTTATTCCGAGGAAGTAATGTTTTTAGAAATAATCAAAATTCTTCCAATGCACAATTATTTAATCAAGTTGTAGAACCAGTCGATAATGATAATCAAATGAACCAAGAAAATCATGAAAGTAATTCCGATGAAAATTTTCAAGAAATTGCCTCCCAAATCAAACGAAAAAGATAAGTTTTAATAATGTCTCATGCTCTTCATTACCAAAAATCATTATTCCTGAATTAAATGCTACATTTTTAATAGACACAGGGTCAGGTCAAAGTTTTATCAGACCGAATCTAGCTTTTGAAAATTATAAAAAATATATTAAAAATGAAAAATTTTCAGTAAAAACACCCCATGCTACTTCTTATCATACAGGAACTATAAATATTCCTATATTCCCCTCGTTCAACAATAAAACTTTCCATAAATTCTATCTATTCGATTTCTCTCCTAATTTTGATGGATTATTAGGATACGACTTTTTAAGACATATTGGTGCAAATATTAATTTTAAAACATTTTCTCTAGAAACTTCAAATGCTACATTGCCTTTATACCATTTTAAACCAAAACCTAAAGAAACTGTAAGTTCTAATATACCCATATTGCCCATATTAGATATAATCATTCCTCCAAGAACTTCTCAAAAGGTGCAAATTCCAGTTAATCATATTAATGGCACAGGTATATTAAATTATTTTAAATCAGGTACAAACGAAATACCCACATGTTTAGTAGACATTAAAGATTCATACGCATTGACTATAGTTACAAACAATAGCGAAAATCCAAGTAAATTAAGCATCTCCAAACCATTAAATATTGAACTAAGGTACCTGGGTCGAATATGGCCACGTTAAGGTTTGTTGTCCTTTTTTAATAATAAGGAAGCTAAAAAAAATAATTTTTAGCACACTTTCATAAAGAGTAGCTATTTATCTTTACAATAAAGACAAAAAAATACGAAGACTTGTAAGCATAAAAAGTATTTTCAACATTTTTTAAAAATTTAGAAATTGGCCATATTTACGACGGGGTAGGTAAATATGCCCTGCATGTGGCCATATTTACTGTATCAATTTACGAGTTTAAAAATGTTTTCAATAATATGAAATAAAAATGAAAATGTTTTAATAGAGCATTTATTTAATAAAATATATTCTTTGGGAGACATTTAGTACAAATCTTAGCTCCATCAAAGAAGAGTGAACAAGATTCTGGTAATTTAAATTTTGAAAAATGGTGAATCCAATTTACAAACGTTTCAGAATTCATGCTTCCTTTGGGTGTCATTTGGGCGATTGAGCTGGTTGGTAAGGAATCTATCCATTTTGGCTTCAGAATCATGGCCTAAGGCATTTCCATATGAAACTATTGTAACATTCTCGCCATGTTCTGGTGCTACTAAAGTTACTCTCTTTGATCCACGTTCAGCCAAAACTTCTGGTGATTTTTGCGAATTAACTTGTTTCATTGATGCTTCTGACCATTTACCTTGAATCCCTTTAGCTACATAGCGCGGCATGGTCTTAAACAAAAAAAAGTTTGTACTATTTACTTATACTTTTAGTACCGAAAATATGGCCAAACACTGGCCATATTTGCGGTCATGCATTTTTTACGTTTTTATATTCACGAATGACAAACAAACTATTACTTTGATAATTAAACAAAGAAATATCGAATTACAATCGTCACACAACACCGCAATGTGATTTACAAAGATTCTTATTTGAAGAATAAAAAAATACAGGATAATACTTACTTAATGTTTTTATAACCTCAGGAGCATGTTTCACTTTAACCACCATTGGACGACTAGTTAGGCGCAGGAAGGGTTGACAGCTACGTCGGTCGGATACATGCGACACCAGCGACAATTTATGGTCGCGTTCAAGTTATTACAATATTTCGTGTTTGGAATAATCATATGTGGCCATATTTTCCGGTTGGCCATATTTGACCCAGGTACCTTAATAGAAGATAAACAATCCATTTTTGATAAAAATAAAATAGAAGAATTACAGAAAGAAAATTTAAACAAAATAAGACTAGATCACTGTAATAAAGAAGAATACAATGCCATAAAGAAGCTTTGTTACCAATATAAAGACATATTTTATGTTGAAGGTACACCACTGACTTTTACAAATAATATTAAACATAAAATAAACTTAACAGATGATAATCCTATATATACCAAGACTTACAGATATCCTGAAGTATATAAAAAGGAAGTAAATAAACAGATTAATAAAATGTACGAAAATAATATAATAAAGGAATCGAATTCACCTTATAATTCACCTATATGGATAGTAGAAAAGAAATTAGATGCAAGCAATAAAAAGAAATATCGAATTGTTATAGACTATAGAAAACTTAACGAAAAGACTATTGATGATAAATTTCCATTGCCTCTTATTTCGGAGATATTAGATAGACTTGGTAGAGACGATTCCAAAATTAACGCGACAGCTCAGGTTTCCCCACCTATCTTTACCGTCGACTCGAACGCTACCGATTACCCAGTTCGAGAGATTTTGTGAAGATGGCTCTGGGACTAACAAACACCGCACACGAAATCCGCTAAGCAATTGAATAGTACTAGAATTCTCCGACTGGAGGCGCTGCGGCGCACGCCGATCGGAGATCGTCGGCGTATATCCCCACATTGCCGAATTTTACTGGAGCTGTCGCGTTATTTTTGTAATCATCTTTAAAGCACAATATTTTACAACACTAGACTTAGCTAGTGGCTTTTACCAAATAGAAATGGATCCTGCAGATACACCAAAAACTGCGTTTTCTACAGAAACAGGACATTGGGAATTCTTAAGAATGCCAATGGGACTTAAAAATTCACCAGCAACATTTCAAAGAGCTATGAATAATGTACTACGAGGTTTTCAAAATGAAATATGTTTTGTCTATTTAGATGATATTATTGTTTTTTCGTCTTCGTTACAGGAACATATAGAAAGATTAAAATTAGTTTTTGAACGTCTTCGTCAATCCAATTTAAAAATTCAATTAGATAAATCGGAATTTTTACATACTGAAGTTGCATATTTAGGACACAAAATTACTAAGGATGGAGTTTTACCCAATCCAGATAAAATTAACGCTGTAAAGAATTTTCCATTACCCAAAACTCAAAAAGATATTAAATCATTTTTAGGGTTAGCCGGATATTACCGCCGCTTTATAAATAATTTCGCAAAAGTAGCTAAACCACTAACACTATGTTTAAAAAAGAATGCTAAAGTTATTCATTCTCCAGAATTTATAAATTCATTCAATCATCTGAAACAACTCTTAATAAACGCCCCAATACTAAAATACCCAGATTTTTCAAAACCCTTTATTTTAACTACAGACGCTTCTAATATAGCTTTAGGCGCTGTTCTTTCACAAGGCAATCCACCTAATGACAATCCTATAGCCTATGCATCAAGAACCCTTAATGAAACAGAACAAAAGTACTCCACAATAGAAAAAGAATTATTAGCTATTGTGTGGGCATGTAAAATGTATCGACCTTATTTATATGGAAGAAAATTTGAAATACAAACAGACCATCGTCCTCTTGTATGGTTATTTAACTTAAAAGAACCCAACTCTAAATTAATTCGTTGGCGTTTAAAATTAGAAGAATTTAACTATACTATAAGATATAAACCAGGAAAGAATAATATTGCTGATCCATTATCTCGAATTAATCTCAATAATCTAGAAACACAATCTAATGTAAACAACCCCGGAGATATAGAAATTGATATTGACGAATTTTTAAGACAATTTAATTTTGATGAAATTAATAATGAAATTGTAAGTGAAACTTTAAGAGATATTGAAAATGAACCATCAACCTCGAATCAAGCACGTTTTGAAAGAAACAAAGAGATAATTCAAAATGAAAACATTGAAATAGATAACAACTCTGAAACAGATACGGCTCATAGTAGGTAGTGATTCATCACAAAATGCACAAATTACACTTTTAGATGATATTATAAACAATAAACCTCTTCAATTGATAGTTAAAAAGGCACCGTATTTATCTTATCTTAAAAGAGACTTCGAAACATTTGATGACCATAAAATAATTAAAGTAACAATTCCAGCTGACGCAAATATTATACTAGAATTTCTAAAAGAAAATGCATCAAAGAATAAATTGTATGTATATTTTTTATCAAAAGAATTACGACCTATTTTTCAGGAAGTTTGGAGTAAGCATTTTACTAAAATAAAATTAGTGGAATGTACAAAGTTAGTAAACAATGTATTACCAGAAGAACGGTTAATGTTAATCAAATATAAACACGAAGGAAAAACTAATCATAGAGGAATTGAAGAAACATTAAAATCACTTAAATTAAATTATTATTGGAAAACAATGAAAACAGATGTAACTAATTTTATTAATAATTGTGAAATTTGCCAAAGAAGTAAATATAACAGGAAACCACCAAATGAACCTTTGGTTTTAACAGAAACACCATCAAAACCATTTGAAATTTTGCATATTGACACTTATAAGGTTGGAACTAATAGATTTTTAACTATATTGGATAAATTTTCAAAATACGGACAAGCGTTACCATATTTCGGAACTAGTATATCAGCATGTCAACAACTTGTTCATTTCTTTACATTTTTTGGCGTTCCTAAACAAATTGTTTGTGATGAAGGAACAGAATTCAAGAACGACGTTGTAAAAGAACTTCTTCGTTCACATAAAATAAATATTCATTTCACAACCCCGTATCATCATGAGTCAAATTCACCTGTAGAAAGATTTCATTCTACTTTAGCTGAACATTTACGCTTATTAAAAGAAAAAGATTCAAATGCAGATATAATTTCGTTAATGCCTTATGCTCTTATTGCTTATAATAGTACTATTCATTCTAGTACAGGATATACTCCCCATGAGTTAATTTTAGGACATACAGAGAGTCGCGATCCAATGGCTCTAATACCTGCTCAAGCTTATACACAATATGTTAATACTCATCAGAATAATACACAAGCATTATATACAGATATACATGAAAAATCACTAAAAACAAAAGAAAAAACACTCAAAAGAATAAATAAAAAGAAAACTTTTAAAAGACCTAAATTAGGTTCACAAGTTTATAGAAAGATAGAAACACGAGCTGGAAAAATGAGTAATAAATTTAAAGGTCCTTATATTTTAACCAAAATTTTGAAAAATGGAAAAATAGAAATAGAGCATCCAACAACTAAAAAGAAAATTATTGTTCACATTAATGAAGCTAAAATTATGTCTCCTATCATTTCAGATGTACTATTGGAGCAATCCGAAGTTCCACAGCAGAACTCGAATTCCATAACCTAAATCATTATCCCGGTTTGCTTCCTTATAAATTAGGTACTTCCAAAATAACTAACAATCATTGGTCATTTGTTCAAATTTTTAATTTTTCTTCAGTAATCTCAGAATTTCGACTTATTCAAATACAAGCACAACGTTTACACAGAAATTTCAAAACTCATCATGACTATCTCTCAAATTTTGAAAATTCATTCATTTCTATACTTGCTTTAGAAAATAAAATTGAATCTCAAATAAAGCAAATAAATCCTTTAATAATCTCAGAAATCAAAATAAATTTAAAAAGATCACTTTTAATCAAATAACACTTTTAGAAAATACTATAAAAAGTTTTAATAATATTACTTCTAATTTAACTCATAATCAATTAATGTTAAAACAGAAAATAGAGTCAATTGAATATAAAATTAAAGAAAACGTTTTATTTGATAATTTTATATATGATAATCTTCAATCAATGTTAGCAATTAATGAAATTATAATATTGTACCAAACAATCTATGATATTTTAGAAAAAATAGAAACTGCTGTTTCTTTTGCTAAACTCAATACATTACATAATTCTATAGTTAACCCAATAGATCTATTAAAAGAAATAAAACTGTCTCAACTTCATATAGCAACTAATGAAGCATTGCCATTTGAACCACTATTAGAAAATATTTTAAAGTTTGAAAAAATAACTGAAATAAAAAGCTATTCAAAAGAATGGATCATAACTTTCATTTTAGAGATACCTTTAGTGGAAGTAGAAACATATCACTATTATCAATTATTCCCAGTACCAATTCCTGGAAAACAATTTCAATTTTATCTTTTTCTACCTCAAAAACCATTCCTTGCACTTACTGACAGCAATTACATATATATGGATCAAAGCTGTACCCGAATCCAGCAGAACGAGTTTATATGCAAAGAAGCTCAAAAAGCAGTCATCACTGAAGACTCACCATGTGAAGTTCAATTAATTTCGTACCACAGGAACATTACTAACTGTTATCCTCTTAATATATTAGTGCGTAATATTCAATCAACCAAAATTGATGATGGAAAATGGATCATAACAGTCCCAAAAGAAGAATTAGCAATAGTGGAATGTGAAAATTTCAAAGACAAGATACCACTTCATGGAAGCTATATTATGGAAACAAATTCTAAATGTTTAATTAAAATCAGTCATTTAACATTTAAAACTAATCAAATTAAACCTAGTAAATTTATAAATTTTCATTTACCAAAAATTAATTTAACTGTTGATTTTACTAATAATTCAATTAAAAATATTAATTCACAATCAATAAATTTTGATACAATTAACTTAGAAGAAAATCAAGAAATTCAAGAAAATCTTCAGAAGCAAAAAGAAAACTTAGAAGATATCAACTTTCCAATATACTATTCAAGGACCAGTATTTGGACAATTCTACTCTACATTATAGTTGGATCCATACTTGGAATTTGGATAATAAAATATATCATAGCCTATTATCAGAGTCATTTCAAGAAGAAACCAGAAGAAATCATCATTTGAAAAGAACCATACCTTCCAGGATATGCTTCTTTCTAAGGGTGGAGGAGTTATATTCCCTATAACCGCTGACGTAGCATATTGTTTTGTTGCTTATCAATTGTTATAAATAGCAGTCATATTGTAATCTTAGAACAGTAGTAATTTAGTTGTTGTTAAGTAGAGTTTGAGTTAAACAGATTTACATTGTAATTTTTTGAAAATAAAATTTTTTAAAAAACAATTTTCGTGTATCAAAAAGTTAACTTGGGTCATGTCATCTATGAGTCATGTCATCTATGAGTCATCTATGAGTCATTTATGAGTCATCTATGAGTCATCTATGAGTCATCTATGAGTCATCTATGAGTGAGAGAGAGAGAGAGAGAGAGAGACAACATGCGTCTGTCGTGTCGTGACAAATTTTGGTATGAATTTTTTTTTGCTAGCTCCTAGCGTCAGTCGTAACTCGTAACTGTTCGTAACGCCCGAAAGGGAACTTCGTTCCAATTATAAAAAATTAATCACATAAATTTTTTAAATTTAAACAATGTAAAATCGTGAGTGCATTAAAGCACATGCTGCGAGAGTCTGTTAGGGTCGAGAAAAGGATCTCTTTTATTGACCGCCCGCTGGACGGTGACTTGAAACACTCTTTAATATTGATAATTTAGATAATCCACAATTATCTCAATTTTATAATTTTTATATTTATACGTAAATCGCTCCAAAAACTTGTTGCCCAGTCATTAGAGTAAATTACAACTTCAAAAAAGATTTTATAATTCCCTCGTATATTAAAAACTATAAAAGATATAAAAAAATTAATACAATTTGAGATTCCTAAAAAATGATAACATAAAACTATATAATTATATTCCTTTTTTCTGTTCCCGTGGGATGAAAAGTAGCTTATGTGCTATTCCCAACTACCATCTATCCTTATTTCAATTTTCATCCTACACCGTTCAGCCGTTTTGGCGCGATTCAAGATCAAGATTCAATAACAACTGTAATGATTTGCTTATAATAAAACTAGGATAAATATAGATATATCCCGTTTATCTAGTTCCAGACCATAATCTACCCCTGTCCCCTGTACCAAATTTCATCACGATCCTTCCAGCCTTTTACTTAGTGGTAAAAATTGAAGCTTATTTATTCCTATGTGTATAGAAATTTTGTACAAAATTAATGAGTCATACCAATTAAAACCAGAACAAAGGATTTATTTATTCCAAAATACTAAAGGAAAAATTCTAAGACCTATTCAATATAAAACTACATCAGTATTCACGAACTGTATTAATAAACAAATAAATTATCAAATCTTTGATTGCTGTCTTCAGGAGTTTTTAATTTGAACACATTATTTATTACAAATTATTTAAATTTGTAAACAATGGTCAATTGCAACAAAACAAAGGATTGGATTCATAATGAAATAATCACAATTTATTAAAGAACTTTTTATAGTAGAAAGTTTTTTTTGGTGATTTATAAGTCATATTACTATTATTAAATTATTACTCCCTTGGCAAATAGCGCTTTACAAGATAGATTACGGCATAGTCCACAGTATAGTCTAAAATTTTTAAAATTTTTCTAAATTAGTTATTTTATTAACAGTTAAAATAATAATTACTGTTGTCACATGTAAAACAAAAAAAAAATTCTCTCTCGCGTAGTCGATCCCATTATGATAACATAATAGAACTGTCACCTTGATTCATATCCGACGCTTAATCAACTAGGCTACGAACGACATATTTAAAAACTTTCAAAATGATAACATGTATACACAATTTATATCATATTTCATATCAATTCAGTATAAATTTCGAAATTAATGTATATGCCTAAACACCATTGACATATTAATACAAATGGACCAGCTGTGCAGCGAAATAATTGATTCCAGAGTGAGACGGATAAGAAGGATAGCGCTAGGTCGGGCAGAAAGCTCCTAATTTACATTTGATTTACGTTGATTTTTAATGTTTTTGGTGTTTATCTTATAAATTAAATATATTTGACTGTGTTTATAGTGATATTTATAAACTATGTAATATATCGCACACACTCTATAATATTTTATAGTTATTAACCTATTAAGTTGGTGTCTAGAGTCATTTTAACTATAATTAATACTTGCCACTCTTAAATATTTTTGGATACATAAATATTTCATCAACAGATAATAATAAATAATTTCGAAGTTTATATTTCATATAATAATCAAGAAGAGTTATTTAATTATTTGTTTTATTA
Organism: Altica lythri; assembly: GCA_964028335.1. NCBI lineage: Eukaryota > Metazoa > Arthropoda > Insecta > Coleoptera > Chrysomelidae > Altica > Altica lythri. Next base: position 40,899,319 of record OZ034804.1, on the reverse strand, counting down.
TTATATATTAGGTGTAGAATTTTCAAATTTAATGTATCAGTCTCCTTATATATAGTGTGAACCATGATATAAAAAATTACGATATGATCTTCAGTTGTATTGACGTATTTTTCGATAGAAATATTAATGCATTTTTGAATTATCTATTTGAATTCAACAATTTTTTGTCACATTCACTGTTTAAAAAAAATTGGTATTTATTGTATACAGGGTGTCCCAGAATTAACTACGGAAACTTCGTATACGTATTCCTTGATGACAAATAAGTAGGGTCTTTCCATTAAAAAAAAATTTTTTAGAGACTCCTGTCAGAGTTATAACCTACTTTGCAAATGTGCGCTACTTGATCGCGATACACGATACTCAATTGACATGGTCCTACTTTTTATTTTTTTACTCCAAACCGAAACGATTTCGCAAAAAACGACAAGGAACAAAAAAGTTTCTAAATAATCAAAACTTCCTAAAATAATTTTTTGTTATTGCAAATATTAATTGCTAAGAAAGTTACAAAAAAAATTAAGAGGGGTTCCTTGATTTGCACCCTTAGAATGGGGTAGGGCAGGTGAAAAGTGGCAGGAGAAATGCGTCTTTATTAAAATGATTTTTAATTTTTTATCTTGGACCAATCAGAAGATATTAAATTAAAACCGTATTTTACCACCCCTCTTTAAAGGGTTATAACTCTGACAGGAGTCTCTAAAAAAAATTTTTTTATAGGAAAGACCCTACTTATTTGTCATCAAGGAACACGTATACGAAGTTTCCGTAGTTAATTCTGGGACACCCTGTATAAAATAATACAGTTTTTGAGCCTGCAATAATTGTTTTGTAAGTAATATATATTATTTTTGCTCAAATAAGTACACCTAAACATAAAACCAGAGTCTTTTCTCACTTATTTTGACTTAAGAAATTTTAACAAACTTAAGTTTCATCAAATACTTCGAACAACCACAAATGAAAAAGCTTTTTTTCACTACTAACCTGAGAAATTGCTATTATTTACTCCATTCCCCTAACGAGAATTAATATTTACAGTTTTATAATTTTTAAGATATTGACATAATAATAGCTCACTTCTCACTCTAAGTATATAATATACTATTTTTTACATAAAACGTTATAAAAAGATGTATTTCCCTTAAGCTCTCATTTAAACAATGTGCGTTTTGCCCGGCCTACCTCCGTCTCTCTCTCGGATCTCTCTTACTAATGTTGGCCGCAGAAGCAGCTGTTGCGAATATGGGAAGCGGCCGGTCCATTTGTATTAATATGTCAATGCTAAACACACTTGAAACATGCATTGTCATCCAGATCTTAGCTATCCTGAAAATTTCAGAGCTCTAGGTAGTCGGGTAATAGGTTTAAATTCGATTACAAAATTCCGCAGAGAGACAAAGAACACGCTGAAAATATAAAAAAAAGTGTGAGGTGTCAAGGGACAACCGGATGGAACGAAGTTCCTTTCGATTAATTAGTGAAGGAATTAGTAATTTGTAAACATAACAGAGTGTTTATACATACACAAGCATTTATTATTGTCTGTATAAAATCTCTACTTACCTAACAGTTCGTTTCTTTTAACAAAAGTGTCCATTTATACAATACCAGAGCTTTAAATAACACATCTTTTTAAAATTACTTTTTATAATTTAAAACAGGAATTAACAATTCAATACAAAAAATTTAAAATTAAAATATTTGACAGTGACTGACAGTTAAGGTAATTTGACGTAGTCAAGTTACGAACTATTTTTAAAATGTTTATGAATTTATTAATTTATAAAAACAGGATGAAATAAAATATAATACTATTATAGGTAATTATGTTTTTTTCTACAGTATTTTCTTTTTAATGTACATTTTCTTTTAATTTAAAATAGTGTCTTTTTAATTGTAATATATCTATCTATGAGAGAGAAGGAGAGAGAGTTATTTATTTTTTGGTCTGTGAGAGAGAGAAACATGCGTCTGTCGGTGCATAGTGTCGTGACAACTTTTGGTATGAATTTTTTTGGGCTAGCTCCTAGCGTCAGTCGTAACTGTTCGTAACGCGCGAAAGGGAACTTCGTTCCAAAAACTTTTACAAAAAAATTGACAACGATATTGTCTAAAAATATCATCACTAATAATGAATATAAATAGTTGATCAATACAAATGTCATTCTATTTTTATTAGAAATATAACAAAAAGAAGTATCTATTTCTCATGATGAAATCCGTCTTTTCGTGAAAAACCCAACGTTTCATAGATATATGCCGTTATTATTTCTGCAAATGTTTCACAAAACGCCGACTTCTAAATTAAGGCGATCGTGTTAAGATAATTAATACACAAAGTGACTATCTTTCTTCGGCATTCTGTGAAAAGCCGCGTTAAGATAGCGTAATATATCTTGGTGCTAAATGCCGGCGTTCTATGATATGCATAGACTTTTCACGAAAATAAGGATTTTACGTGAAACTACGACATATACAACTACGGTGTTACAAAATAGTACATTACGTAACGAGTGCGGAAAGCAGGTGATCCCATAACGAGTGCGTTTGTCGCGTGAGCCGAAGGCGAACGCGATAAAAAGCACGAGTGATGGGATTACCTGCGCAACGCACGAGTTGCGTATTCTATTTTTTATCACTCCGTGAGGAAAGCTCTTGAATTTGTCTAAAATAAAAGTAAAGAAGATAATAAAAGTAGTATTAGGTCTGATCCGTCTGCACCACGAAGGCGCTGAAGGAGGGTTGGGGTAGGCGGATCACCCCCATATTAAAACAAAAATTTTTAGAGTTAAGAAAACATTTTTCTTAAAAAAAAAACACTTACAAAATTATGTACAGTTATGAATCTTTGTTAAATACGTTAAATGTAACATTTAAATAGTTGCTTAATTCTTTAGACATATTTTTTTTATTCAACTTAAGTATATTAGATAATAATTGAGAATCAACAAAATCTTTATGTAGTAATGAAACGTTTGATTGATTATATCGTGGTGCATTTACAACCGCGTTATCAGATGCAAAACTATTCGAAAATTCATCCTCAATTTCTCTTAATTCACTTTCTATCTCATTTATTTTTGATTGGGAAACACTTATCAACACTGTTTCGGTCATTTATTGCTTTCCGCGCGGTCCTGCATGCTCGAAAGCAGTGCTTTCCGCACGGAGTGATGAAAAGTTTTATATTTCGTAACGTTGAAGGAAGTATTGCTTTCCGCACGGTGCTGCATGGTCGAAAGCAGTGCTTTCCGCACGGAGTGATAAAAAATAAATTTTTAAAAATTTATTATGTCCTTTGTATTTTGTGTTTCATCTATTGGCCATCTAACTAAGGTTACGTTTATTGACAGAATTTAACATTTTTATTTTTTAGCACTTCCATCACCAAGACTAGATACCTATCTATACTTCGTGACTTCTATCATGGAGACTAGACAACGAGTACGCACTCGGCCGAGGGAATTGCCAAAATCTGTCCACGTATGGAGGGTAACCCTCCATATGTCCACGGTATCGTACATATTAGGTTTATTGGAACGAAGTTCCCTTTCGCGCGTTACGAACAGTTACGACTGACGCTAGGAGCTAGCCCAAAAAAATTCATACCAAAAGTTGTCACGACACTATGCACCGACACAATGCACCGACACACGCATGTTTCTCTCTCTCACAGACCAAAAAATAAATAACTCTCTCTCCCTCTCTCTCATAGATAGATATATTACAATTAAAAAGACACTATTTTAAATTAAAAGAAAATGTACATTAAAAAGAAAATACTGTAGAAAAAAACATAATTACCTATAATAGTATTATATTTTATTTCATCCTGTTTTTATAAATTAATAAATTCATAAACATTTTAAAAATAGTTCGTAACTTGACTACGTCAAATTACCTTAACTGTCAGTCACTGTCAAATATTTTAATTTTAAATTTTTTGTATTGAATTGTTAATTCCTGTTTTAAATTATAAAAAGTAATTTTAAAAAGATGTGTTATTTAAAGCTCTGGTATTGTATAAATTGACACTTTTGTTAAAAGAAACGAACTGTTAGGTAAGTAGAGATTTTATACAGACAATAATAAATGCTTATGTATGTATAAACACTCTGTTATGTTTACAAATTACTAATTCCTTCACTAATTAATCGAAAGGAACTTCGTTCCATCCGGGTGTCCCTTGACACCTCACACTTTTTTTTTTTCACCACTTGCGGCGCTAGTTTTCCTTTTGTACCGGTATGAATATAGACAATTAAATAATCGGGAATTATTAAATTGGCTTTTATTATTTATATCTGAAAGATCGAACTATTTTTTTAATTGTGTAAATAAATGAATAATGAAATAATTAAAAATTATTTATTTTATTTCAAACTACGTCCCAGAGATAATTTGTCTATGCTACGTCCATAGACAAATTATCTCTGGCTGCGTCCTCATTGGTAACCATTTTGGTACAAATGGAACACTAGCGCCCTCTTATTTTGGTAGCCCTATTTGCATACATGAAGTTCGTATTCCTTGTCTAGTCTCCATGACTTCTATTTTAATTAAAACATTATATTAACTTCTTATCATATCAGATCGACAAATAAAATACTAAGTGATCTAAGTTTTATTTTAATATACTATAATGAGTACATTTTTTATTTATTTAATGATCAATAAATAATTTAAAAAAAAAGGTAAATATAACAAAACAGAACACTAACATTTTAACTTATAACATAATTTCGTACAATCTGTACCATTGAGACTGTGGATCACACATCACGCCCCGATTAATTATTTACTGTTGGAAAATTGCATTGTGAATTGAATACAGATTTATTACTCTTTTGTTCCTTACAGTTCTATTTAAAGTTTATATTATTTACTTGTGTAAGATTTACTTCTTAATTATTTTTATGCTTCTATTCCGTTTACGTCTATTTTTTCTTTAAATGTGCACCATAAAATTTTAATATCCTATTGTAATTTGTTCTGCATTTTTAAACAAATTTTGTATTTTTTAACTTTTTAAATTTTTTGTAACAAGAAAATGTAATTTTAGAAATTTAATACAAAACACAACTTGATATTATTTTATTAGATCAATAAAATGGTATTAAAAGTATCACAGTTACGTTCCTTTAGACTTAGTTTGTATATTTTCTTCAACTTTTCGGTTCAGAAAATCTAGCGTTATAGATAAAAATTCTGCTGGTTTTTCGCTGTGTAACCAATGTCCAGTTCCTTCTATGTACTTCAATTCCGAATTTGGAAATATTTTTTGTATCTCTGGAAAATCGGTTTTTCTGGAAAGATATCAAAATATTGAAAAATATATAATTATAGTACAGAAATTTTCCTCAGATATATTTAATCTCAACTATTTTAAACTTACTGTAAGTGATCAGAGTTTGAACCACCAATAAACAGACAAGAACCTTTGTAAATTTTATTACCGATTTCTGGAAATGAAGCTATCTCATCAATATTTTCTAAAATTGCTTTCTCGTTAAACTTCCAACCATAACTGTTAACAATTCTACATTAAAATATTTCGTAAAAAAATATTAAAGCTCAGTCTATATTAAAAGTAAGGAATCAATTTAAATAGACTCAACAAATATCAATAAAGGATGTTGAGTTATAAAAAAGCAATCAAGGTTGACAGCAAAATAAGTTCTCTTATTTATAATATAATAAGATAAAAAACAGATTGAGGTTGATTCTTCATGAAGAATAAAAGCAAGTTATAGCGACAGACCAGAGTTGTATCAGATTAATATTTTGTACAATTATACTAATAATGTCTAATTTTCTAATATCCAGTGTCCACCAAAAATTAGTTGAAATTATTTTACTTTATCGATTATATCGCATAATTTCCAAAATACTCGGTTTCAACGAATGAACTCTTTACTATTTATTTACTATTCTATAAAGTGCAGTAGTGAATTCCCCGAAACTCATTTTTTCTACCATAATCTATGTTTATGCGGTCACTACTTGAATTGAGTACTTCAAAACTGTCAACAGTCGGTTGAAGAAGTAAACTCTAAACGATTGTGTGTACAATACAATAAATTGGAAAAACTTAGTACTGTGGCAAAATTAAAATTCATAAAAAATGTACGTTGGAGTTTGCCGCAAGTAATAATAAGCCAATAGACTTGGGGAAGAGAGTGGAGTTTAGTGACGAATAGAAGTTTAAACTATTCGGAAATCGACTTCGGCAGACTGTGTAGCGCAGATGCAATGATAACTCTTACTACGACAAATATTTGCAGCCCATTGTTTTTCCACAAATAATTGAAGGCCAGATGACAGCACAGTCTATTGTAATATTCCCCGTGACAATTTAAAACAATCTGCTGAAACAATGATGTTAGGTCGGATTTTTAAATTCCAACAAGACAACGATTCGAAATATACAGCAAGGGTAATCAATGCCTAGACGCCATAGAGAAGTTCTAGAGAATTATGGTGGCCAAACAAAATACTAACAGGTAAGATATTGACAAAGACACAATCCTTTAAATAATTTTTCATAAATGGCAACTAACTTTTGGTACCATAATACTAAAAATATTATGACGGCAGGCAAGTTTTCGACACGATATTTAACTGTTGCAGTTTGATCCAACAAAAATAGTTTAAGATTGAAGTATAATAACAGAATGGTAGTTGAACTTGAAAATATATGATATGCTAACTTAATTGACTAAATCAAATAGCCTTTAAAGAAAAATAACAGTTGTACCTTCCATCATTTTTTTTCACCAGATTTGCAAGTAAAAAATCAGTTAAAATTTTATTTCCAATTATGCTATCCAAGTGCTCGGCTACAATTGTTTTAGCATCACGTAGAGATTTACTAGGATGAATCTGGATCGAATTCAAACTCTGCAGAATAACCGAAACATTTTGAAATGACATACTAGTTGAAATAGGGGAAATATCTACCACGATCAATTTTTTTACCAATTTTGGCTAAAAAGCAGAAATTAAAATAATTAAAATCTATTATAAGGAAACAACCAGTTATGAGTTTACCTATTGGTAAGTGTCACTTGGCGCTACGCGCTCTGGTGGTTAAAAATATAACTACTGCTAGGATGACAGCTGTGATTTAATTACCTAAAGTTAAGTAGTTTTTATTTACAATTGAAATGTTTTTATTATTAAATCAAGTTCTTGACTTTATTGAGGCTACTCCTAAATCTCGAAATTTTGTAGGAGAGAAAATAATTAATGCAGGACATTTAATCTATAATGGGTTGGAAAATTAAAACAATGATCAATACGATATTTTGTCGTATTGTATACAATCATCAGCTTTTCGTGATAAACCCCATGAAATAAAAACAGTTATACAAAAAAATGGTCAAATTGTTTCATCAAAATGTAGCTGTAGGTACAGCAGGACTTAGTGAAAGATGTAAACACATCACAGCGGTGTTATTATATTGTAGATACTCGGTAAGTGTAAATTTTAATGACACTGAATATAGTTTACCTTTTTTATTGTTTTTCTTTTAACAAAAAACCGATTAGGTTTTGGAAAATTATGAAAACGAACGTCTGAATTTTGGGCTGCATTACTTGAACATCCATAAACACAACAGTATTTTCTACTTTTGGTTTTTTTGGGGAAAATCTAGCTCTACAATTATTTAATAAATCTGAGGCCATAGTAAAATGTTAATTTTCACTGATGTACACTTTTTTTATTATTAATAGACGAAATATAAATAAACAAAATTTATCAGCATACAAATTTGTCTTATTTTTATGTATGGCTAACTACCAGCGCTAGTTTATAATGTGACCACCAGTCAGCGCACCATGTCCGGTGACACATACCAATTGAATGTATTAAAAAATTAAATTAACAAACGTTGTTTATGTTGTTAAAAACTTGCTATGATATTGACTTTACTGTTCCTTTGTTTCCGGTTAAAAGAACGATCAAATCAATGGAAAACAAATAATGTAAAATTTGTCTGAAATTGAATTTACATATATTCGAATGTTTAATGTCTTGGGAAAATTTCTGTAATCAATTTTAATTTTAACACTATCGGTTCCTTGAAATACAAATTTTACTGCAGAGAAAATTATTACTATAAATTGTAACGAGAAAGTAAAGTAACAAGCTTACATAGTTCTGTTGAATTGTTCGTCTTGTATGTTATACAAACTGAATATCATCAATACCTATAATATACTCACTGAAGAAAATCTGACTTCCCACCTCCTAAAAATAATGTAGGTCCATGATATTGTAACTCATTAACCAGAGGAAATTTGGCTATGTTATTGAAATTCTTTAACAGCACCGGTATGTTAACTCTCCACTGAAAACTGAATTAGAAGTTAGTAAGCTCATTGTACTTGCTTAGTTAAACATATTACTCTACAAGGTAATAAATAGGATCTATTACTAGGGTTGAATATTCTTTAATTTGATTGTGACAAAATCGAATCGGTTAGGCTACTGAAGGAACTGTGGCAAATAAAAGTAATAGTTACTTACTTGCCACTACTCTTTTCTACCAAATTAGTGAGAAGAAAAGATACTAGCGCCCTATCTTCCAAAAGAAGTGATAAATCTTTCTCGACCATAGTTCGACACTTAGACATTGAAACATTTGATGGAAGGTTCACAGTTTCTAAGGCCCGAAAAATGTTTGGCATTGTATCCATGTTTGGACTATTTCTTAATGGGGATATATCAACCACCACTAACCTATCAACAAGTTCAGGCTAAAAATATATTTACACTTTTCAATCTACATTAAGCATGAGAAAACAAATCAATTACATGTTTTTTTAATACCGATGAATATTCAGGAAATAAAGATAAAAATTTGATTAATCAAACTGTTCAGTGAGTATACCACGGGAAATGATATATATTCAAAATGAATTCATTTACTTAATGTTTATCAATATAAACCGAACTATTAAAAAACTTATCAATACACTTACGTATTTTAAAGCAAAAAGCATTACAGCTCTGCCTCCCATGGAATGACCCATTAGAACAGCTTTATTAATGCTAAGTTGCTCAAAAAGAGTTTTAATATCAGCAGCAATGTGTGCATAGGTGTGATTATCACTATGTGGACTATCTCCATGGTTTCTACTATCTACTGCTATTATTTTCCTAGGAGGATTACATTTCTGATTATAAACTTTACACAAAGTATTCCAATTTGATTTAGAACCCAATAAACCGTGTACTATTAATAGTGGAGGAGCTTGATTTTCTTGTCTAGTACCTTCGTAGGTTGCATAAGACATGTTTATAGGTTCTAATGTTTCTGTACTGTATAAACATTTCAAAAATAGTGTTTTCGAATATCCTGCAAGTAAACTTGAAATTCGAGTCCTCGTATTGAGTATTAACATTATTATATTTTATGTAATACGGTAAATAAGTTAAATAATGCCAATGTTTATAAATACAAACTTGTCACTTGTCACTTCTCTATGCAGTATCCTATCCTATCTTTTTTATTCTTTAATGGTTTCTTTCCTAGTGCTTTTGTCAGCCACTTTTGAAGTTTCAACAAAAAGATTATTTAATCCACAAATTAAAGTAAGTCTTTGGTTAAATCTATGTCTAATCAGAAAATTATAAGAAATTATAGAGAACCGTAAAGATAATTCAAAAATATTGAGGAAAATTTTACAACAAAAAAACAGAACGGGGTTTGGGTCTTTTATGTAGTTAGACATCTGTCACCTTGCAGGAGCGCTAAAAAATGTGTTCTACATATTAAATGATTGTGATTAGTTTTATAACTTGAGCATAAATGTTAATTTGGGATTTTCACATGACATTGGACACTAATGCTTTACTTTTACCAAATTACTTTTAGCTTTTATCAAGTATGAACGAAGACAAGGCATTATACTTGTCATGTCAAAGGTCAAAGTAGAGATAACCTACTGCTACTGCAATCCTTTCTCCTTTGTTAGTTTATGTCAGTGATAGGTCAAACTAACAGTTGGTTAGTTAATTAATTAATTATTTAATTTTTGTTATCTACATCTAGACTTAAATAAATCGTAATACCATGGTGGTGTAATGCATATAATAAAAAAATACAATTACTATGATTAATCATATTTTATACTTCGTGGAACTTAATTTAATATTAAACTGAAGTAAGTGTAGGTATTGCGATAATGTATAAATTATTGATTTATTGTTATACTCTAGTTCAAATTCCACTAATTCAATTTTTGGGCAATGAATTGAATATACATTAAATTAAATATGGAAGTACAAGCTGACACTAATGTTTCTTTTGAAAATCTTTATCCTGCACTGACACAATGTTTTGTTATTATAATTTGTGGGTAAGTAGCAGTTCAAAAATTTTTAGTAAACTACTTATTAAGACTTGATTAACTACATTATTTCATATTATTGGTTATCTGTTGCTTCTAAATAAAATTAGTCAGCAACTTTGTCAAATGTTTTAGAATCCATTTGCTTACAAAATCAATCAAGATTGCGAAATATCTTGTATAAATACAAAACAGTTTGGAAGTAAATGCAATAAAAATTGTATAGAGTATATTTAATTATTACTTGTATAAAAGCAAAAAAAAAATCACAAAAGTATACTACCTTGACCAGAGTTGGCGGGACCTTTTGTTCTTAAGACAAATTTTCAGCCGACTAAATGTATAATTCAGTTGATTGGATAAAAATATAGTGAATCCATGGCAAGTTGAAGAATAAGGGGCCTGATCATAAGATAAGAAATTCATATGAGATAATAATCCATTGAACTTCCACAACATCCACAACTACGCAATATGACTATTAAAAAAATAGAAGATCTAAAAATTATATATCTCAATGCTAGATCTATCAAAAACCAACTTGATGGAATAGAAATTTTACTCAATGAAGTTAATAATGTATGTGTCTGTTGTATTTGAAACCTGGATGACAAAAGAGGAGGAAAAATACTTTAATTTGCCCCTATTCAAAGCTGTGTTTGCAAGCCGGAAAAAAGGAGGAATCGGAGTTGCTATTTTTATAAGAGACTATTGAATACAACACCATTAAAATCATTGACAAAGATAATTGGACGTATATTTTAGTATACATGAACAGTTGCAAAAAGTATATTGGCAGTATAATCCACCATCAAATATTAACCAGAATTTCTTAGATAAAGAATTAACAACCCTGACAAACAAGGAAGTCATGGATGACATAAACATCAACGTTATTGATGATTCCAGGTTAGTACCTATCTAATTATAAAGATAGACTTGTCACTGATGGATTCCAACTGCATACTAAACGAAAATATCCCTACTCGAAATATCTAAATGAGGTCTAAAGTGGATCCTTTTACAGAACTCTCTATAGTTGGCAATTGCTGAAACGATCATGAACTGCAAATCCTTAAAATGGAAGCAAAGAACCCCAAAAAGCTGCCTGACAAATTTTATTTTTAAAATAATCATAGACTTCTGGCTAATAAAGCAAGATATATTGGAGGCAGATGAAAATTTCCAAATTAACTGTGACCTATACCTCGATGCCCAATTGCATGTCAGTGACGTAAGTGCAAGTGGAACAAATGCGAGGTTTGAATGGTAGTTGCCAGGTTTAACTTAGAAAGACTTACTAACTTTGTCTTATTAACGCGCAATAGAAACGTTTAATAATATTGTCCAGTGTTGACAAGAATTTCATTGGTATGGAATCAGATACTGCACAAACATATCATTACGTCAAGTTCATTCACGCCTGACATCAATTGTATATAAAGAAGTACTAGAATACAATAACCTGCCCAGTGTCATTAAAAGTTTAGACTTCAAACAATTTAAAATTAAAATGAGGAAACATGTTTCCCTACATCTTCAATGAAACAAAAAAAGCGGTGATTCACCTAGTTCTCTCACTGTGATCTGATAAGACCTTGAAGGGTTTATACTGTGATATTTTATAAAACCTAGCAATACAGGTGCCATATGTAACAAATATTCTTGTTTTTGGGTTGAAATAAATGCTTAAAAAATTGTTTTTTTCTATAAGATAAATATTCACATAATACAAATCAATCTTGAGCTTAAAAATCTTCACATTCACTGTCCAATGAGAAAATTTAAACTCAATAATGTTTTTAGGTATTTTGCTGGTCGTATGAATTGGATATCAGAAACTGAATCAAAAGGAATAAACACGTTCATAGCAACATTTTCATTGCCTTCGTTAATTTTTATGTCTTTAGCTGAAATTGAATTAAGTCAAGTTAACTGGACATTTCTTTTATCAATTGTTATATCAAAAAGTATTATATTTTTTTCTGTGATAATTATAACACTTCTGGTAGGAAGACCTGTGAAACTTGGAAGAGCTGGAATATTTGCTATTTTTTGTACTCAGAGTAATGATTTTGCAATTGGATACCCGATAGGTAAGAGTTGTATAGAGTTCGGTTTGTTATTACAGTAAGATTAGTATACATGTGTAGTTTTCACTCAAAAAATAACATTTACATATATATTTATAAAACGTGCTTTAGAGCCTTTTTTTATTAATTTTTTGCTTCCTGAATAAAACAGATTCACATCTTCTTTCTAAAAGTATTTTAATTCGTACACTCTTTTTTTTAATAAATGAATGTTCAATACAGTTGTAGGTTTTTTTTTGTAATAAAAATGTTTGAGATTAGAAACATGTCATAGGTTTAGTATTCATATTCATACAAATTAGAATACATAAAAAAAAACGTAATAACTTTTAAATACCTGTACATATGCCACTTCGTGTTGTGTATTTGATATATTAAGCTATTTTATGATTGTCAATTTGTATTTTTTGTATCCTTTACTACCCATTCTTTTTTAGCGGTATGTGTTTAAAATTTTATTTATTCTTACACATATAATAATAAAACTCTCGATAGTAATTAAAACCGAACTTCTCGGATGCACCACAAAAAATCTAAAACTTTATTGTAATAAACTGCTAACGTTTCGATTATATTTCTAATTTAACTCAAAGCTGAAAATAATATGAGGATAAGTATTAGATCTGAATAAAAACCAATAAAACAATAACAAATGGCACAACAATAAAACAAGGAAATTATTGTGAAGACACCGTTTGTTATCAGTCCGGCATCTAAGAAAGTATTATAATTATGAACAAAAATAATTTTTCATATCACATGCATTCAAACATCTAGTTTTGATCCCTGTTTTGCCAGTCGAAACAAGACAATTTTAGACCAATGCAATTGTCAGTCAGAAACTGACAGTTTTTTCTGCCCTAGGGGAGAAACAACGTTGTTTCTCCCCTAGGGCAGAAACAAATGTCATTATTTCAAGTCTGTCAGAATGTTTCTTACTGACGTTCCATTGGTCTGAAATAGTCTTACGTCGACTGGCTACAGAGATCAAAACTCGCTGTTTCAATGCATGTGATATGAAAAATATAGTGTGTGGCACAGGATGAAACAAAGACGAGATCTGACTAGGGCGAGAGTTGACTGCCCTTGCCATGCCACACAATATACTATTAGCTTTAAAACGAACGATTAGTACACGCGTTATTACTCAAATATTTTTGTCTTCTAGATTTACAGTACAGAGTTTGGTTTTGAATAAAAATGTTCTTCAGGCTACAAATACATTGTTATTGTTTTATTCGAATCGTGTGCTAGTTACTGTTATTATATGTTTTTTTAGTATTCTAATTGAAACGTTGGCTGTTTGTTGAAATAAACTAAAGTTGGAGTTTTTTTTTTTGTACCCGAGAAGTATATTTTGCACGTCAAATAGTTACTATAAAAATATATATTTATTAGTTGCTGCTTTATATCAGACGACTCATCCAGAGTACGCAACATATTTATACCTCATGGCTCCAATAAGTTTGGCTATCTTGAATCCCATATCATTTGTTTTGATGGAACTTGGTAGAAGAAGGAGGAGTGAAAGTACAGAACAGCTACTAATAAGCGATGGAGAAATGTCAAATTTAACAAATCACCATAAAGAAAGGTTGAAAGTGGCTATTTCTGTGATCAAAAATATTTTTAAAAATCCAATTATATTTATGACTATTTTAGGAATTTTGGGAAATATTATTTTCAAGCATAATATACCAGTTTATGTTGGTGGAACTCTAAAGGTAGGTTCCATTGTTTGAGTTATTTGTTTTTATTATTGTTTTGGTTGTTTTAGGTATTGGGATCCGCTTTCTCGGCTAGTGCTCTGTTTTTACTAGGCTTAAGAATGGTGGGAAAAGTTCATAAACTAAAAGGAGCTACGTTAGTAGTACCAGGAATTTTGATTATGGTTAAATTGTAAAAAAAAATTGTTTCTCTCTAGCAGAAGATTTTATTGATTTTTATTTCAGAATTGTTTTACCTCTGGTTACAAGAGAAGTTATTAGTTTATTAAACGCAGGACGCAACGAATCGGAAACTGTTGATTTAAGTACTTACGGGTTTTTGTATGGGACTTTTCCATCAGCACCAACAGTTTTTGTTTTCTCCACACAGTATTCTATAGATACAGATTTGGTAAGAATGACTATGTAGTTGACAATTATTAATAATTTATGTAGACAACCTATCCTGTTATAAAATTAAAAATTAATTTTTTCACAGAAAATATAAACATTGGTTAAATAATCTGAAATCAAATTTGTTGTCCAAAAATTAAAACCACTGGCCTAAGTTAAAAAAAAAATAAATACAAACATTGAAGTAATACCTATAAATAATCATTTATTTATAAATACATAATAAACCATTGAAATTTTCTGCTGCTATATTTCTCGGTTTGTCAATCATTCTTCACTACCCAAATAATTTTCTCTTATTTGCAGTTTTATGTATAATTGTCTGTTTATAAAATAATGTTTATGTAAAATTAGTAACCAGCCGGACATTCATAAAAAAGCTACATTTTTAAATCTTAAACAAAAAACATTCAAATTCAATTTATTCTACACATTTGTATTAATCTGTATAATACAATGTATTTAGTGTTTCCATTTATATTTTAACTAACTGACACTGTGAACTTTGTACCGCCTAAAAATCAAGATTTTTTTTCTGTTATCGTTTTTTAAAAATTTTTACGATGTTTTCTCGTTTTTTCCATTGTTTTCTGTTTTTTTTCTCTCTTTTTCGCGGTTTTTTCATATTTTTTTGCTTGTTTCCATATTTTTACGTTTTTTTTATTCTATTTGGTAATTTTTCCATTTTTGTCTGTTTTTACAATTTTTTCAAATGTTTCTTTCCGTTTCTATGATTTTTATCATTTTTTGTGTTTTTCCTTGTTTTTACAGCTGGGTGAAGACGGACGCTACAATAATAATAATAGTAGGCACTTAGTAACTAAGTGTTTTAATAGTTTGTAATTAGTGTACTTATCCTTTTCAATAACGTGTCTTTAGGAGTCCGCTTAATAATTTTCATAGAAAACGGAGTAATTTTTAAATATTATCCATACAAAGCTTCAACCCCTTATTTAAAACCCTTATGGGGTGAATTGTAATAAACCATGAAATACGTGTTTAGTGAAATATTTTTAAGACTCTGAATTTCAATTTTTATAAAAATCGGTGCCGATTTAAAAGATATGTCCATACCTCAGTCAGTGAGAACATCTTTTATATATAGATATTTGTATAAATGATGGTGGAACTTGGGGAATAAAAATAGTATATTCATAAATAACAGTGAAATAAGCCAATAACTAAAAAAATATTTAATTTAACCAATATACATTTTTTTTAGATTGCCAGTGCGATGGTAGTGTGTACATTTGTCAGCGCTCCATTAATGTTTGTTTCTGCAAAAATGATTACATTAACAAATTGTAATCCTTCAGACTATATCAAGCAACTAGATGCATTCACTTTAGATATAAGTTCATTGGGACTGATTGCTTGTTTGTGGGTATTATTAGTATTAATACTTACTAAGAAAATTTTAAGAGTACCACATAAAATTACAGCTTATTTGCTGATATCACAGGTAAGCATTACAGTAATAAATTATTCGTAATCAGTAGTTATCTATTATATCAAACCTAAGACGCACATTCAAAACCACTTATTACCCGCCTGTGAAAGATTTCTATGTTCCCTGATAGAGCCTGAACTGCCAAATGGTGGTCTAATGGTTTTAAGATTTGCTGATATGTATGGATAATATTAAACTGATCGACTGAAAATTTACGAGGCTCTAATCCGATTAAAAGCATTAGAAGGTCTAGCCATCAGTAATCTTGATCCGAAAAAGTTGTTGGCTATTGCATCGGTCAGATGACCAAAATTACTTAAAATAGCTTCAACGTCTACGGGCGCTTAATTCAGTAAACGTTTGAACCTGTCGAATTGCAGCATACATTAGTAAAGAAAAGAAAATAAGGCAGCTGGAAATTACTAGATTACTTAAAAAACTAAAAAGTCTGAAATAAAAAAATATTATTAAAAAAAACTCGGCTGATAACCACTAAAGAAATGAAAAACGATTTCTATAATTTAATGTCCTATCTATTATATATAATTAATTCCATAAATAATTTATACATTTTAAATTTATTGCAGACGGGAAAAACAAATTTACAAAAAACTATTTCTAGCTGTAATCCTTTTGTAAACCCGTGACTACTTTGTCCACGTTTGTTACCGATTTTATTCATGTTATTAACTTCCGATGCATTTTTATATGGTATACTAGCTGTACCCTGCCTCGCTTCGCTGTGGCACATTGTGATTGAATGGTTGCGAAATGAGAAAAAAAAACAAAGAATACATGTCATATAATTTTAATTTTGCAATACTTGTGGATATATAATATTTTTTGTTTTTCCACTGTCTGCGTAGATATAAAGAATATCTGGTTTGCCGACTCGGGAACACGCAACATACAGTTGTCCATGTGAAAAGCAATCCGCATCTAAATCCAAACCAAACAATTCTAAAGATTGACCTTGAGCTTTATTGATTGTGATTGCAAATGCCAATCGAATTGGGAATTGCAATCTTTTAAATGGAAATGGTGTATCGGTCGTGATCGTGGGTGTTTGCGCCTATCTCCCCCATTTTATGTTTTAAAAAATATCCGCGAGGGTCGCGCGTAGTACGCACCCCGATCGGGAAGAGACGAGAGTTAGTAACAAGTTTTCGTTCAGTAAGCTTAATTACATGTATTCATTTTTTCATCTGAATATACAGTTTAATGTTCAGTGTTTTATTCATATTACAATCCACAACACTTCAGGGGTAAACCCCAACAAATTTGGTCCTTCGATACGAATGCAATTCAGCGATTATTACAGTAAAAGTGTCAAGAAACTGCATTTTTAATTTCAATTTACAAGCAGAGTTCAGCCATTTTCGACGGTTAATCAAGCGGCAGCAGATCCAGTACCGTAAGATCCTTCAGCATAAGGGTGAGAATTCCATGTCTATGTTCCCAATACGAACTTAAAATCGTTTTGATCTGGACAACAGGTATTTATCGTTAGATTTATTTATTTATTTCAACAAACTTTTTTCAATTCAATTTATTTTGGCTTAAATATGCCTAATACACAAGATTTTCGTAAACTATCAGTTAAACGAGGTAGTTACAAGGCTCGTTTAACAGCTTTTAAAAATTTTCTTGAAAAATCGATTCAAAATGCAGACAATGCCGATTTAAAGGAAGTCAAAAACAGATTATCCGCAATTAAAGGTGTGCTAAATGAATTTCTGGCCATTCAGTTGGAAATAGAATACTTAGTAGACGAAGATGTAATTGAAAATGAGTATACAAATAGGGAAGATTTTGAAAATAATTTTCATGCATTAATAGCGCGCGCAGAAAGTTTCTTAGAGCAAAATGATCCATCTTGTAGTGCAATAACTCCAAATAATTCAAATATTTCTAATGATACTCTTAATCAGCATGTAGTGGATCATTTAGCCCGCATTAATGTTGTAGATGATAATTTTGCAGGAATTAAGCTTCCCACTATTAATTTACCATCTTTTTCCGGTGAACCAACCGACTGGTTACAATTTAAAGATTCATTTGATTCCTTAATTATTCAAAATAATAAAATATCCAATATACAAAAATTTCATTACCTCAAACGTGCTCTAGAAGGGGAAGCCTTTGAAATCATAGCAAATATAACAGTATGTAATGATAATTTCGTTATAGCTTGGGATTTATTATGCGAACAATTTACAGATAAAAGAGCATTATTACATGTACACACTAAAGCTTTATACAATATTGAAGCAATCAGGAAAGAATCATCAAAAACCTTAAACCACTTGGTGGACCATGTAAGAATGCACTTGAGATCTTTACAGGCACTCGGTGAGCCTACTTCTTCTTGGGATACTTTAATTATTTATCTAGTTACATCCAAACTAGACCCTGTTACTATTAGGGAATGGGAATCAAAGGATACACTTAATGATATTCCTAAATTGGAAGATTTACTTTCATTTTTAAAACAAAAAGCCAAAATGTTAAAAAAGATGGAGGATAAAATTACAGAGACACCTTCAGCAAATAATTCAAAGTCCAATCCAAAAAAGAATCCAAATTCAATGAATAAATACATCCCACATAATCAGCGTAGTTTTCATACCTCCTTACGCATATGTCCAGCTTGCAAAAGTTCCAAGCACCGAATATATTCATGTAGTCAATTTTCAAATCTACCTATAACCGAAAGAATTAACTTAGTAAAATCGTCCAATTTATGTCCAAATTGTTTGAATTTTGGTCACGAGTTAAAAAATTGCAATTTCGGTCACTGTAGAAAATGCACGGAGAGACATCACTCTCTGATTCACACAGATTCGGAAATGTTGCAACCTAATCCGAACTTACCCTCGACATCCATACATCAATCTTTGTACAGTTTCAATTTAAGTTCAAAACAAGTACTTCTGGCAACTGTCTTAATAGAAGTTGTTGATTCAGAAGGTGTACATCATGATTGCCGAGCCTTATTAGATCCAGGAAGCCAGTCAAATTTCATAACTTCAAGCTTCTGTCACCGCTTAGGTTTAAAAACCGATCGAGTCAACATCACCATTTCAGGTGCATTCAAGGTAGAATCCAAAGTTCATTTCAGCTGCAATATTAATTTGTTTTCAAAGCACACTCCATTTGCAAAACCTTTGTTCTGTTTGGTAACTCCAGATGTTTGTGATATTATGCCCGAATCCTCTATCAATTTAGCGCAATTGTCCATACCCACCTGTCATAAGTTAGCAGATCCTGAATTTCATGTTCCAAAACCAATTGATCTCCTAATTGGTGCTGACTTATTCTGGGAATCATTATGCATAGGACAAGTAAAGCTACAACCTTCAGGTCCATTTCTACACAAAACTAAATTTGGATGGATCGTAGCGGGTCCACTTATAACAAACACAACATTCTCTTCTTCTCGCATGCAATGTAATCTATCGCAGAACGTAGAGGTTCAAAATCAGTTAGCTCGTTTTTGGGAAATAGAAGAATGTGCTAACAGAATTTATTCACCTGAGGAAAAGGCTTGTGAAAACAATTTTTTGTCAACACATTGCAGAGATACAGATGGTAGGTTCATTGTTTCTATCCCACTAAAGGAACCGGTAGAACTTTTAGGTGATTCAAGGGCAACTGCTTTGAAAAGATTCTTTAATCTTGAAAGAAGGCTACAAGAGAATTCAGAATTACGGTCGTTCTACATACAGTTTATGAGAGAATATGAGAATCTCGGTCACATGTCTAAACTCAATGCTCCAAATGATAAAATTCAGTTCTTTCTTCCACACCATGGCGTTCTAAAGGCAGACTCTTTGTCCACCAAACTTCGTGTGGTATTCGACGGGTCTTGTTCCTCTACTTCCGGTGTTTCACTAAATGATTTACAAATGGTTGGTCCGTCTATTCAAAATGATCTGTTTACTATACTTCTTCGTTTCAGAATGCATTCATATGTTGTATCGGCAGATATATGCAAGATGTACCGACAGGTTTTAATTAATCCATTACAAAGGAATCTTCAACAGATTTTTTGGAGAGAACAGCCTTCAGATCCACTATCCATTTTTCAATTAAATACTGTCACTTATGGCACGTCATCTGCCTCTTTTTTGGCCATACGATCTGTCATGCAGCTGGCAGCCGAAAATGAATCATTGCACCCCATTCCTTCAGAAATTATTAAAAATGATTTCTATGTAGACGATTTGCTTACAGGTTCCGATTCATGTGACGAACTAGCCTTTATTTGTAAGGAAATATCATCCATTTTATTGCAAGGCTGTTTCAATCTTCGAAAGTGGATTTCTAATGAGCCGAAAATTTTACAACATGTGTGTGATTCCACTTCCGAATTAAACGTATTAAATTTAGGTGAAAATGAAAACACCAAAACTTTGGGCGTTATTTGGTATTCCTCTTCAGATCATCTAGCTTACAGAATTGATGATTCCAAAATTCATTGTCGTATTACAAAACGCACAATTCTTTTAAGTATATCTCAGATCTTCGATCCCTTGGGATTACTAAGTCCATGCATTATAATCGCAAAAATTTTACTTCAAAAATTGTGGTTGCAGCGATTATCCTGGGATGAGTCCGTTCCAGTTGAAATTCATACACAATGGATAAGATTTCGTGATGATCTTAATCATCTCAATAACTTCAAGATTCCTAGGCATGTTAGGTGTCAAAATCCAATTCAAGTAGAACTTCATACATTTTCTGATGCAAGCGAAAGCGCCTACGGAGCTTGCGCTTACATAAGATCCTTGCACCAAGACGGAACAATTACAGTTCATCTTCTTTGTGCCAAATCCAAGGTGGCACCCTTAAAGTCAATCACAGTTCCACGTTTAGAGCTATGTGGTGCCCTCATAGCTGCAAGATTATCATTCAAAATCCTAAAAAATACTAGAGTTTGTTACAACAAGGTTTTTCATTGGACTGATTCCACTATAGTATTAGGTTGGATCAATACATCATCTTCTTCCTTAAAGACTTTCGTCTCCAATAGAATTTCTGAGATTCAGGAAAAAACCTCTTCTGAAAATTGGTTTCATGTCAATTCCGCGTCAAACCCAGCCGACCTGCTTTCCAGAGGTACCAACCCATTTTCATTA
Source organism: Altica lythri (assembly GCA_964028335.1). Classification (NCBI taxonomy): domain Eukaryota; kingdom Metazoa; phylum Arthropoda; class Insecta; order Coleoptera; family Chrysomelidae; genus Altica; species Altica lythri. The sequence goes on along the minus strand of OZ034804.1, from coordinate 40,878,153 downwards.
ATGTCCTCAAAATTATGGTGGCACGGAGCAGATTGGTTGTCTCGTTCTTCATCGAATTGGCCTGAATCTTTGGATCAATATAATACAGAGCTGCCTGATGTAAAGGTTTCTCAGGTTCTTCAGATATCAGTAAAACCTTCCTTTCTTAATTTTCAAAATTTTTCGATTTTCCTTAGACTTGTTCGAAGTACTGCTTACGTTTTTAGAGCTTGCAATAATTTCAAAATTCGCAGCACAAAATTGCAAGGTCCATTGCAGGCGGATGAATTATCACATGCTCTGCATGAAATTGTCAAGATAGTCCAAGCAGAGCACTTCAGCTCTGAAATCGCACAGCTCAAAAAACATCAGCAAGTTGTAAAAAAGAGTAAGATTCAATCGTTATCCCCTTTCCTAGATGATAATGGTGTAATTAGAGTTGGGGGCCGTTTTGAGCAATCAAATTTGTCCTTTGATAGGCGTCATCCCATCCTATTACCTTCAAAGGCCCTATTCACAAAGTTGCTGTTTCGCCATGAGCATCTAAAACTCTTTCATGCCGGTCCAAACCATTTGTTAGCATCCATACGGGAGTCATATTGGCCGATCTCTGGTCGAAGTATTGCCAGAAAAACAGTTCACTCTTGCACAATTTGTTTCAGAGCAAAACCTCTATCCAAAGTCCCTCTCATGGGAAACTTACCAAAGGAACGGCTTTCTCCAGCCCCTCCATTTTATTCAACTGGTTTAGATTATGCTGGTCCTTTTAGCATAAAGGAGCGCAAATTTCGCGGTGCAAAAATTTATAAGGGATGGGTTTGCTTATTTATTTGCATGGTTACAAAGGCTATCCATCTGGAAATTGCTGCCGATCTCACCTCAGATTCATTCCTTTCCTGCTTTCGTCGTTTCATCTCCAGACGCGGGAAACCTGCTCACATTTTTTCAGACAATGCGACAAATTTTACCGGAGCGAAAGGTGAGCTGGACGCTATGTCAAAATTCTTCGACGAAAACAAGGATGAGCTAATAACTTTCTGTTCCAATGAAGGAATGGTTTGGAAATTCATTCCAGCACAATCACCACATTTCGGCGGTCTGTGGGAGGCAGGGGTGAAGTCAATGAAATCACATTTAAAACGGGTTACAAAAAATTCAATTTTTACATATGACGATTTTCAAACTCTGATTGTTCAGATCGAGGCGATTTTGAATTCCCGTCCTCTGTCACCTTTAAGTTCCACCCCATCCGATTTAAATCCAATCACACCTTCTCACTTCCTTATTGGCAGACCATTGACAGCATTACCAGAACCTGACCTAGATGGTATTCCTGAAAACAGGTTAAGTTGCTATCAGAAAATTCAAAAAATGCAACAAAATATATGGAATCGTTGGTCCAAGGAATACATCAGCGAGCTTCAGCAGCGCCAGAAGTGGTTGAAGAGTTCTCCAAATGTTCAACCTGGCCAGTTGGTTTTAATCAAGTGTATAAACTCTCCACCATTGTGCTGGCCCTTGGGCCGAATTGTGTCTATCTTTCCGGGACCTGATGGAGTGGTTCGAGTCGTGAGTGTCAAAACAGCTCGAGGCGAATACAAACGAGCAGTTAAGAATATTTGTCCTTTACCTGACAATTAAGTGCTTATAACTGACTGTGTTGGAAGTTATTTAATGACTATGCTAAATATTTTGTTTGTTTTACATACATTGCAATTCTTGAAATGTTATTTCAACGCCGGGGGCATGTTTGCGCCTATCTCCCCCATTTTATGTTTTAAAAAATATCCGCGAGGGTCGCGCGTAGTACGCACCCCGATCGGGAAGAGACGAGAGTTAAGTAACAAGTTTTCGTTCAGTAAGCTTAATTACATGTATTCATTTTTTCATCTGAATATACAGTTTAATGTTCAGTGTTTTATTCATATTACAATCCACAACACTTCAGGGGTAAACCCCAACAGTGGGTATTCGAGGAATAAGGACATCTTCACCTTTGAAAGGCCACGTTAAAATCGTTGCTTCCAATAGGTTATTCATCAATTTCTTAACTGCAAGTCTCGTGCCGTTGCAGAGTTTTGGCTGATTAATATTCCGCAAGAGGATAATTGGCACACCTATTTTCAATTTAAGTATGTGTGGTGGTATCCCTGGCAGATCAAGTGAGTTTAAAATTCCGTTGGATAATTAACTACTTCATCTGCTTCCACAACGGTGTCTATGGACTTATAAGTAATTTCATCACTTTAAATACTGGATTGAATAACATTATTAAGTTTATACACATCTTTATTCTTTGCGGCAAGGATAGCTCTCTCACTGAGCCAATCGTGATTTCTATGATTTATTGAATGTCAGGAAATATTTTTTCAAACAGTTCTTCTTTCGATGTTACTAAATTACAAAAATGATCGGGAAATGATATTCGTCTAGACGTTTCATCGACTGGCAGCTGTCCGTTTCCAATTTCCAGTAACGGTCGTGAGAATACCTTAGCTGATGGATCATTCTCCAACTGGACACGCATAATCGTAGCCAACTGCAATGTACGTACGTGCCGCCATAGTGTTGAATATTTCAGGCAAGCATTTATTTCGTCTGCTGGTGTCGATCGAGAAATTACAGGCAATGTTTGCCTAAAATCTCCCTCTTATATTCTCCTATCTCTCGTGATTCTCATAGCTGCAGCTCAAAAACTTCATATAAAATATAACCTCTACTGGCTCTACTTACGATTTGGTGAAAGGCGCAGTTCGATCACGACACGGTCACACAAAAGTTTCTTGATTTAAGTGAATATTTAATTCAGATTGCATAATAATCGGATTCAAATGCAAATTTTTTGTAAATCAACAATGTAATTGGGAATAAATTTTGTTTCTCATGTAAGTGCGCCATTACTATTGCGGTTGTCAGCGAGTGTTTTCCTCGCTCCCGGCAGATGGCGAGGTCATTGGTACACAGCTGATCGTTAAAAAAACTATTTTGTCGCGGTCGCGGATATGTGACTGATGCAAAAATTCGATAAAAACAATCCTTGGTGCGGATTATATATCATGCTAAAATTTCAGCTCGATCGGTGCAGAACTTTTTGAGCTTTTAAACGTACACAAACCAACATAACATTTTTATATTGAAACACTTATGGGGACTTTTACAAAATTTATTTACAAAATTGTTAAGATACACTGAACTCTGCTGGATTACGTCTAAGTACTTGACAATACAATGAACTCTTGTGAACATTTGAACTTGAACTGACATTAACTGCCCATACATCCCCTTATATACAACTTTATTTAATCTAGCCAGTGTGTTTAGATCTTTCTAGAATTTTCTAGAAACATTATTTAATCTAGTCAGTGTGTTTAGAAATTTCTAGAATTTTCTAGAAACATTATTTAATCAAGTGATAACAAATCAATTGTCAATAACAATCTTTCAAATTAAAGGTCCCTTCACGGTTATCCCGTTACAATATATATATACATAGATAGAAGATAGATAGATAGATGTGGTGATTATGGTACATAGGTACATACCTGTTTAAAGTTTTTAGCTTTAATAGTCATGTTTTAATTTTGATTGATTGATCAATTTCCAAATGTTAAATCATGCTTTACAGTTTGTTTTCACTCCTTAATCGCATTAACAAAGGAACATCCTATTATGATTATATTCTGTAGTTTCAAATAATATGTAATTAAAATTTCATTATTTATGATCAAATTTTTTAAATTTAATTTAATTTGTTCCAGTTAATTGGTTGCTTGGGTGGTATTTTATGGAATACCTTACATCAACAGGATGGTTGGGAAGGCTACCTTCAGTTTTCTCTGTTTAGTATAGGAGTTTATAGTACTAGATTATGGACAATGATACTAGCTATAACTTTGTTATTTTTACAGTGTAGAAGTTTATGTTATGTTCTTAAACTCCAACCACTTTTTATTTTTATTGGATGGGGGTAATATTTGTGCATGTATATATTTTGATATCGTATTATTTGTTTTTTTTTGTAGACTTCCTGTAATTTTAACAGTTTTGCTGTTATTATTTGATACTACAAGTGGAAACAGTCCTTTTGAGAAAAGGAATCCAAATTTTGTTTATGGAGCTCCTCAAGCAATTATTGCTGTATCTCTTTTAGTTCTGTGTTTTATAGGTAACAATTAAAAAGCATTTATAATTTTTGGTCAAAAGTAAGAGTAGTTAAAAGAAATTAAAAAATAACATTAAAGCTATATTTTATTGTAATTTCAAACAGTGAATTTATTAATATTATTTATTTTTTAATTGTCGGACATTTTATAAACAATCTCTTAACTTAACGGATCATTCAGCTACTTACATAATGCAAAGTTCTTGCTAAACAGTAATGAGAATTAGTATTTTGCATTATACAAGTTATCTGGTAAAGACTAAAACAAATAAAGTCGAAAGCTTAGTTAAAGTAGAAATAGTTCGTATACCAGATACGCTTTCATTCAAACTTTAGTAGTTTCTGATAAAAAGTATTATAATCTTATTTAAATAGTTACTGTTGGCTGCTTAATTCTACATCAACGATACCGAAGACGTTTCACTCGCTACTTGGATCTCTCGACAGAGGTGGCATCTGATCAAGATCCTTCCCAGTCCACTCCAGAAGCAGAAACAACAACCGATGTAGCAACATTAAGTCCTAATGCGAGCACAAGTTCAGATAGTGGAGTAGGAAGTATAAAAGCAAATAAATGTTGCGGATTACCAACAATAGCAGAAGGGTGCTGCGAAGAAAAAGAAAGTCCAGTTGTCGATATTGAAGATATATTAGGTGATTTTGGAAAAAATAACGGTATAGGAGAAATTAAGGGATATTTGTCAGTCCTAAGTGAAGAAGGGTAAGTACATATTTGGCAACATAACACAAAATTAATTTTTATATTTTGTATTCTGCACGGCTGCACGTTATGCTATCTGGCTCCATATATAATTTTTTTCAGCTGGATTTGACGATTTTTTTTGTGTTAATGAATGGAGTATAATTTTTTGTTGCGTGAAATCATTTTATTTGTGTGGTGTGTGGTGTAACTACTAGTAACAACGAACGTTAACGTTGGAACAGAGTTTGGTTAAATACATTTTATATCTATTATAATAGTCAACAACAATGTGGCAATTCTCTTTTTTTATGTGAAATTTATTCATTGTTTAGCTGTATTCAGTTTATAATTTTTTATTGAAAATGGTGTTTTTACGGTCAGCAATGCAGCATTTGTTTAGTCATATGATTTTTGTAATTTTAAGGAAATTAATGTGACTTTTTTGTAATGTATTATATTGCTCGTTGATACGAATCCTGTTAAAAATGTAATCTGGAAAAAGTAGGGAGTCGAGTTTTTTTTCTCTATCTAGAATACATGCGTCTGTGAAATGAAATCGTGTTTGTATTGAATAGCATGTTCTGCTAGTGCATATGATTTAGATTTTTTGTGATTATAGTTATTTTGGAAGTTTCTATGTTTTTAAAAAATGTTAGCAGTTTTATTGTTAAAAAGAGAATTTACGGAAGTGATCCAAAAGTCGGTGAAACTGAACTATTTATTCCCTTATGAGGACAGGTAGTGCTATTTGATAACGTAACTCGGTTGTTTGTTAATGTTGAGGAAGTTAATGTCGTACCAAAAATTAATTTGTTTTGTAAAAGCCTATTGGGTATTAGTATTTAGTTTTTAGTTTTTTTAACCCTTGTTCTTTATATTTTGGATGTAATGTTTTTATTATTCTCGAATTCAATTAATTTTCATTATTGGTGGGTGTTCCAAGTGGTAGTTTATAAATCTGTTGCTACTTATGGTTTTCGATACCATTCTCTTTGTAGTATATGTATTTTCTTCTGTTCGATGTTTCATTACATCAAGAAATGATAGTTTGTTGTTTTTTTCTTGTTCTACCGTAAGTTGTAATTTTTCACATTAGTTATTAATGGCTGTTAGTACTTCATCGACCTCATTCTTCGGTACCTATCGGTTCCTACGATTTGTTTATATTATTTATTATTGAACTGATATACATAACTGTAAAAATTTCATTTTTCGATTATCAAATCGACAGTCAAATACACCATAGCTTTATACATATTATTTAATATTATATTATATATTAATTGTATTATTAACTGTTCAGAAATAGTCCCACATCAGATGGTTTGTGTCCCACAAGATATGGTTGTGCGGGACCCAGAAGAGAAGTGTGCCAAGGAGTACTGCGACAGTATCAACAACAAATCAATGATGATCTAGAACTTATCGAAGAGGAACCTGAGTCTCATGAACCTCAAATTTTGAGACACACAGTTTTATTGATTTTGTTACTATGTTCTATGTTTGTGGTACGTATATTATTTTATATAATAATTTTGCTTGTAATTATTTTTTGAAAATGTCAATATGACCATAACGTGGACCAAATGACAAAATATTAACTAAAAAATGCTACGCTAATATATGATCAGTTGCTTTTCAAACTGTGGTATAAGAAAACATGACATATAACCTTATTTCTGCTACAAAAACACCTATTATTTTGATATGCATATTGCTATTTTTGAAATAAATACATGTTTTTTGTTAATACTGTAGGGCTTGTCATTATCAATATGGACTCTTATAATGGAACAGGTGTCAGGAATATACATAGAACTCTCATTCCTCGACGCCACTTTGAACTTCGGTCAAAGTATTATAGTTTTTGCTATATTTGGTTTAAATACCAACGAAATTATGTTGCCCCTATTAAAACATTGGAGAAAATTGTGGTATGGTGCTAATACATTGATTCTACCAACTTGGGATGAACTTAGTGCTGAAACGAAACATATCTGTGATCAGTTTGTAACCCATCATCTTCAAAGTTGTCGGTCAACTATTGCTACAGACAAAAGGTAAAAATGAATATATTTTCAGCAGACTAAAAACTACTGGTTATGCTCTGTCGCGTTTCAAACGCGACTTCTTTAGGCAAATACCCCATATGATATAAATTTTGTATACGAGTGTATTATTAGTACAGCGGCTATGTTAGATATAACTTACCTGCCTTGATTTGAGAAGTTTAATTACTTGAAAAATGGAAAATATATTTTTATATCTTAAAAAAAGTGGGTAATAGTGCATACGAATTTTGTTTATTTTTAGAAGGCATTATATGTGAACAAAATCATAAATATATTAGAGAGAGAAAGTAAGAGAGATGCCAATTTTTTCTAAGTCTGCTGAAATAAGTAGTTCCTTGGTTGTCTACATTATTTGTATAAGAGGTTTCAGATTGCTGGATTGACTTTATTATTAAATTTTTTTTTAGGTGGAGGATAAAAATATACAGAAACGTCTTTTCTGGAGAGGTATTTGTTGATTGGCTTATAGAGGTAGGTCTTGCTAGAGATAGGATCGAAGCTGTAAATTATGCTAGGCATCTTATCGAAGGAAAAATTTTAAGACACATCAATGGAGTATACCACTTTTACGACAGGAATTTATTGTATACTTTCGTTTAAAAAGATCAAAATGTAACTTTCATGTATAAGTCAAATCAAATGTGATATTTGTTTACCATTTTTAGGTTGTGCTATTTGTAAAGATCATTTGATTTTTTTAAACAAATGTAGTTCCCTTTTAGATACAGATTTAGTTAAATTATATACATTTAATATAGAAATTGTACCAAAGAAATGTGAGATTATGATAAGTTATAGAAAATTTACATACAAAGCTGAGAATAATATTGTTATCACTAGAATTATTAAATGAATGTGTTGCATCTTCATATCAACAACTAAAAAAGTGAGAAATGACTGAAAATCTATACTTTTATAATCCGTGATGTACCTTTATTCAATTGATTAGTTTGATCTGATTTCCAAGAAGTCTGTTTACGATACTTAGGTGACTTGCCAAAATCATCAGGTTATAATGTACTAGTTCCGATTGTTATACTAGAGCAACGGTTAACTTAGGAAATGTTTCTCTGCTTTATTTGCATCGTACATTTCTGGCAAATAAAAATGTTTCCTTTACTGTTTGAAGACTTAATTTCACGCGTGACTGATAGTGCGGACTAGTTATTGGTATTTAATTTGAATTTTTGTCATATTTTAGAATACAGGTAAATGACTTGTTAAATTGTCTCTTCAGCTCTTAATCTCTTCTACACTAATTCAAAATTGTAGTGTTTACATTGACATCGTGTGATAATTAACTCCTTATAGTTGTACTCATTATGTATTATTCTTTAGTTTCTGTTGATTAACGTATTCACAATAGTAGCGAATAAATAGGGTATTTCAAAACTTTCCAAAAAATTTATATAAAATCAAAACGTTTGCACGCTGACACAGTTCAATGCCGCCGAATTTTATACCGAATGCGCTGTAAATCTAAGAAAAATAGTTGTGTTTCTTAAATTATGTGTTCAGTGTCTTTTAAGCAGTAAACAATTCTCTTAGAGAATAAATCATAGTATGTACTGTGTTATTAGTTAATCACTCGAACTCAGTTTGACATTTTTGTTACATCTGCACCACTTTTGGGTTCTCAACAGAGTTACGATTTAAACCTCGAAACAGTTTTAAGTTCTTCAAAGTACATACCATTTAATTTTTTGAATATGTTTAAAAATACCTTTTATAGTATTTTTCAATAATCTTGATAAAGTTGGGGAGCTCAAAATAAACAAATACTTTACTAAGATGCTTCAAACAGTGCACCTGCACAAACTTTCTAGAAACTGTTTTTAAGCATTTTGCGCTTGTCAAAAGTAGTACTTTCTTCTTATTTATATTTTTCTATAGTAGAAAATTTAACTATTATAATTTATGTATTTTTGAGAAATCAATCAATGCTTTTTGGTACTTAAAATTTTTATTGCAGAACTTTTTTTAATATTTAGCATCTTATATACTGTGAAAAAGTCATTCTTATCAAGTGATATGAAAAATACTATATATTATATACTACGTTGCTTACCAGATTGTGTTTCGATTCTAATTTCGAAGCTATAATTTTCTCATTGTTTTAAAGTTCACGACATTAACAAGATTTTTTTTGTAAATAGGTTATGTTTAAGTGTTTCTTTTCAAAACTATACTGTAAGTAATAGAAGTTATTATTAATATAAATGTAAACAATTGTTTATAACAAATTATTTTATTTTCAGGATTATAATATAAGTAATACAGTTTCTAGCGTCATTTTTACATGTTTATTTACCATTCTAATAAAGTTGTGATTTTCCGTCCAGTTATCCTAATATATATTTGATCTGTTTTAATGTCTGCTTAATTTTTTATAATATCTCGAATCTTTTATATTGAACGTTTTATTTTATGACTAACTTTTGCCGCGAATTTATAACATTTCTTTTTAATTGCAACTGATAGTTTGCTACATTCAGTTCCTTTTACTTTTTGTAAAATTTATAATTTTTTAATTAACTATTAATCACAAAATATGGGTTTTAACATGTTTTTATTTAATTTTTTAATAAGTGATTATTTTTAAAATAGAATATAAAAATTTTAATTTCTTCAGGATTAAACAAATTCCTGAAACTGTACAATAAAAACAGTAAATAATTATAACAAGTCTATTCATAAAAATGTTGCAAGTACTCAATTGTAATGGAGATTCAGTTTTTAATGTTAATGTAGAAATGACGTTAATGTATTAAGTAAATTATATGTATATTAATTTAAATTTTATAGCTTTAATATTTTAGTTACCGTAATCATAATTCTTCTTTATTTTTAACAACACATGAAGGTTAATGTTAAAAAATTGATAAATATATTTTTATAAATATTATTACTGGTATTCAAAATAGTGATAAGACAAAGTGGTTGCCTTGATGAATAATTTGGCATTATTTTTTATTTGGCCGTGTAGACATTCACAAGATCTCAAAATAATTTCGTAGTAGGTGAGTTTCAATTTTTGTTTTCGCTACTATTGGAAAATTGGATTTCCTCCTCTATTAATTTTTATTCCTGAATTGTATAGTACTCGTATATCTTCAGCATTATACGTGATAAACTGATAAAAATTTTATATTTACTTATTTGAATTTTTTATTGTAACCAGTATTACGTTACCCTATACATTTAAAAGAAAACGAGCTCCCTAAAAAGGCTTAATCTTGATTAAAATAAATAGAGTGGTCATTTTGAGTTAAAAATGACAAAACACCATAAAACCAGCACTTTTCTGTCGATTTTGACATTTTTTTGTCATTTTTCCATTTTAATGTCGAAATTTTCATTATTGGTGGTCATTTTGAGTTCAAAATTATGGAGGGTGGAGGTAAGGAGAACGATCTTAAATGACACGGAGACAGTTCTCCTTACCTCTACCCTCCATATTCAAAATGACAAAACACCATAAAACAAACACTTTTCTCTCGATTTAACGCATTCTGAGTCGATTCTGCGGTTTCTTTTGTCATTTTTGCACTTTAATGTCGAATTTTTCATTATTAGTGGTCATTTTGAGTTCAAAATGACAAAACACCATAAAACAAGCAATTTTCTGTCAATTTAACGTATTCTGAGTCGATTCTGCGGTTTCTTTTGTCATTTTTGCACTTTAATGTCGAATTTTTCAATATTTAGTACAAAAAGATTTATTTAAAAATATCTACATTTTTCGTTTTTTCTTTTTGTTAAATTTTTAAACTTTTTAAAATATCGTAAATAGTAAACGAAAAAAAGGGATATATGAAAAATTCGAAAAACTGCAGGGCGAACCTATCAAAACAAACAGAAGGATTGAAAATTCATAAATCAATTTCTATATAAAATGTTAGTTTGGGACTTTCTTTTCCACTACAAATACAAGAATATATTTTAATATCTTATAGAAAAAAAGTAAAAAAGTAAAAGTCACAAACACAAAATATTTAACATATTTAAAAATGTTACAAAAAAAGAAAAATCAAGATAAAATCATTAAGTTATTAAAAATATGAAATCTTTTGAAAACTCGAAATTTTTGATTGGATTCAATCATATACGTTTAAATGAATCATACCACTAGGATATAATCACAATTTTTTATCAGGGTTTTATCAGCGTTTGCTATTTGCTTCAAGAGGAAACAGGTCACTGTTTCCTCTTGAAGCAAATAGCAAACAATAATTTAGAAATTATACCAATGAATTTTAAAAACATGTAGGCGGATATTTTCAAAATTTCCCTGATCCTTGTTAGGCTATACAAGTACTTTTTATTTCAGACTTTGGTGAATTACTCTAACTATCATTCTAGTAGTAAATTTTTCATTATTTTCACACCAGCATTTATTAGGCAAATTGCGCCGCATAATATTGTCAGGAATTTGGTTGCGTGTCAATATAATTTTTTAGCTAAACTACAGTGGTGTCCAATGGTATGGTTCATCAAGAATTTTCTTAAATTTGTTTTAACTACACTGTGGTTATTCTCTATTTTTTAATGATGTGTGTGATAACATTCACACTAGTTGTATAAGTAATAGAGTAGAGTAATAAACTGCTATGTAATTGCTGTACAGTGTTATACCGCTCTGTAACTGTTTTGCACAATAACTGTTTTAATTAGATCTTGCTGTGTTTGTTCAGTTTTGACTGTTTTAGATGAGATTTGCTACTTTACTAGTAAAAGTAATTTGTGAATACCTATACATTTAATTGTTGACACTTTCTTTTTATTGTTCTTTTGCTTCACCTAATCGGGTATTCTTTTTCTTTATTAGAATAACTTTTAACTTTGTTTGTGGTTATTCTTAAAATATGTTTATATCAAGTTGTAAGTAACTTTTATTGCAGCATTGGAAACCTATTTGCCTAATGGAACTAAAAAGAAGATTATAATACTTAAAGTATCAGTTTAATGAACTTATATATTTTTTCAATCTCTGTTTAATTAAGCAGTAATTTTAAGGTCAGCTATTTGAATATTTCTATTACATACCCAGTTATTTTTCGTGTTGATGTTCTTTGTGATTCACTTAGTTTTGAATCAGATTTTGGTAAAGCAGGTTTTGCCATTAAATTAATTAATTTATTATAATTTTGTTCTCATTTGAGGTAATTCGCAAACAAAGTATTTTTAATTTTTTTTTAATAGACAGATTATCTGATATAAAGGCAACTAAAAACATTTTTACGTTAAAACTGAATTAGATATCAGCAAAAAGTTCTACTTGTATATAGTTATCAGTCATAAACTATATACAAAAATTGCGATACATAGTCTGAAGTTAACAATACAGATTTTTAGGAGAAACAGTGTTTCTCTATAATTGTAAATTATGTTAGGCTGTGCTGGAGATGTGATGCTCAACGCACGACGCTTAGGTATTGTTTAATAATGGGAAAAGTGAAATAAAGTTATATAAAGTGTTTGCAAATATTTTTTATTAAAATCCATTTAACCATCCATATTTCCGTATTACTTGTATTTTTATGCATATTTAAGTAGAAATCAAATCTTTGAAAAGATTGGTGCCAACTTAAAAAGGCTTTGTTACCTGACAAAGTCATAAAGTGGACCAAATCAAGAATTAAAATAGGAAAATATATAACTGAATTCTCAGTGAATAAAGGTTTGAGACAAGGAGGTTTTGTTTAAAATCTACATTGTGGAACAGCCAAATGGAATAAATTTGATAACGAATAAATGTGGACGTGTTTTGGAAAATGCTTTGCTACTTTGATTTATATTATTAAATAAGCATCTTTTAAAAACATAATATAGTGTGTGGCTGTGGCCAATACCAACTTTCTTTATAATAGCAATCACATGTATATTTTTTTGGGTTCTTCAGAAAATTCTAAACATAATTCAGGTACTCACATTTAGCTCTTGATATTGAAAAAGTAAAAACCATTCCTGTGTATCTTTTTACGGATACTAAATAAAAAAATACAAAAACATTTCTGTACAAAAATAGCTTTATGAAAAAGTTAAAGTTGGTGAAGAAATTGTTGGAAATCATATCGTAGGTCCGTTTTAATTGATGCAACTTTAATGGAGATCAATATTTAGAACTGTTCCAAAATAATGTCGTGCCAACTTTGACAAACTTATATTCTGATTCAGCAATCCCACAAGTTCCTGCCAATATAAAAAGTTTCTGAAAGACGAAGCACCGCTCTATTACCAAATCTATATTCGGCAGTACTTGAACCAAATTGTTTCGGATCGATAGAATGACCAGAACGAGCTCCTGATCTGACGCCATTAGATTTTTTATTGGAAATGTCAAAAATATTGTATACAAAACTAAACGCCCCAACTTAGATGACTTGAAAAAACGAATCACGCTCGCGATTAGATCAGTCACGCCTGTAATCTTGAGTAACGTTAGAAGAAACTTCTATACCAGATTAGCATGTTGCTAAGATATAAACATCTCACAATACAGTATACTTTTCCTTATTTTATTCTTGTTTATTGGATTTCTAACATCAAATTGAAACACAAATACGTATCAGTTATCGAAATGGTCAAATTGGATTTTCTAGTCATCCATGAATATCACTTTATAAATGGGTGTATATATATATATCGTCTTCATAAACAATTATTTTCTTAATCAGGTGCACTATTGGCTATACATTCTATTTGTAGCGCATACTTTCATCCAGATGACAGTTTCCAGTTATTAAAGTCTGTTGCCTTCGTTTGCTGTTTTATGGCTTTCCCATTTATCATTAATAACCTATGGTGTGGTATCACGTTTGAGAATAAAGGTCAAGGTAAAGAAGATAAACAAATAAAAAAGTAACATATTTTTTTATTTTTCATGTGTTCAAATCACTAACCCGTTTGGCTATATAACGTCAAAATTGGCACACATGTGCATAATAATTTAAAAACTTATAACATTTGTAAAATAATAAAAATTAACGAATACTGTAACACATAAAAGGTGATGTAAATAATAGAAAAACTGTATACAACGATGGGTTTTCATCAATATATCGTAACATATAAGTAGAAAAACTTGAAAATAATGGAAAGATATTAAATACAGATATCAAAAATGTTTAAACCATGTAGGTATATACTTATGTGATGTTTTAATTTCTTCTCTGTTAATATTAAAATAACGTCTATAGGTGATAAAGACTAAAACGTCTCTTCATATTTAGACTTCAAGATATATTATCACTTTACTAAAGTTTATGATATACTGACTTCTTACCCATGCAAGTAAACCTAATGCTAATTTTAATTTTCTTCTTTGAAGAAAAAAAAAGTATAATAAAAATAAGAGACTCATAAAAATAAAGAAAAAGAAAATTAATTCACACATTTTGTGATGTTATATAGCTGTGATGGTACAAAACCACATTAAAAGAAATTTACATACTTTTACAAAAACAAATTGTAATAACGGTTTTACAAGATTTGCCACCGAACATCAAGAATTCATTACAGTTGGGCGTACTGGAATTAATGATTTGGGGAATGTTTTTACAATTCGATTTAAATGCATATAGAATAAACAACTGCTAGATGCACTAACAACAACATAAAATTAAATAAATATGTACAAATGTAATTGTAAAAAAATACCCTAAGTAATACATATAAGCCTTAATCAGTACGGTACGTAGGAACTATTCAGAATTAATTCCCATAATGTGAATAGATATATTTCAGATGGTAAATTTCCAGTAGTCAGTCTCAATAGTATACATTTTAAAATTTAGGTCGGTTCCACTTTTAAGTCGACAGATATTAAAAAAGATTGTGAAAGGTATAAAAAACTTGATTTTTTTTCTAAACGCACAGTTGGCAACTATACGATAAACTTCAAACACCATGAAAGCTTTTTTTACGAAACGTAAAATAAAAATTACGTGAAACTTTGAATTTGACAAACTGAAAAAAATAAACATTTTTATTTGAAACTTTAGGCAATTTAATCTTGTTAAACAATTATACGAATATTTTTTGTATAGTAACAAAAATTATTAACTAAAAAAGTTCGAAAATTTAGCACGTTTTGTAGCATTACGATCAAAAACTTGCATTTTAAATATATTGCATCAGAACAGAAAAAACTGTTAATACATTAATTCAAGAAAAAATCGGTTGTCTGTAAAGTCGGTTTACTGACGATAGTTCAACGTGATAACGTCATAAGAAAATACTGATGGAATGGTTGCATTTTTCAAAAGAAAATTTTAATTGTTTGATAGATATTTTGTATGGATATTATATTTCATTTATCACTCAAGTAGGTGCGAGAGAGCGCTCGCTTACACTTCAAGCCTTAAATGGAACGCCTCAGAGCGAGGTAACGCCGTATGAGTCATGTTTTTTAGTGCGTGCAGCCGGCTCCATCGAATTATAAGACGTTGTCACGCCAAAAACTTGCGCTCTAATGTGAAAAATTTTAAAACAATTCATGTATAAATTTGATTTAGAGAATGTCACATTATCTGACAAGACTAAACGTTTTCACCATACCTGACAATAGTTCTCTAAAAAACTGAATTTAATAGAATTATTAACAAATTTTCAGTAATATATATACAACTTTTAGCTAATAACCCCGAGAATTTGTCAAACGGAACTAACCCCTTAAATAATGGTTTATTTAATTTTAATATGATGAGCAAAAATATTATTGATTTTAATATTGTGAACATTCACACAAACCACCATATCGTATATCTTCAATTTATAGCATGAATATAAAAAAATGAAACCGACCTTTAACATAATATATATCAAGTAGCAAAACACGACAACTCAATGAATTGGTAATTAAAACTGCCTCAATGATAGATAACACTATAGTACCTACCAAATTATCCAGTAAAGTGTAGTTTACTATAAGTTAACAAGTAAGGTTTTAGTTTATTTCCCCGTAAAATTTTCAAGCGATTTATCACTATTGGTCTCATCCATAGTTGATTCCTCACACGTGCCATCTACAATTTTTGATAGATCATTTACAATAGACTCTAATTCATTGTATCCTTCATGAAGAGGTCTGGGTTGGTTTAAATAATGAACAGAAGCTCTATTTCCTTCGATTTGAGCTATTTGTTCACTAACAACTTGAGCAATATGAAATCCTGGTTCGTTTGCATTACATGGCTCAATCGTTACATTATTTTGTAAATGTACTTGATCTGGGCATAAAAGTGGAGCCGTATTTGAATTTTTGTACTGTTCACTGGGTATAACTTTTGCACCGAAATTCTCTTCGGAGTTTCCTTCACTGTAAGAACCGCTCGACGATAAAATACCTGAAATGCTCTGTTCATTCGATGTATCTGAACTGTTCGTATTTATTTGATTTGTTAAATTTGTTTTTGTCAATTCACAGTTGTCTTCTTTTTCTACTTTTGAATTACTGTTATGTGATAAATAATTATCATTTGATCCTTCAGGAATAGGCTTATTTGAATTTGAGGCTTCAGAATTAGTATTACTAAACGGGTTGAAATTACTTTCGTTAGATTTACTTAAAGTATTTTCGTACCCTGAACAACCTTCATTCGGCGTATCATTCTGAACATTTAAAATGCTAACGTTTTCTGAAAATTCAGTTCCAGTATTTGAGCTTTTCATCTCACCGACGTAACTAATATCAATATTGGAATTTTGGTTCGATGTAATTAATTCCTCATTAGGTATCCTTAAACTAGTATCCTCTGATCGATGACTGTCACTTTGTTTTTCAATACTAATACCATCACCGAATGTAATACTCGAGCTATTGTCAACTACACAATCATTATTAGGATATATTTCATCCTTATAACTTTCATCCAATGTAGACTGATAATTTAGATATTCTTTTTTCTCTTCGAATTGATCAATACTGACAGGATTATTGGATATGTTAATATCTTCTGTTACTTCGTCATCCTGTGGAGGTTCTGTATGATTTTCTTGAAATTCGGGAACTGCTGTATCAGTACAAGGATAAGTGTTGTCGTCATTTTCTGGTTTTGTGTTAGTATCACTTCCAACAGTAGGCAAGTTAACATTTTCTACATGCTTAACTTCCCGTTGAGTTTGTTCCGTAGCAGTTGAATGATCATTTATTCCTTGACAAGATATGTTAGGAAGAATTTGTGGCGTATTTGATTCCTCACTACGTTCTGTTGTATCCATTGGTTCAAAATCTTCAATTTTGTCTATGTGCTTGTCAAGTTTATTTGGTTCTTGTAGCGTTTCTGTTTGGAACGATGTACTAGGTAACATAGTTAGATCGGTTTTATTAATCTGCTCTGATCTTTCTTTAGTAAAATCTTCTAAATTAGGTTGAATAATTTCAGTAAATACAGAATTTGTTTCTTCAAGCTCTTCTGTTCTTTGTACATATTGTTCGCTGATAACATTAGTTATTTCGAATCCCATTTCTCTACAAACTTCAGAAGATCTGCTATTATCATCTTTTTCTGTAATAACTTGAGTTATACGAAATCCTAAAGTATTATCTACAGTTTCTATGAGTACTGGACTATCTATATTAGTTTGGTTAAGTGTTAGAGGATCTTCTAATGGGTCATCAGTCTTGTCAACTCTAATTTCTGCTACATTGATGAGATTAAGTGAAGACTCCTCTTCTTTATCAGCAATACTTTGCACATCCATTATTATTGGCTGTATTTCTTGTATTGCAGGTCTTGTACAAGGCTGATCATAATCAGAGAAAGAAGAACTTCCAAAATTTTCTAATAACTGTTCTTCTACTGATAATGAACTTTCACTGAATCCTACTAAGTTGTCTTCGATCTCTATACAATCTTCTTCCACTTCCAATTCGTACATAGGTTCAGATTTAATACTCATTTGCATGAAGGGGTCTGCTTGGTCAGTGTGTGGTTCTCGGACAATTGGTGACTGATCTTCTATAGGGTCAGTAGAATGGAAAAATTTAGGTACTTTTCTGTTTGGACGTGAACGAGTTCCTTTTCTTGTCAGGACCGGTGGCGGCGACTAAAAGTGGAAAAATATTTAAATATCAGGTATCATTGGTTATAATTGAGCTATACAGAAAAATGTTGTATAAATTAATATAGGATCATTATGTTAAAATATTAATTAAATTGTAGTAAAAGTTTTATGTAAAATGCTCAAGTTAAAAAGGTAAAGACACATCAATTACTTACTTCTTCCCGTTCTTCATTTAGTTTTCTCTTTTTTATTTTCTTTTGTAAAGTTCTCCTCATATTTGTATTCTTCGGGTCTTTAGAAGGTACTCTAATAAGTGATGGGTCTTTAGCTACTTCTTCGTATACAGGTTCTAACAGATCAAAAGGATCCAGAAAATTATGGTTGTCATTAAGGTTTTTATTAATTGGCACTTTTTCTACAATTTTTTCTTTTTCTAGTAATTTCTTTTCAGCTCTTCTCGAAGCCCCGTATGTTCTTGATTTAGATGATTTTAGGACTGGAATTTCAGTTGTTAACTGGAGTGGAAATTTTACAGATTTGGCGGTTTTTATAATAGGAAACTCAGGGATGGGTGACGGTGTTTGGACTCTTTTTTTATCTTTTAAATCTTTTTCATCTTTCTTTTTTAAGTCTTTCTCATCTTTTCGTTTTGGTTGTTTGATTTCCATAGGTTTTATTATGTGTTCTTCTTTTCTCTTAGTATCTTTTTCTTCTTTTTTCTTGGATTCTTTCTCCTCTTTTCTTTTAGGATCTGAACTTTTTTTACACTCTTTTTTAATTTCTCTTTCCTCCTTTCTCTTTTCTTCTCTTGTTTTCTTTGTATCTTTTTCGTCTTTTTTCTTAATTTCTTTATTGTCTCTTTTCTTCAATTCCTTTTCATCTTGTTTTCTTATTTCATCAGTTTCTTCGTAATCTATTTCTTGTTTGTTTAGTTTTGGAATATCCAAAATTTCTGGATCTGTTTCTTCATCTTTAATTTCGGATTGGCCAGCCAGTCCTTTAATCTAAAAAAAGGTAAGTATATATTATATTGATGATGTAATGGTAATAATAAGAATAGAAAAATGTAAAAGAATTAAAATGTTAACAGTTATTCTAAGAAAAAATTCTTTTTTAACATAAAAAAAATTCACATTTTCTGTTATAATAGTTTTGGTATAATATAAAGTAACATTCACGTCCATCTTAATAGTTGGCATAATAAAAATAACGAGTCTTAGAAATTAAAACGTATTTAAGTAATTAAAGCAATAAATACTTAATGTCAAATAATAAAAAATAGTAGGATTAACGTTCCATTCTATTGATTTTTTACCTTTAACGTTTCAGCAGTATTCAGAAGTTCTTGTAATTTGTTTTGAACAATACGGACTTCCCCTGTGTACATAAAATCACATAAAGCTTTTAATATCCAGAATTCTATATCCTTCATAAATAGTACAGGGTGTTGGTACGGACTGATACTAGACAAGATCTCTTCAAAATACGGACTACATGATGATAAAATAACCTAAAAGACAAAAATAAAAGTATAAATTATATAACGTAATAGGAAAAAAATTGTTTATAATTTTAACGAACGTATTTTAAGCAGAACACTTGTTTACTTCTGTTTTGTTAATAAATTTGAGACTACCCAAATGTTTTTTAGTTTATACAGGTAAACCTGGTTTTAATTTTTATTATTCCTAAAATATGTTAATCTAGCACGACCAGAAGACTTTGGCTGTTCAATCTTGCTAGATATCCACATATTTTGTTTGACATACCACGTGGTGGCCATAGACACGTTCGTGATAAATTTGAAGAAATTATTTCAATATGATAAAAGAAGAAAATGACATGTAAAATTATTACATATCGCTGTAAACTAATAAATATTAAACAAATTCAAAAAGAATAAACGGTATATTTTTAAACCAGATAGTGAAGAGTTAAATTTTAAAAACTAGACAAACAAAAATCAAAAAATTTAAGAATTGTTATATTAGACTGGAATCCAACTTGAGATCAGAAACACTACTCAGTGCGGACCTATGCCAATGTTACTTTATTGGAAAATAATATGTGTTAGTAAAACCAAACAATACTCAAAACACAATGTAACGACCTAGTGGATCGTTTTCGTTTAGAAAGCCACCTGACTATTCGAAGAGATTTATTTTATTGTTTTTCGCCGCGATTAAGTGGGAGTCAAGCCTCTCCGGTAACCGAAGCTTTCTCTTCGCTTTAATAGATTATTTCGCGTTCATTTTAATATCTGTTTTCGTCCGAACAACTCCTCACTCCTTAGTATAAATGAAATTATATCGTTTAAGTTATTAATTTTATTTGTATTAAATTGTCCAAATTGTGGTGAATTTTGTTTTTTAAATATTACTAACACCTAATTTCAAGTATACACGCTATCATCAAACATCAGCTTTTTATTTGATCTTAGATTGAATAATACACGTGTATTTAAATTAATTATTTCTCGATAATATGGAGAAACCAGATAGTGATTCTACTTGATTGTAATTCATTAAAGGATAAAGTTTTGATTGTTGATTTCATTATTAGGGTTTATGCCACATTTAGAGGAGTCCTAAGTAGGAGTTAGATATTTTAAATTGAAGACGTGTCGAGCCGACAGCCATTTTGTAGGAAGTTATCTGACTTAACTGATTGTTGAAATTTACCGAAACCTAATCAATACCATACCTGGAAGAAACTTTGTTTGATAATATTCCGAAGAATATTCAGTCCATCCCAAGGAGAAATTCCTTTATGGAAATCCTTTGAAGAAAACAAAAGTTAAGAGATTTAATTAATTTTCACATTAACTGTTAATGTTATTATTGAATGATTTTTTTTTAATAAATCATTTAAAACTGGTGTTTGTTATTTGCTTTGTTTTGTACTCTGGCGCCCTATCATTTTTGTTTGAAAAAGATTGATAAAACTCAGAAAAGAAGCTACGAACTCAATTGAGCTAGCCTAGGGTTATAATCCCATAAAAGGGAAAATTAATAAGCTACAACAAATAGATTATTCACTAACTGTGTTGGTCAAATCAGATAGGGATAGTAGAAACAAATTAAAACAGTTATGCCACTCTACCAATTCATCCGATTATTGAATTTATTTGTCGTATTTTTTGTGGCAAAAATACATATTTTTAAGTAGAATATTAATATAATTACATTATTTGAAAAAACACTTTTTTTTTTTGTTTTTCAGACCTATAGTTCAGATTTTTTCAATATTTTTTACTTTATTTTTTATTTTTCAGAAACTATTTATTTTGTGGAAATTTTGTGAATTTTCTAACCAAATTAAAAAAAACTTACTCTATGACATTTCAATGTCTGTCCCTCTGCAACCAGAGTAGCATCTACATACTGTTCCCTAAGCAGTAAAGTAGGTAAAGTACTTTGCATATTGGAATGGTGACTATTCCATTTAAGTGAAACTTCTTCCAAGAAAGGTGGTGATGGCGAGGAAGGTTTATTAATAAATGGCGACGGTTTAGCTTGCCGAGTTACTTTTAATTTCGTAGGAGAAAGAGGCTGACTATGCAATACAGGTTCTGGAGTTTCACCACTGGTTGATGGAGTATGTAGACGTTGTTCTAATGGCATGGAATCTAAAAGAATAATAAATGTATATTATTTTTAATGTAGGACTAATTTAAGCCTAATCAATACGCAGCACTGCTAATCTCAAATTTTAATATGTGGTCAATCATAAAAAAGTAATTTTGCAACGTCGGTAATATACATCTAACCTGATCTGTGTATACTGTAGATTTTTTAACTATTAGAATTTACATTTAAGAAGCTCTTAAATGAAAAAATATACTCTTTACAGTATGTCTTTTATTTGTTTATACTTGAAATAAAAGATTTGTTGTATATTTTATCAGATTATACACTGCAAAAATGTGTCTAAAGAAGCTGCTATGTTTTGAACATAACAATATATTAGAATACATAAATTAATAAGAAAATAAAGTAAATAAACAAAATTATAACGTCCATATTAACATTATTTTGAGTATTGTTAAATATTGCACAAAATACGAATGCAAGTTGTATCCAGCAGAGATGAAAGTACTGAAGAAACAAATAAATAAAATCAAAACACGGAATAACAAAATAATCACAGATGGTAGAACTAAAGGCAATATTTCAGTGAGATGCAAACAGTTTTCACCAGTGTTGTTAAATAGACAATTTAACATTTAATTTGTCCTAACATATTTTTTAAATAATATTTAGTATAACTTTTAAAATATCGGATGTTAATGTAAAAAGTACTCTTAAAGTATTTTTACAGAAAACTGTATCATTGTCATATTTAATAAAGCGTGTTATCAATAGATAGCAAAGAATAATATTATTCTAACGCTTTATAAGTTTTTGAAAAAACATTTTCAAAGACAATGACCGTTCAACTAAGAAGAAACAACTATCTCCTGGGCTATATGCCCCAACGGATATTGGATTATACTTCAAAGTCAAACGGGGTTGGCATATCTACAAGATATTTAAACCAACCATTCTGGTTTGCAGTTAGAAGGGACAACATAACATATAGCCCAGGAGGTAGTTGTTTCTTCTTTGTTGAACGGTCATTGTCTTTGAAAATGTTTTTCCAAAAACTTATAAAGCGTTAGAATAATATTATTCTTTGCTATCTATTGATAACACGCTTTATTAAATACTAGCTGACCCCGCGGACTTCGTACCGCATATAACGGATGTATTTTTTGGTTTTTTCAAATTTTTACGATTTTATTTTGGGTTCATTTTTTTTTTGATTTTATCGTTTTTATCATATTTTCTCGTAAATTTTCAGCTGTATACTATTTTTTGATTATATTTTGTAATTTATCGATTAAATATATTAGGTAGCAACTGCGGCACCTTACGTCATATTATTTAATTTAGCAAGAATTTGTTGAAATATATGAGATATTATGCAAAATAAACCTTAAGTAAGAATTGCTCGTTTAAATATATGTGATATTAACTGCGCCACCTTACGGTGGCGCCATAGTACTTTATTAAGTCGTAATTCCTACTTTAAATATATAAGATATTAACTGCGCCACCTCACGGTGGCATACTCAGGCTTTGAACTTCATTACTGAACCGCTAGATGGCGTTGAAGAAGCTAGTTTTTGTGATTTTTTTAAATAAAAAGTATCCCACGTTAATTCTAATACCTCCAAGAATATGTATACAAATTTTCATGATGATCGGTTAAGTAGTTTTCGCGTGAAAGCGTAATAAACAAACTTACATTCACATTTATAATATATAGGGAAGGGATAGGGATAGGGAAGGGAAGGGATGCGTCATATTATTAATTTAGCAAGAATTTGTTGAAATATATGAGATATTATGCGAAATAAACCTTAAGTAAGAATTGCTCGTTTAAATATATGTGATATTAACTGCGCCACCTTACGGTGGCGCCATAGTACTTTATTAAGTCGTAATTGCTAGTTTAAATATATAAGATATTAACTGCGCCACCTCACGGTGGAATACTCAGGCTTGGAACTTCATTACTGAACCGCTAGATGGCGTTGAAGAAGCTAGTTTTTGTGATTTTTTTAATAAAAAGTATCCTATGTTAATTCTAATACCTCCAAGAATATGTGTACAAATTTTCATGATGATCGGTTGAGTAGTTTTCGCGTGAAAGCGTAACAAACAAACTTACATTCACATTTATAATATTATTAAATATGACAATGATACAGTTTTCTGTAAAAATACTTTAATAGTATCAAGACGAAAGTCTTGTTGTCAAGTCGAATTTTGGTTTGCAGTTAGAGGTAAAGATGTCACTACTATCATATCTTTTACACTTTCGTTATTGAAAGATATATAAAGATGATGATTTTAGTGCAATCTTTATTCAGCGATTATGCTTTAAGCTCGCTGACGGATAACATATACCTTATACTGACGAGGTGCAAATACACCGAAACCGGTCTATAAGTTATGTTGTCCCTTCTAACTGCAAACCAGAATGGTTGGTTTAAATATCTTGTAGAAATGCCAACCCCGTTTGACTTTGAAGTATAATCCAATATCCGTTGGGGCATATAGCCCAGGAGGTAGTTGTTTCTTCTTAGTTGAACGGTCATTGTCTTTGAAAATGTTTTTTCAAAAACTTATAAAGCGTTAGAATAATATTATTCTCTGCTATCTATTAAAAAGTACTCTAATGATTTTTTTTTGCATGCAGATTTTCCTTTGAAAACTCTTACTCTTAAAGAAATAAAATGATTATTAAATCTTTACAACTTTAAACTTGAGCTCTATCAAAGTGGCGTAAATAGTTTTACTGTTATTTCTACAAATACGATTAGTTTGATACATTCTTGGAAATACACGATAATAAAAAAACGTGTGATCCTTGGTGGATTCCGATGGAAGCGAAATTTCTACAAATCCAATTAGTTTGATACATTCTTGGAAATACACGATAATATAAATCGAAAAATTGCAAAATAATGGAAGTTACGTTAATAATTTTTGTGATGATTTTTCTATCACAACACCTCTTATAAATCTAACATTAAAATCTTCGTTTTCAATACCCCTCTTTACAAACATAACAATGGTTTTGTCAAAAGAAGTTGTAAAATAGCACAAATTTCGACAACCTACACAATAAAAGGATTAATAAGAGTTTTTCGGTTCGGGTATAATTATTTAAAGTTAATTCTTAAAATAACAAAATACATAATTTAAAAACAAGCAATAGAATAATTAAATTAATACCTAAATCACTTGTTTTAACAGTACACTCCGGATGCTGTTGCTGTTTAACAGCAGATCTAGTAGCTCTCCACCTATTGACTTTGCTTTCGCATATTCCATATTTTTTCTTTGCTTCATTAGTACCCGATTTTTCCGTAAAACCCGTAGGTTTTTTAAACTCTGGATCAGAAAGTCCACTTTTCCGGTTTACTTTTTGTTCCAGTAGAGGTTTCAGATTATTAAGCCTTCGATCTACTTTCGATTTTTGCTTCGTTTTTATGCGCATGTTTTATTTTTCGGTTTTTCTAAAGGTTCAACTTTTTTTGATATACTTAATATACTCATTGTCTGATTATTGGCCATCAGTTATACCTACTAAGGAGTACAGACTAGCAAAAACTCACGACACACAATAATCTTACAAACCTAATTATTAACAGTTTAATTCCCACTTTTCAAAAAATTATTAATTAATATTTTCACCATAAAAGATCTCCACGAAATTCACTTTCACTTCTTATAAAAATAATTATTTTATAGGGTAACAAGTCTTACTTCTGACATTACTGTTTGAAAGCTATGTATTTTTAAAAAGTTTTTTTTCTTGTGTAATATGAAAATGATATCAAAAATTCACGGACACATACAAAAGAAAAACTCTTTTTCCTAATTTTCAAGCAATAAAATTAACTGTAAAATGTTTAAACTTAATTTTTTTAGTGCAAATTTAAATTGACAGAAAGCAACATTTAAATTCGCGGTTCAGTTGAATTGTTGGTAACCTTGTTAAAAAATGTCAATACTTTATACACAAACCTTCATTCTCATTCTCAATTTCCATCAGCGGTTCCCAAACATTCGACTCATCGTAAACTAAAGAAAGAAAATTGGTTTTAAACGTAGCACTATAATAATGGTATAAAAACATACCGTCCTCATCATCGTTATAACATTTGTAACTGATATAATCATGATACAAATGTTGACATTTTTTCCATTTATTTTTAACTTCATTTAAAGTTCGCTTTACATTACTAACTAAATTGACCTCTTTTGTTACTTCTAGCCAAGCATGATGTCTAGCTAATTTGTTTGTAGCTTTTTTAGAAAATGTCCCATATAGAGCTTCATAGTTTTCACTCACTGCTCGAACTATAGTCTCCACTTCTTCCTGTGAAAAATTGCTTTTTCGATGTTTCTTTAGCACTGTTTCGGCCATTTTGATATGTCGACTTAGCACCACTACCACAAAATAGAATTTTTAAACACTTTCATTAACAATATACAAAAATTTTCATAAGTTTTAACCAAAACTAACACTAATTCAAGAGTAAATTAGTAAATTAAAGAGTTTACGTGGAGATTTTGCTAGTGCTAGTATAGCCCTGTTGTACTATCAGTCTACTCAATAAAAGCAAACTGAGGTTCTAAAACAATCACTTTAGACAAATTGTAATGGTTTGTTTTCTAGTAATCAATAAAAATAAGTGAATGTATAATAAAATGTGGCTAAATTAGCCGGTAACATTCAAGCCTATTTTTAACAAATAATCAGACAATAAGCACGCATTTTAAATTGTTGTCACTGAAGATAACCTTACCAAACCGACAATTACCACTGTGAATTCGAATTCAATTTGAATTGACTGCTAATTAGAACATATTTATTTAAATTTTGCTTTTTATTAACTATCACTACCGTTTTTTATATAACTAAATTCTTATTCATTTACAAATGCCAATCAAAACAATAAAATTTGCCACAATTATTACTTTTACTCGTTATCCGAAATACCAGTATTCGCAAAACGGTCAGCACTCATCAGACGGGCGAGAATCATGGAAATGAAGGACCTCGATAGAATGTCAGCGATATTCAAAATGTTGCGTTTAAAAAATATAACAATATTTATTAAACTATTATGATATTATGGTTTAATACAGCATAAGTAATGTATAGAGAGAATAATACGTATATAAATTTGATCTCGTAAGTACCATAATCAATTAAAACAACCAAGTATATAGGTAGATAAATCTGAATAATTTATTTTTCGACGAACATCACCTCTTTCTTTCACATGTTTTGAAAAAAAAATATGACCTGTAAAAATCTCCATTTTATCGGCATGCTAAAATATAAATGCTCTTCTTTAGCTCTAATACATATCTATGTTTTTGTTCAATATGTCTTAATCTAATATAATAAAATTGAAGTGTATGTTGTACTATTAAAATAAACGCTTTTTAATAATTGCATATTTACGTATACACGGTAAATAGGTATAGGAAAATAACATTTTAAAAAAATTTTGTCTGTTCCGGCTAATCTCTGGAATTACGCTGGATTTTGACGGAACTTTAACTGGCAGATAACTGATGTAATAGGAGTAACTTAAGGCTTCTTTTATTTTAGAATTCTTCCAACAACGACTTATTATCACAAGGTCTTTCTTGCTGCCTAAAACGCGCGAGTGGGCTATTGCTAACGGTTGTGCTTAACGACTGTGTGTAAATAAAAATTGATTTCCAGCATTTATATCATATTTTTTTACGTACACGGAATCGCGGGTACAGCTGGTATTGTATTAGAAATGTATTTTATTCATTATCAAAAATATTTTTTATTAATTAAATAACAACTTCCAAATTCGAGCAACAATGTTTAAAAATAATATATCCAATGTATTTACTGTAGTACACAAAAGCTACTTGATCGATTGAGCTGAAATTTTGTGTAGTCTTTTTTATATTAATAGTAGTTTATATGTAGTGTTTCACGGATGGTAGAATGAACAGTAGTGGTGTTCCGGGTTTCAATCCGTTGGTTGTTTGTGTCTTCACGACGTTTCGCCAACATCTCAGCTGGCATTTTCAAGTGATGCTTCCTTTGCGGCTGCTCAACTTGGAATTCATTCCAAGTTGAGCAGCCGCAAAGGAAGCATCACTTGAAAATGCCAGCTGAGATGTTGGCGAAACGTCGTGAAGACACAAACAACCAACGGATTGAAACCCGGAACACCACTACTGTTCATATATATATATATATATATATATATTGTTATGAAATCTTTCTTTTCTTCAGCTCCGGCTACTTCTACTACTATTGGGTCTGGATTCAACTTAAACTTCCTTTATATTCTTGTTTATTTAATTTAAATTTTTATTTTTAACTTCAACTTCTATTACACAAATTCATACATTAAAAAATGAAACTCTCTTCTCAAATTCAAATTCTATAATAATCAATACAAACTTTTCTTTATGACATTTTTCTTAATTCCAATTCATGACAATCTCCCATCATAATCTAAAACCTTCCAATTCCTTTCTTTTCCCGTCCCTAGGTAACCTCTTCAAAACAAAATATAAAACAAAACTAAACAACTCTTTACACTTTCTGAAATAAAACTTTTAAACACCTATATAAAGACAGAGTTACCTATTATCAAATACAAAAATTTTTTATCCAATCAAATCATAACAAAATCCCCCTAAATTTAAAATTAAAATTTTCTATTAAGACACATTTTATAATTTTAAATTTACTCTATATTTACTTTTTTATCAGATCATTTCTTACTATTCTACCTTTAAATTACAATTACTTTCGATTTCTACCCATTTTAATAATTTTACTTTATTTTATTTAATCAGTTTCTTCCCCCTTTTTCTAATATTTCCCCATTACTTATTTTCCTCTTTATTTTTAATTTTATCTCAATCCCATTTGCTTTTAATTAACTTCTTTTTTCTTTTTTTATAATTATAAATTATATCCTTCCAAATCTTTTTTAATCTTCTAATTTCATCACATATTTCAAAATAATTTATATCACCATCTTCATAAGGTTTATTCTTATTCTCCTTATTGTAATTGAATTTAGTTTTATATTTAATTTTATTATTATTATTATCATAATAATATCTATTTTTATATTTATTTCTATCACCTTCATATATTTTATTTTCATATTTTGCTTCTTCATTTTTATAATATTTATCTTTATAATTCTTCTTATCATCGTCATATTCATTATTTAATTTTAATTTCCTAATTTCATTTTCTTGTATTACATTTATTTCTTTTTCTTCCATCTCATATATCTTCTTTACTGTATTTTGTATTTCTTCTTTTACATTTTTCTTTTCCATATTCTCTTGTTGTATAATTATTTTAATTTTTACTTCTTGTAATTCCTCTAATTCTGTTTTTGTCATTTTCATTTCCTTTCTTATTTCTATTTTTGTTTCTTCTAATGTTTTTCTATACATTTCCATTTGCTTCTTCATTTCATCTTTAATTACTTCCATATTCTTGTTCATATCTTTTATTTCTTTTTTCATATCTTCTTTTATTTCTTTTTTTCATAGAATCCATTTTTACATTTATTGCTTCAATATTTTTATTCATTTCTTCTGTCTTTTTGTCTTGTTTTTCTTGATTTTCTTGATCTTCCTTTCTATTTTTTTCTTGTTTTTCATTCATTTTTTCTAAAAATTTAAACATCCTATCCATATCGCTTTCTTCATGTTTGTTGCCATTACTTTCAATAATTGCTTCTATTATCGTGGTATTCTCTTTTTCATCTCCCGATTCATTTGTTCCCATAATCTGTATGTCCTCATCTTTTTGGTGATCTCCTTGTTGCATCTGTAAATCCTGTTTCTTGTTTTGCCTTCTTCTTGTTTCCATTTTATTATTTAAAATTATTTAATTTGTTTTTATTTGATTTAAATTTTAATATGTATATTAAATTTATAATTTTAATTCACCCCCCGTATATCAAAGTTTCTTATGTCTTATTGACACTGTCAAAATCAAAATTTTTATAAAAATGATTTGTATCAACCTAAATATTTATAAATTATGTCTTAACAGAATTTATGTATCCCCCCTATTTCAATTATAAACAACAAAATAAAAAACTGTCTCTATATAGAAATTTAAAAATCTTACCCCAGATTACAATTTTTCTAATATGAAATTTCAAAATTTCTATTTCGGTTTCTTGCGATCGGGTTGGTGTCCTGTTTCTTTTTATTCTTTTCTGGGTGTCTGGGTGTTCTTTTTGACAAATTTATTCTGGATTTAGATTTTTCTTTTCCTGCCCCACGTTGGATCGACAATTTGTTATGAATTCTTATTTTCTTTGGCTCCGGCTACTTCTCCTGCTATTTGGTCTGGATTCAACTTAAAACTTTCTTTATATTTTTGTTCATTTACTTTAAACTTTATTTTTAACTTTAACTTCAATTACACAAATTCATAAATTATAAAATTAAACTATCTTCTCAAATTCAAATTCTATCATAATCTCTCTTTATCCCCCTTGTCCCTAGGTAACCTCTTAAAACAATCTAATCATAAACAAAATCAACAATTATCAACTCTTTCTGAAATAAAATTTTTAAACATCTATATAAAGACAGTTACCTATTATCAAATACAAAAATTTTTTTATCCAATCAAATCATAACAATATATATATATATATATATATATATATATATATATATATATATATATATATATATATATTGTTATGAAATACAGAATGGAGAGAATGGAATAGAAGGGAAGTACAAGGTCAAAATAATCAGAATCGAAATTATGGTAATAATCAAAGAAATGAATATCAACAAGGAAACAGAAATGGAAATAGAAGATATGAGAATAATGGTAATGGGAATGGACGATTTCAAAATGTTTATAATGGAAGATACCAATCAAGGAATAATAGAGAAATAAGAGAAAATAGATATGAAAATACAGTCTCAGAAAATAATAATGGAAATAGAGATAACAGAAATGAAGAAAGAAGAATAAACCAAATAAGTGGAATAGAAGACAGAATAGAAAGACAACCTGATGAAGAAAATAATGGGGATATGAATGAAAATTTTTAAATATGCACTCTCAAAATTTAAAGTATAAAAGATCGGTATATCAACATCCGATAGAATTTATAAAATTAGAAAATAATTACGAAAATATAAAGGATAATAAAATTGGATTAATATTTATAGATGGGATTATAGAAAATAAAAATTATAAAATTTTAATTGATACAGGATCAGAAGCATCATTAATAAAGGAAGAAATAGTAAAAAATTGTACACAAGAAGAAATTATTAAAATTCCAAAAATAAAATTAATAGGTGCAAATGGAAAAAAATTAGGTGAAGTTAATAAATCTATATTTAAAGAAGTGAAAATTGGAAATGATGGATATAGAATGCAATTTTTAATTATTGGGAATATGGAGTGCGATATTGTTTTGGGAACAGATGAAATGGAAAAACATAAAGTTATTATTAATTATGAAGAAAAAAATATTGAAATAGGAAATAATATTATCAATTTAATAAAAGAAAATAAAAACCAAAATAATGAAGATTATATAATAATGCGAACTATGGTTGAAAATACAATTAATTGTGATGAAAAATATGAAAGAAAAATAGAAGAATTGATTAAAAATCATAAAGGTCTAATGGAAGCAGAGAATAGAACAGTAAGAGAATATGTACATAAATTTGAAGTAAAAGGAATAGAAAATTTTAAAATTAAAACATATCCAATTCCATACCAATATAGGAAACAAGTAAGAATAGAAATAGAAACAATGTTGAATAATGGAATTATTGAAAAAAGTAACACTTCTTATATAAATCCAATTGTTGTAGTAAAGAAAAGTAATGGAGAATTACGTTTATGTTTAGATGCAAGAAATATAAATAAATTTTCATTACCTCAATATGAAGCTCCAATGAATATTGATGCTATTTTTGGAAGAATTACAGGAACACAAATTTTTAGTAAAATTGATCTGAAGCATAGTTTTTGGTTAATTCCGTTAGAAAAACAAAGTAGAAAATATACAGGTTTTTGTGTAGATGGTGTTATATATCAGTTTAAAGTTGTTCCATTTGGAATACAAAGTGCATGTGCAGCTTTGGTAAGAGCATTACATAAAATTTTGGATAAATATGAAAATTTTGTTGTTCATTATGTAGATGATATTTTAATTTTTTCAAATAATGAAGAAGAACATTTTAGACATATAAAATTAGTTATTGAAGAATTAGACAAAGCAGGCATGAAGATAAATATAGAAAAATGTGAATTTTATAAAAAGGAAATTATATATTTAGGATATAAAATAGATAAAGATGGAGTAACTATGGATGAAGGAAGAATTAAGAAAATTGTGGAATTTGAAAGACCAAAATGTTTAAAAAATGTTAGAGGATTTTTAGGAATGTTAAATTATTATAAAAAATTAATTCCAGATTTAACACATAAACAAATACCATTAATGGAATTACTTAGAAAAGGAGTGAAATGGAAATGGTCAGATAAACAAGAAAAAGTGTTTAATGAATTAAAGGAAATATTTAGTAGAAAATTAAAAATATATCATCCTGATTATAATTTACCATTTATTTTAAAAACAGATGCATCGAAAGAAAGGTTAGCAGGAGTATTAGTTCAGATACAACATACTATGGAAGTTCCAATATGTTTTATTTCTAGAATAACTAAAAATTATGAAAAAAATTATAGTGTTTCAGAGTTAGAATTTGCAAGTATTGTATTTTGTGTTCAGAAATTAAGATTTTATTTATTGGGAAGAAAATTTACCATTGAAACTGATCATATTGCGTTAACAAATGTTATGAATAATCGATTTTCCAATAATAGAATATATAGATGGAGTTTATTATTACAGGAATATGATTTTGAAATAAAATATGTGGAAGGTAAAAATAATATAGTGGCTGATACTTTGTCAAGAGAAAATAATTGTAATTCAAAAAATGAAAGAGTAATTAGAATTGGATTAAATAAGTTTAAAAATATAGATGGAATATTTTCAAAACAGGAAGTAATTTGTAGTCAACAAAAACTATTAGATAGAGATAAGAATAATTTAGAATTAAAAGATGGAGTATATATAAAAAGAGTAGGTAATCAAGAATTATATGTTATTGAGGAAAATTTAGGAAAAAAAATATTAAAAGAATTACATCTTAGATTTGGACATATTGGATCTAGGAAATTATGGTTATTATTTAGAGAAAATTATTTTTGTAAAAAAGATTATAATGTTTCAAAATTTATAACTAGAAGTTGTAATGTATGTCAATTAGCTAAATGTAAGAATAGAAAAAATAAAAATATAGGGAAAAGTATTATATCTGAAAATCCATTAGATGTGGTAGCAATTGATTTCATTAGTAATTTGATAATAAATGGAAAGAAAAATAAACATATTTTAGTAATTGTGGATGTATTTTCAAAATATGTTAAAATATATCCATGTAAAAGGACGAATTTTAAGAATATAAATAGAATATTACAATGTTATATAAGAGATGTAGGAAAACCTAAGAAAATTATTGTAGATAATGCTACTTATTTTCAAAGTGGAAGATGGATTAGAAAATGTGAAAATTTAGATATTATTGTTAAAACAATCAGTATAAGACATCCAGCAGCAAATCCAGCAGAAAGATATATTAGAGAGATAATAACATTTTTAAGAATATTATTGAAAGATAAAAATCATAAAGATTGGGAGGATTATATAGAGAATGTAGAAAAATATTTAAATGAAAGTCCAAATTTATGTACAGAAGAAACACCAATATATTTAATGAAAAGAGAAAATCCAGAAAGAATATGGGAGTTTGAAAATCAAAAGAATTATGAAGAGATAAAACATAATGTAAAAAGAAGATTAATGCGAATATGGGAAAAATATTATAAAAAAATTAAGAAGAAAGTAAAAAAACCTGTTAAATTTGATAAAGGAGATTTAGTAATTATAAAAAATTTACAAATAGGAAATAGGAACAAAAATGAGATGGCAAAATTACAATTGTTATATGAAGGACCTTATATTGTGAAAACTGAAAATGCTATAAATAGTTATGAATTAGAAGATCCTTATACAAAGAAAATTAGAGGAATATTTAATATAGAAAATATATATAAATATAGGGAAGAAATTGATTAAATAAAATAAAGTAAAATTATTAAAAAGGGGTAGAAATAGAAAGTAATTGTAACTTAAAGGTAGAATAGTAAGGGATGATCTGATAGAAAAGTAAATATGGAATAAATTTAAAATTATAAAATGTGTCTTAATAGAAAATTTTAATTTTAAATTTAGGGGGATTCTGTTATGATTTGATTGGATAAAAAAATTTTTGTATTTGATAATAGGTAACTGTCTTTATATAGATGTTTAAAAATTTTATTTCAGAAAGAGTTGATAATTGTTGATTTTGTTTATGATTAGATTGTTTTAAGAGGTTACCTATATAGGGACAAGGGGGATAAAGAGAGATTATGATAGAATTTGAATTTGAGAAGATAGTTTAATTTTATAATTTATGAATTTGTGTAATTGAAGTTAAAGTTAAAAATAAAGTTTAAAGTAAATGAACAAAAATATAAAGAAAGTTTTAAGTTGAATCCAGACCCAATAGCAGGAGAAGTAGCCGGAGCCAAAGAAAAATAAGAATTCATAACAATATATATATATATATATATATATATAGCGTTAAAATATAGGGGTTTAACGTCATTTTCTTGTCTGTATACTTTCCAAATTTTAAAATTCCAATGAAAGATCTCAAAATAATTAGTTTACTATACAAGCAATTTGTTTTGGTAATGTCACAGATATTTTAACGTAATTCGTCACACAAAAAAAAGTTTTCGGTACACCGGAAGCAAACTAATCTATATCAGCCCGTTCAGACGGAACGGCCCGGTGGTTTATCGGAACTATAAAAATGCCGGATTACTTAGTAACGCATAGTTTTAAATGTGCATCATTTGACCGTGTACCGGGTTAGGAAATTTTGCCGGATCCGGTCAAATTTATATCCCATTTTCAGCCCAGTCCGTTCAGACGGCATGTCCGGCCCGGTTTTAAATAAGAAACGGTAATCGTGACACTCATTCACACGACACCCCCGGCGAACCGGAACGAATTTCTATATTCATGTGTTTTTGACGCGACATCGTCTTATAATTCGATGGATCCGGCTGCACGCACCAAAAAATGAGGCGTTACCTCGCTCTAAGGCGAAATGAATATTGAGAAATGAAAAATGAAATAGGAATGTTTTTGACCCGCTAAACACTAATTTTAAGTCAGTTTAAGCCGTACACCCTTTATTTCGAGTAAATTGCAAAATACCGAAAGAACGAGCGAAAAGTGGAAGTTTTAGTAATAAAAAAATGTGGATTTAGAGCAACGATATTTTTTTTTTGTATTTTGAACCGTTAAATACTAATTTCAAATGTATTTAGCCCATTTAAATCTAGGAAAATTGGTAAAAAACTCATTATAGTTTTAAACATAATCTATGGTAATACCAGTCTGTTACGGTTCCCGATTAAAATTGTTTTAGAATTCAAATTATTTTAATTTCATACCTGAATACTGTGAATTTATCAAAGGCTCTTCAACAAGTATATCTAGGACATTGTGCAAATCCAGAGGTCTTTGAGAAAATACTTTTTGTCTGGCTGTATCTGTTAATTGGGAATCCGGAACGTGATTATGAGCAATACTTAAATAGGGATTTCCCAAAGTAGTAGTTGAGATACTCCCCTAAAATACAATACGAAAAAATACTCCGTAATATTTGTTGCATATTAGTAGATATACTTATATTACCTTACAATTAAGGCTTCTTTGGGCACATCTCCATCGAATTCCGCCACATTTTTTCATTTTATGTACCGTGTACATGTAACCCTTGTATATTATTTTTTGTCCACCTTTATTGGAACGAATATATTCAATTTCTTCCATTTCTAACTTTATTTATGCATACACTTTTGATTGCCACGGATAAACTTATACTTATATGATAATATTTTAAACAAAAACTATTTAAGTAACAATTAAGCACTTCCTAAATTTAATTATTTTTTAGAAACACTATCACTACTTGTATTTTTGTATATGAAATTTAGGTAATACTGAATTTATTTTTGGACTACTTTGGGTACCTATTCTAAAATTAAATTGCGACGCATACGTCAAAATTTAATTGTGTTATTGTATACATTATCGTCGACATTAACAAATAAATAAAAAAATGTTTAAAATAGGATGTTTAAACATAATGTTTTTTTTTGAATTTATTTTGTATCTCCCTCATTGTCAGTTAGTGGAATTTAGTGTTCATATGTTGACACGATGTGCGTTCCTGAGGGGATTGGCACTATGACGCAAAGTCTGACGAAATACGAAATGTCAATTTTGTTATAACCTTAAATGTATACTAATATTATTGTAAAAACATTGTAAATTTCTCCCAATATTAAACAATGGCAGAAACTCTACCTTCTGCCATTGAACAGGAATTGTTAGGTATTAAACATCTTCTTTGGGGCAACGAAATCAAATTAGATATTTTTAAAAGATGGTCACAAGGTATAATAATCAAACTGATTCAATATTTTATGCGGTTTATTTACAGATCGTTATTTGTATTTGTAGGTTTTTATTATAGTACACATGAGACAAGTGCCCTAGAACAAGGAGAAGGTGGACCATGTGCAATAATAGCTCCTGTAGAAGCCTTCATTATCAAAAACTTATTATTAGAATACAAAGATCTAACTTTTAGAGAAGCAGTATGTTTTGAACTTTTGGTATTTTGTAACCGGGTTTAACAAGTTCTAATTAAGTATTTTTTAGGTCAACTTAGAAATTCAAAACCATACATTAGTTACAGCTCTCTGTGAAATACTTGGACAATGTAATACAAAAAAGTATTATGTAGTGTATTTAGACGAAGTATTTAGTGAACAGGTTACGGAGACGGAAGTTACGGGAGAAAATCCCGTAATTACTACTTCTCCTCATCTTAATATAGACCCTATTAGGTTTCACCAAAACTTAAAAGTGAATTGCTTTCAGTGCCTAGATGAAGTTAATAAGTATTACGTTGAAAATATTGATAAATTAAAAGCGCAGTATGGCATATTATTGTTTTTATACACTGTGATAGCTTCGAAGGTAAATAATTTGTTTCATTTTAACGTTTTAATAGAAAGAAGTGTATATTTTAATTAATTATTGAATATGAACGATTGAGTAAATAAATAACAGTTTCACAAATTAAGTTTAAATGTCAACTCATAAATAAGTTATGGATCTACATCTGTTTTGTATTATTTTACGATATCTATATCTTCAGTTTTTTGTTGCAACACTGTGATTGAGCTTTTTAGCGTTTAAATTTACATGACAATAAAAAACCTAAATATCTCCCGTGATTGATTTTATATTTTACAAATTGCTTTTTATTTGTAGGTATTTTTCACTTGAATTCAAAGTAATTATGGATTATGAAAATATTTACTTGTGAATTTGAATGAAATAATTCGGGTCAGTGTAAATTAATTAAGTTATACATTTATTTCAGTTCTTTCAATGTTGATTATGTCCTCATTTGATACCGTTTTTATTGTAATAACACAATCGTCGATTGAAATTTGTAGGGCTTGGAACGAGTGAAATCTGAATCCGATACACAAGATCCATTAATTGATGAGACTTATGGTTATGGTAGCCAAAGTCTTATAAATTTAATGATAACTGGTAGAGCTACAACATATGTGTGGGATCATTATGAAGATGTTGGAGGTCTTAGTAAGTATTTTCTAACTGGTAAATTTTCTCGAAATCTTTAATTATTTGCTATTGCTTTATTCGAAGTGATGTGATATTTTTTATTTTTACTGGAAACTTTTTTCTTTATTTGTTCATTGCCAACGCTTTAATAATAAATTGATTATTTTTTTTTTTCAACATTTTTTTTAAAGTTTAAATTAGTTAAATTCTTCAATATAATTGTTGTATTTGTGAGCATGTACTGACAACTTTTCGAACACCTTATTTGGTTACTAAACCTGAAAACATCGTACCTTGTAATATTCATTATATCAATGAAATAAGTGATAGAACTACGGATAGAAGAATGAATGTTGTAAATATCAGTGGCATTTTGATGCCAAAAACGGCAAAAACCACAGCCAAATAAGATCAAAATACAAAAGAAAGATATTTAATCTCATATAACGTACACAACGATGTGCTTCATCAGTAAAGATAAAAACAGTTATAAATAGAATAATGAGAATTCTATTGAATAATGAAGTAAAATTACAGAAGTACGAATTATTGCATTTACAAAAGTTCTAAGACGGAGATATTTAAAAAAGAATAATGCGCTTATTAGATGAAAGAAGAAAGTTTTAGAAAGTATTCAGATAATCGAATATAGAAACTGATAAACAATCGGAATAAATAACAAAAAATAACAGGTAGAGCAAAATCAATGGGAAAAAACATAAATGAAATATATGTAATTTTAATAGAAACAGACTGTAAGTTTTGTGTTAACAGTTGGTGACTCCTTGTTAGTCGAAACACAGTTCTAAGAGGTGTACCTCAAGGATCTGTTTTAGGTCCGCTATTATTCATAGTTTATTTCAGTTATCTCCAATTTCATATCAGTTGTAAGAAAGCTTTCTATGCAGATGACACAAAGATTTTTTCTGGTTCATCTGTAGGATGATCTGAACTCTATATCGGAGTGGTGTACTAACTGGATGCTATCACTGAATGTTGACAAATGTATAGTTTTACACAGTTGTATAAAACCTAGTCCAGTGATGGAATATTGTGGAACTGTATGGTTCACAGTGTAAGTGCCTGACTGAAATATCCTCGAAAATCTACAGCGACGGTGCACAAGTTTATCTTTTGGTTACTCAAGGCCACAGTACACAGAAAAACTTAGAATGGCCAATATTTCCACGTTTGAACAGCGCCGACTTGGAGGCGATTTGATTTTGACATCCCGTATGTTAAAAATTGATTATGGAAGCTTGAGAAGTATGTTTAATCTGGATAGTGACCAACGACTTCCTGGTCAACAATTTAACCTTAAGAAGGCACAATTTTTGACAAAGTCCAGGCTACAGTTTATCTGTAATCGTGTGTTTTCCGTATAGAATAGACTTCCTGCAGTTATTGTTGATGCTCCATCTGTGAATGTATTTAAGAACAAACTTGACTGTCACTTGTTTCAAATCTGAATACGTTATTACTTATTGTTTTGATATTTTTCACACTAATATTATAATTTATATGGGCATATGGGTCATGTGACTCTGCTCTAATTTATTTTGTAATAATATTAATAACTACAGTAATTGATGTATATAAATAATTTAGTGTTTGCTTAATTTTTCGAGGCATTTTCTCAGTAATTTCTCAGTATTATTTACAAAAAGATCACTATTAGATTAGAAAACTAATAAAAAAATTAAATGCTTACGTTTCAGAATTCCTCAGTTACTTAAAAGAAATGTGTTACTTAATAGTATACTAGATTTTCCTAAGATGTATAACAGTAATTTTATATCTGCAGCATTATAAAGTTTGTTTTTTTAATAAAGCGAATTTAAAATGATAAATTGTCTTTAATAAATTGTTTACCGATACTTCTAGATAAATCTAATTTTTGCATATGATGCTTGATTTAATATTTTTCTAAATTTCATTTCAGAACTAAAAGGCATTGAGAAACAGAGTCAAATAGGCTTCATAACCATTATGGAATATCACAGGTACTGTACTGTCGGATCATTTTACAAGAACCCTATACATCCAGTTTGGGTAGTAGCATCAGATACACATTTAACAGGTAATATGGACTTTCTATATTAACATATACCATTTAGTGTTACTCTATCAATTAATTTGGAAATTCTTATAGTTCTTTTTAGCGACGAAAGAAAGTTAGTCAGTCCTGAAACTAAAAGTGAACAAGCACGTAGAGTCTTCAAAAGTTTTGATCCTCATGGAAACAATTTCATCAGTTCAGATAAGTTACAAGATGTTCTTAGGAATTTAGATCTCGTTAGCGAACTTGAATAGTAAGTGTTAATTATTATTGTTTTTTCACCTTTACAAATATTGATGATTTTTCTATCTTTTTTTAGTGTAAATATTATGAAGAAAAAATTAGATAATGAAAATCTAGGTATAATTTTATTAAACGCCTTTATGGATGAATTCTTTCCAAAAGAAGAGTCGTCTACGCCTGATATGTTCACTCTTATTCATTATAATGGTTTACCTAGAAGTAACACCAACGGACAAGTATGTAACATATTTCATTATCATTTTAATACTCTTTTCAAAATCTCTGTTGTCCTCAGTATTTACTATTATTTTTGTTTTTTAACAAGTCTCGTCTGGAGTTTCAAAACGATTAAATGTTAGTTCAATATTATTAAATATTAGTTCAGGCTAGATTTCTGGAAATAATCGATTATCATATGTAAATTTGCTAGAAAGTACAGTAATTTGACTTTAATCAATAAAATAATTACCCAAAGAATGTTTCGAAACAATCAAAGACTATTCCAAGTTAATAACTGACACGAAGTATAGATACCAGGAGTCTACACGGTATAAGCTTTTTCATAATATTTCTGGTACCCAATAATCAACCCACATCATAGTTCTAATTTTTGCCACTGGCTGCGCGAGTAATCAGGAGATACCGATGTTTTTATTATTATGACCACGTCTTCGTGATTATGACATTTAAATGTCGCGAAATTAAATCAAATATATAATATTAATTTATTTACTTTAAATTAGTTGTCATAAAAGCTGTCAGTAGTAAAAAAACTTCCCGCGTAAGGATTTAAACGAGTATCTCTTGAACACGGGCCTACCGGCAATAGTTATGTCCCCTATTTATTTAACATTACGTTGAGACTCCTGGTATCTATACTTCGTGTATGGAGGGTATAACTTCGTGATAACTGATTTGAGGTCATTGACAAAATCTGTCATTTTTCAAAAATGAAATAAGTGAGACATATACCTGAGGCGTTTATTATTTCTTGACACCTTTCTTAATTCGAAGTTTTTATTTTGTAGGTGCAGTATCATATAGGTTCAGCCATTTTACTGGAATCAGATTTAAAGTCAGTATGCGAATCTAATCCAATGCTGACAGTTCTTCAAACGAAATGGCCAAACATAGAAGTTAACTGGTGTGATAATATCACTCCATCCCTTAATTGAAGAGAATATAAATCAGTTTTTAAAACTTTTTCCCTAATCATATGCATTTATATTATACATTTATTTTAAAGGGTTTAAGGAGAAAAATCAGAATGCGTGATACCAAACGGGCAAGTATCAAATTACA
Organism: Altica lythri; assembly: GCA_964028335.1. NCBI lineage: Eukaryota > Metazoa > Arthropoda > Insecta > Coleoptera > Chrysomelidae > Altica > Altica lythri. The sequence continues at coordinate 40,837,188 of OZ034804.1, read as the reverse complement.
AATCGACTAAAAAAAGTTATAAAAATAATATGAAAATAAGTTGCAGGTCCATATTATGATTTATTGTTTTTCTAATAAAATGGTAAATTTCGTTGGTATTTCAGTTATTTTTATAATAAATTGTTAATTTACGCTTTAAATCAAATAAGACATCATTTCATTTTCACATAAGCCTGAATTGAAACAATGAGAAAGGTGCAACAGTTACTAACAATTTAATGCAGTTAAATATTTATACTGCTTTAATATTATTTAATTTATAACTATATTTGGCTAATTAATTATTAAATATATTTTTTATTAATTTTGTAAAGGAGCTTTAGTAGGTAATTATCATTAAAATTTATGATTACAATATTGAATTTATAACTAATTTTTATTAAATATTATTTAAGTTATTATGATTGAAGAGTAAAAATATGCATGTAAATTTCTTCGCAATTATTTTCACCTGTTTGATCATTTTGATTTCTTCCTATATTTCTTTCTTTTACGTTTCTTGTACGTTTAAAACTAAAAATAAATCAATAAATTATTAATAGTTATATTTCTTTAAATAATACAAAATAGGGTTCCTTTTTGTTTTATATAAAGTATATATGCAAACTATTGGCCTACCCTCTTAATTTTAATTGCACACTTGTTTGGTTGATATTAAGGCTCTGACTATTTCTCCTAAACCTTATACATCTCGTTAACGCAAGTCATTAATTTGCATATTTTTCTCGGCTAAGTGTTTTTTCGTCAAGATTTTTTATTCAATTTGATAGAATACCAGTTTATGATGGTTAATCATAAATAATATTCACTTGCTTGTAAAACAAAATGTACCTGATACAGGGACGATAAAAGTCGTGATTTGAATAAAGAATTTTAACATTACCGGTATATTTATTTTTATTTTTTTCAAAAAGTTTAACTGAGGTTAATAAAAATGCTGTCAATTGAATTTTTACTTACTGATGGATTTGAATACAATATTTGAGAGAAGACTTAAATCTAATCACAAAATGAGTAATTGTCAATATAGACGGATCAGTTTTGTCAAATGATCATTTTGTTTAACAACCTGTTACGGAGCTTGTGCGTCGCAGATGTTATATCTTTCTTAAATAATTTAAAGTATGGCATTTTAAAAATACACGTTTGAACATTAATATTTTATTTTTCACAATTTTTAACAATTCTTTTTGCTTTTTAACTAAATATTGGCAGTTTCCAACTTAGCATTCAAAAGGTAGACAGGAATGATATATTTTTCTAAAAATGTATGTCCTAAAAATCAACAAATGAATAAACACTTTTTCAATATATTATTTGAACAAAAATGTAACAAAATAGACAATAAATCTAATAAAAACTAATTGATATAAAATATAATTCTTAAGTTGTCCACCTAATTTTAACACAATCTCAAAGCAGCAAAACTTTTTATGTAATTACAGTTGGAGCATCACGTCCAGTGAAGTTTTTCAGCTGCGATATTTCCAAACCTACTGATACCAATGGTTTAAGCATTTCCTGTAAACAAAACATTAGTCATTATACCAAACACATACACGTAGACTAGAATACGTCAACTTGATATAATATAGATGAAATAAATAAAAAAAATTAACAAAAAAAAGGCAACAACGTGGGAAATAAATAAATGTGTCTTTAAACTAATTTGTGTTAAAAACACATATTAGAATTTTACACTATAAAGTTAGTTATACTTGAAAAACATGAAAATAATTACCTGTGCATCCGCAAGTACATTTGTCTTCTCATAACTGTCAACGTACAATCTAATAGTAGCACCACTGCTTCCAGTACCAGATAACCTATAGACTAGTCTTGAGCCATCGTCAAACAATACTCTAATGCCCTGAAACGACAATTTTAATTAAAAAAAAAACGAGTGTGGCAGTCAGTGGAACTGCTGGCAGAAGTTATACTTCTATGCACGCGCCCGGATTCATAAATTTGTATGCAAATGATTTAACAAAATCATTCTATGATATTCGTGTTCAGCGACCCCAAAAACCTCCTAGTACCGAGTGCACACTCTTTTTTGTATCAAATTTGCATAAAATTCCTGGAGACGAGGTCCGTCTTAAGCACCAGGTGTTTCGAAGACCATCGCCATTATTATAATAGTATTTAGCGATTTAAAAACTTGCCGAGTACCAAGTGTGCACTGATTTCGTACAGAATTTACATAAAACCCCAGGAGAAGAGATAAATACCATATGCTCCAAGTGCCGCGGAGACTTTCGGCATCATGATATTCGTGTTCAGCGACCCCAAAAACGTTTTAGTTTTTTATTTTCTCGACTATTCGTAAAAACTCTGTTTACGTAGCCAACAACCTTAAAATCATAGAGCAGAATATACTGCAACCATGTGACGGTACTTTAGACTACAATACAATACTCATTACTGAATATTATTATTAATATAAAATGCTAAACTTTATATGTATACTTACTTGACAGAATTATAAAATAATCATGTGGTCCGTCAGTATGATATTCATACATTAGTTCAGACTATTTTTTGTATATCTATCCCTTTTCAATGTACTGAATGTTGAAACGGTATTCAAAGGACTTATAGTTATGACTAATAACATGTGGTTAATATTTCATCTTTGTTTTTACCAACCAATATACCTTATAAGTGTTTCTGTCTCTCTCTTACTCACACCATTACATATGTAATGATTTTTCCAATTTAACCCCACACAAACTTTCCGCCGAGTGCACGAATAGAAGTATAACTTCAAAAAAAAAATTATCCGTCTTTCGTACCCATTATGGCCAAAACAAATATTGAGATATTTTAAAACTTTTTGGTTGATTTAGGTTATATTAAAACAAGAATGTTGTATTCATAGTAAGAATAATGATGGTACCTGATTTTTCGTTACACTCTTATCAATGGGATCAACATATGAGAAGTTATCCATTTTAACGACCTTGTAACTTTTATTTTTGGCGCTAAATGTTTTTCCAATTATTCCATTAGTTTCTATTAATTTTTCTAAATGTTGTATCATTTTATCAGCTCCTTCGCTTTCCACTTCTTCATAATCATATCTATAAAATATATGTATATTTGAAATAAGTCATTAAATCAATGAATATAAATATTAAAAAACATCTATCTTAATGTTGTTCCATTTATTCACCTTGTAAAGTAGTTTCTTCCGTATATACTCCAGTGTTCTTTCAAGATTTCTTCTACGCTCATATTCTTATTTTCAATGATAGACAGCCATGCTAAGACCGCCCAAATTCCGTCTTTCTCACGAATATGACATGATCCAGTTCTAAAATAATGCTTTAAAATAAAATCTTACATAACAACAGGAAGATAGATAATTTTACCCGAAACTTTCTTCTCCACAAAGAGACAGTCTTCCAGCATCCATTAAATTACCGAAATATTTCCATCCAGTAGGTACTTCAAACATTTCCTTGCCTAGTTTTTCAGCAACTCTACGATGAAATAATAACAGTATTACAGTTTAAATAAAAAGAATACAATATTACCTATCTACAGCTGCTGCAGTGGGCATGGATCTGGCAAAACCTTTTGTACCATTTTTCTTAAAGTAAGGAATGGCTTCGCAGTTATTAGCAATGACAGCTAAACTATCACTAGGGGTAACGAAGAAGGCGTTTTTGCCGAGAATCATGTTACGATCCTAGAAACACAAATTTAAATTGACTATAACAGGTAAAATACAGTAAAACGGATTTATTCATAGGTTCCCTCTGACTTAATATTCGCACCTATTCAACGTCACATTTTATCTAGATTCACTTTTTATTTTATTACTTTTTTCTGATATAAAATCTGGGAAACTACTATCAGTATTAAATTTTTATTATTTATATTTTTTATAATCTAATCCCCGGTATCTCAGAAACATTTCAATGAAGAGAAAGCGGTTTATACATCTAATAATATCTATGTATATGTAAACTTAAGTTAATTTTGTCTCATTTTCGAAGACGAGATTTTGAAAGACGAAATTCAATTTTATAAACAGTATACTTAATATACACCTTCAGTAAACTTCCTACCCCATTATTAATACTATGTACTCAAGAAACGCTACTTACACCATCACCGTCAAATGCTGCCCCGAAATCATAATTTGGATTAGCTTTAATCTTGTCCACTAAATCTTTAGCGTAAACAAGGTTAGGATCCGGATGAATTTCACCAAAATTATCCAAAGGAACAATTCGTGTGACATTATTGTCTGGACTGGCACCAAGTTCATCAACAAATATACGTCTTACGTACACTCCAGTAACTGAAAAATATAAAATTCTTTGTCCACGACTGTTCTACAAAACGTTCATTATACTAGTGCCTTATAAAGAATAATAGTACCTATTATTCACTAGTGAATAATGGTTCATTATTCACTGCATGACGTCACAACAGAACGTATGTCCAAACTTTATAAGAGAATAACTCATATTAGACAAATTTTATATTTTCCTTTGACATTTCAATCCGTATTTATATGTCAATGGTGTAAACAAACAAAACACATGTATAAAGAATCGACCTACCTTTTACCACTACATCTAAGCTACACACTTTAATCTTTAAATTTAGATCGTAGTTAGTGTAAGTCATATACATTTGAAACTTCAATTACATTAATTATAGCGTAAATTTAGAATTTTAAAGTTGTGATTATAGCAATTGTGTAGTGGACAAAGTATAGTATTCTATTCGTGTATAATGGCTATTATTCACTCAGATGATTTACAACACTCGTCGGTGGCTCGTGTTGTAAACTTCATCTTCGTGAATAATAGCTACCATTATGCGCTCGTTGGTTAATATACTATTATTACAGAAATAAGAAAATTGTTGATTAGTTAGATTAACAAAAAAGCAAATTTGAGATGTTCAAAATGTAATGAAAAATCAAATTGTTCAAAAAAACATTACGATATCTCAGTCTCTTGAACGACCAAGAGATTGAATAAACACAATTCCTGAATATTTCAAAGATAATTGAATTCTCTTGCAGGGTTTAATTTATACTTTTACATATAAAAAATGTGAACAATACGTTTGTTATATCCTACTTTTCACGTTTATCGATCATCTAAAAATATTTTTTCTATGATCACGCAATAATGTGATGTTTTCATTAGTTTTCATTTTTACAATGACATGAAATACACTCATAAAAGATAAAACACCAATTGTTTGCTTGTAAAAATTATGGTTGTTTAATAAAACATGAATCAATTCTTAAATTAGCAATAAAACAGCTGTAAACGATTTGCTTTTATTTGCTACATTCCGTAAAACTATGACTTAAATTTTACTGATTATCCTGGATGACAATATCGTATTTGTTTAGTCAGTGTAGCTGTAGGTACTGATGTCAATTTTTATAAATTACTAGCATTTTTTGTATTCCATTTCTTAAGTATATTTTATTTAATAGTTATATTGAGAAAACCCTTTTGATTTTTTAATAATTAAACTCACATGAAGAATAATGATGTATATATAGGGGTAAATTATTATCTGCCATTTGAGAGAGGATATCATGTTGGCGTAGTTTTTCATTTTGGATAATGGACAAAAAACATAGAGAAAATATGATTAACAGATAACAAATATTTATAAAATTCGCGGATCTACGAAATTAATGATAACTTTAATTTTCAACAATAGCTTTGTAACCAATTTCAAAGATACTTACCCCCATTCATCGAATCGATGAGTACATTGAAAGGTGGACGTTGTTCTGATCCACGAATGAGGCTTCTCAGTTTTTTAAAGTCAAAAATTTCCTTCATCCCTGACACATAATTTGCAACGGAATCAATAATTTCTACTTCAAAATCTCTTCCATCAACCTGAGTAAAAAATATTATTTATATAACATCAAAATGACTACACATAGTAAGAAATAATTGTAAAAGTTTATCGAGTTTGTATGTATTTTAGAAAAACTAATAATATAAACTATCTTGCCTTCACACTAGTAGTGCCTAAAACATCAATTAATCTATCAGTTTCCAGTTTAGGAGTAAATTTGTACGATTTTATCTTCTTTGTGTGCTCATAAATGTCATCGGTGACATGATCAGGTGCTGGACCGCCGTTTTCGATGTTATACTTGATTCCAAAGTCGTGTCTAATACCACCAGGGTTGTGAGATGCAGTAAGTACAATACCACCTTAACATATTAAAAAAATAGATATTTCAATTTATTTGAGTTAAAAGTTAAAAAAAAACAAGACATTATATCGTTGGTTTAAACTCTGATAAAGACTTATACAATATAGTCGTTGCTTACAGTACAAGCAAATTCCACGATAGATAACTTTTTTCTATTCATATAGATTTTGTAAAAACATAATAAAAGTACATTACCCAATACTTTGTGGGTGCGAATCAAGCTGGAAACAGCTGGAGTGGAAAGTATACCAAGTTGTCCTATTATCAATTTTGATACCTTGAATAAAAAAATACAGTTAATTTAGGAAGCTAATTGCAAAAAAAATTAATATAGAAAAGTAATGGGAAACTGGGGACAATTACCTCAATTTATTAGTGTATTAATACGGAAAGGATACTTAAGTACGGAAAGGATGCTTAGGTAAGTATAAAGTCTTGGGACTACCTAGAATAAAAAAATAGTTTGTAATTTAAAAAAAATATATATGTCCTGCAACAAAATTAATGAGTTATTCCATTTCAGAATCTTTCATTAATATATTTCAATAGTTAACAAACAAATTTCATACGGGGTTAAGTCTAAATTAACTTCATGTATTCGTAAATTTAATTTGTCACAGGTTTTTAAGAAAATGATTGTGAGATAACACAGCAAATACTTGCCGCTCAAATGATCATCACTCATGAAACACAAAGGGCTGTAGTTTAACCATTTTTCTTATGTTGCAAATGTAAAATAAATATACATAATAAACCATACGTAACTGACTATTAGTGGAACGAAAAAATGAAAGATTCTGTGAATAGAATAAAAATGGGAGAGACGCTTTTAAATGTTAATAAAATCAAAAACGTCATATAATATGCCGATTATTGTGAGTGTGATTTTAGAAAGCCAAAAATTGTACACATCTAACAATATTACATTCGATAATTTAGTGAGAATCAAATAGAAGTAACATTCATGTAAATTAAGTATTACAGGTTAAAAAATTACAGTAATATATATTGTAACGAGCGAGACTCCCTAAGTACGCCCCTGTCGCAATGACAGCACTCCAGGTAAACAACTAATTCTCGAAACGGAATAATCGTGAGACTTCCTTCGATCATACGCGCGCCGACAAGACTTTCTAGAAAGTGTTACCGAAGGATGTTCTGGAAGCGGTGAACAGGTATATAAGCTGAGAGCCGCGAACCACGGGGAAGTTTAAAGTTTACAGCGACAGTCTAAATATTTGAGCGATCTACGAGCTGCGAAGTGCAAATAAATAAGTGAATATAAATCGGAGTTAATTGTTGTACATAAATTAGTGTGTAGTGTGTTATAGTTAGTTTAGTTATCTAGTTATAATTCGTTTAGTTTGTAGTGTGTGTAAATAAATTAGACATTTTCGTTCAGCAGTGATTTTATTTGAACCCCTTGAACGTAACAATATATATTGTCAATAAACTGGAGGAGATAAATCATAGCTGAAAAAATTGTTTTTGCAGTTATTTTTGTGAGACTATGATAAACAATAAACAATATTTAGAAAACAGAGTAGGATTAAAACTTGCTATAGGGTCAGTTTTAAATTAGTTAAAAAAGTACACTTTTAAAGTTGTTCAAAGTGATTTAAATCTATTTTAGTGAAATGGCAGAGCAATCCTTTAAACTCTTCCTAAAAATCGCTGTATGCTTGGGTCATTTTATATGTTCCTAATGTAACTGACATAAATAATAATAAAAAAATGTATTCACAGCCGCTCCCTTTTTTTACGTAGTATATATAAATAGGATTATTTAAAAACAATGATTTGCACCTATTTATCAAAAACATTACAAAATAAAATTGTCACATCAGTATCAAAGAATTTACAATCAGAAGATAAGTTACCTAAATAACGACATATGAATTGTACCATAATATAATTGTAAAAATGTAATTCAAAGGTAGTAAAAAATCAGAATGTAATAGCGATTAGTTTAAGTAGATAAAGTTTGAATGATAATAATTTTAAAATTTGTTCTATAATTATGTTATTACTACTTATGTACATTTTAAACTGTTTTATATTTGGCTTTTCACTTATGTAGTAAATTCATATTTATCAAAACTAGCTGTTTCCTATTTATAATAAGTATGGGCTACACTTGTTAAATAAAAAAATAAACTAACAGTGGATGTTCGGTAGTTAAGACAGCGCAACAATTTTATTCACCACACGCAATTAGAAACATATGCATACTAAAAAATGGTAAAAAAATAAAAAAAAAATAATTGTTAAAGGAACTAAATCAGTCCTATTCTGTTTGAAGAAGAATAAAAAGTAACCAGTTCAAGCAACCATAAATTTATTTTGTTGTTTCGCTTAGAAAAATGTTCCAAACACAAGAGACCCTTTTCCCGTAAGATATCAGTTGGATCTGTAGCTATATCTACAACTTCCATCCTTCACAGCATATAAAAATTATTTAGGAAATTAAGAAAATAAAATTAATTCAAATAATACCCAACAAAACATTAGAAAAAAATTAGGTAGGTATTCAATAAATATTCGGGACTAATTTAATATCGTTACCTACTTAATGAACAAAATAGAAGATTTCCAAGAAAGTGTTAGTAGAATAAAAAACTATAAAGGTATATTTTTTATGTACAGTATTGCATAAATTATCAGCGTTAATGAAATTTTTTGCGGTGAAATTTTTCTGAGAGTTATCTAGACGATAAGATAAATCCGTGTTTTATGACAAATTAAGGTGAGGCAACATAATTGCATTTCGAAATATGGAAAATCCTACTTTTTATGTGGTTTGAACAGATTCACTTAAATATTCTTACGTATTCTAATTGTGTTATACACTTTATCTGAAATATTTTATATTGAATCAGTTTAGATGTTCTCGGTACATTTGTATTTAGGTCTATACCTACGAGGACACCCTTAAATTAAAAAAAAACAAATAAATTTGTTGAGAAGGTACCAAAATACTTATAGTTTCAGTTCTTTCCATTTACTTTTAGCCCCAAGATATAAATATTAAAAATAAATTAAACTTCGCAAACAAACATTTAAAAAAGTATAATTTTACTTGTTTTATTGCATAAGTTTTAATTTCTTTAAGTAAACGTAAACTTCCATAAGGAAAAGAAACCAAATCTTTACCAAGAAAGTTTTTGGACGGAAGACATCCTGGTGGTGTTTTTGTACTTGAAACCCTAGTTCAAGAAAAACATAACAGATGGTTTTATCATGTATATTAATAAAAAGGAAGCCGAAATCTCTGTGAAAATAAACATATTTTAATGGCAATAACATTGAAAATTTAATAATAAAACTATCAGTTGTTTTAAGTTTAACAAACTTTTTAGAGATTGTTGATTATAAGTGGGAGTGGGGTCGGCTGAGTTAGTCCTTGTTACCCTATAGGCAGTTTTCAAAGCAATCCTCAGATAGTTATGACCAAAAGATCACTTTAAGTTTAAGTTTTCCCAACTTTAGAGGTATATTTGTGAGGTGTGTATTCCACGTAAGTTTCCTGTCAAGCATAACTCCGAGGTATTTACCTTAGCTTTGCAATCAGATTGTAAAGTACCATTGACCTCATTAAAGATAAAGAGGTATTTTCATATTTTTGGTTTAGATTTTTTTAAACACCTGATGGTGTAAGGAGTTCAGAAAATAATATAGTAAATTCTATAACGAGTATGGAATGTGCTATAGTGCACAGGAGTGTGCTATATTTTATACGACCCGAAGAAAAAGCTATACCATTCGAGTCCTAGATTTTACTTTTTTTACTACAGTAAATAATTGTACTGCACTTAAATGATTATTATGCTGTTTAGTTTGGCACGTATTACCGAGGGTTGTCGATAATATTACCTACTATTATTCATTACTCCTTTTTTGCTTTGTTTACAGAGTTTATTCTAACTTATTTTATTGTTTGATTAAAGTATTAGTGCATTTTGATTGGTACATTTAATTCTTGTTTTTTAAACTTTTACGTTTTATTCTGCTTTATAATTAATGAGAGAAAAAATTAACATTTTGACAATTTTTTTGAACAAATTAATAAACACAAAATTTTATAACTTTATGACTAAAATGATTTTCAGAGTTTGGTGCTTTTCTTTCAACTGGGCTTGTGTGTTAAAGGGATACATACTATTGTTATTATTTCTAACTTTATTTACGTAATTAAACATTTTCATTTAAATAATGTAAATATACACTTTGAAAATCCAGGCAATTATTTTATTTTTGGTATTACTAAAGTGTTTAGGACCATTTGGATATTTAATTTTAGATTTAATAAAAATGTTTACAGTTATGAGATGATTTTAAAGGTTATATCATTTCACTTAATAATAATAATTAATACATAACGGAAACAGAGTGTAAAGATTTATTTGTAAGTTTTCATAAATACTGACACTTGACACTAGTTTTTAAACAAGTTTAATTAAATTATTATCTATATGAATTAGTTTCATTAAGATAGAAAAGTAAATTTTAATTATACCTTCTCGTAATTGTCATGAAACAAGGCCAATTACATGATACTCGTAACATATTTTTTTATATCATTTATAAAGACAAATAATAATAGAATTCAAAAAATTCGTCCATATTTCTCAAAGAGACCGGAATATGTAAATAGCAAGTAAAAATATCAAAATCTCGGTCTCACTAAAAGTAATCTTTATATTTAATTCTTTAGTGACGCGTTTCGCTCATACGAGCATCATCAGACCTCTATAATAATAATAATTGCTGGAGTACAATAAATAATTAAATTATTGTACTCCAGCAATTATTATAGTTATATATAAAGAATTTGAGTCTGGCACAAGTTATAGTATTATAAATCGGGTCGATTGGCCCAGGTGACCTTATTACACTACGATCTGAAATATTTTCTGAGTATACCCTACATAAGGTCTAGATATTTCAGAAAGTTTATTGTCTGCTTAGGATATACCCTTCTAACCTGATCAGACTTTAAGAAGACCTGTTCCAGATATTTATTATTCTGTACTTACAGATAATATGTTAAGCTGTTTCATTTGCATACAGTTTGCAGAGAACCTAAGTGAACAGAACACTGTGAGAATTCCTGCGATTTCTCTGAGTTCAGGTTTCTGAAGCTCTAGTTATTTACTACCGCAGTGAAGGCTGTATTAACAGTTTTACTTGTCTTTGTCCTGGAATGTTTTTTTTTTAGTAAGCTGCTCTGAGTTCCTTTTACTAATTTCGACTTCATCTACAATGCGGTATTTCAAGATGTCAGAGAAAGGTTCATGTCCGATAAAAGGAGTACTATCTTCTTTTTTTGCGAGTCTATTAGCAATCTCTTTTCCGACAATCCCTTTATGCCCTGGTACCCACAGCAAAGTTATTTTATTGTGTTTAGCTAGTGGATTAAAAAAATGCAGTTCTTGGCTGTTTTGGACTCGAACTTGGTAGATTGTAGAGCCTTCAACTTGGCTAGTCGAGGCAATAAATATTCTTGCTGAATTAAGATGTTTTTAAATGTACTTTTGAGCACAGAAGTTTATTGGTAATAGCTCTGCTATTTTTCAAAATAATAGCTCATTCATTCAACTATCATAGTATATTCGAATAAGATCAAAAAAGTTCATACACGATAGGCTTTGGTCATTTAAATTATATCATTATTACAATGTAAATAAAACAAAATAATAGATTTTCCGAAAATCGAAATCTCAAAACTACATAATTTGAGTACAACAGGAAATATGCACTAAGGCAGGATAATGTTCTATTAAACATATCTACAGAAAAGGTGTCTACCAGAAATAAGTTTGGAATTGTTGATTGAAAACTAATAATGCAACATTATTTAATATTGCAAGTAACTGAATATTTTGCGTTGATTGCTCTTTATCTTCTTTTGAAATGTGAAATAGAATAACCGATGAACATAGATATGCAAAACATGGTGATGTAAAGTTAGCTTCGAAGTGTTGATATTGAAAACAAAATATTCAAGATTTACAAGTAATCGATTTATCTTTACTACTACTTTCTATCATTGAAATAGTAAAAAATGCTGTCAAATGCAGCACAAATTTACGTTTATACCTTAAATTTAAGTTACAAAATAAGCTGTGGAGTGAATAGAATAAGACAGGTCAAATTTTTTCCTGGATTTTGTTCTTATATGTAATATTCTATTCACACAAATATAGTTTTTTAAGTTTTAAGAAATTATTGAATAAATATATATTAAGTATGGAATTCAAGCTGAATTACTAAATACATTTGTAGTTGAAAGAAAGTCCCAGACTCAAATCGCAATAAACTGTTCCATTTTCCTTGAAATTAATTTTTATGCACGTAAAAGTTTATTTTCTATATTATTTTTACAATTCAAAGTAGTTTAAAAAAGAGTCAACTAGCCTATTCAGTTAGAATTATTTAAGACTTTTAAAAACTTTATACATTACTATTCTTCAAATTTTTTCCTCTTCAAACTATCTTTTTTAAACTCAAATTCTTAAATTTTATTGAAAGCCAAAAATACTCTGTTTCATTTTTAAAAATTTAGGCCTGTGTTTAGAGTACTTCATTATTTGAGATTGACAGATTTAATTTATATTTTATAATTGGCAAATCCTTGGCATAGTATTCCATTTTTATTAAAATAATAATTTCAAAAGTGGTCAACAAATTTTATAACATTTCAATAGGTTAAGAACGAAACGTAGTTGCGTTCCAATACGATAAGAATACATTAAATGAAAAAGGTTGGGCAATTTCCAATTCTTCCAAAAATAATAAAAGAGTTTTTACTGAAGTCTAAGTTATTTAAGCAAATTATCATATGCAAAATAAATTAATTGTTTAACATACCCCATTAGCAGAAGCAATCCTAATAATAGTGTTTATAGCTGGTTTTGAAAAATATCTGCCATCTCCACCAACAACTAAAGTAGATCCTTTTACTTTATCACCTAAAGCATCAAATATAGATTGTATGAAGTTTTCGGTGTAGTGCTTTTCCATAAACACTTTAACTTTTTTTCTTAAGCCGCTTGTACCCGGCTTCTGTCCCTCAAAAGGGGTGGTTTCTACTTCAATTGAACTAAGAGACATATCCATTAATAACCTAAAACAACCTTTTGTAAGTATGGTAAGTTGGATGGTGTATACACAACTAATAAGTGTGCGGCATGCTCTAATATGTTTATTCGAGATATTTATCTTATCTTGACAATTTGCTGAAAACTATAAATTTAGAGGTTAGAAGTATTTCGATCCGCTTACCTTTAGAACCGTAGAGGTAGTTTTTTATTATTGTTATTTGCCCAGTAGATATTTATAGGTTTTGGATGGTAAGTAATAGAAAGTGATAACAAAAATTGTCTGCAATAATGTTATGATTACTTCAATGTCATACGGAGGTCGGTTTTTGCGCACCTACTTTTGACATTTCTAATTTTTGATATCTGTTGCGACATCTACCCAAGTTTAAGAAAAGTAGTAAATTTATGGAGATACGTTTTCTGTCCAGCAGTCTTGCCTTTTTATTATGATCAAAAACAGCAAGTTGTTAAAAAATGCAAAACTCAGTACAAAAACAGTTTTGTTAAAATTTGTTTGAATTTAATTCTCCAAGATTTAAGAGTGAAAATTATAATAAACATTGTTTTCAGAGCGAAGATTTTCATCCTATTCAGTTTATTATTTTTTCAGTTTTTTTCGGTTGCCTTAAAACGATTTTCCGATTTTCTGCATTTTTTATATTTTCAATTAAGTGTTTGTTTTCAATTTCTGTTAAAATTGATCAACTTTTTTCATTTACTCAAGTTTTATAAATTTGGTGTATTTTTAAAATTCTTTTACATTTGTGTAAGTAGTTTTTTAAACTCTTTCGTTTTATCCCCTTTTATTACTTCCTTTTTCGGTCGCTTCGTTCTGTTATTGATTAGCTCTTCTCAGTTTTTATTATTTTATATTTCCCTATTCTTTTTTATTAATATTAATACCTGAAATTTTAAAAGAAGAAAAAATGTCAAAAAAATAATAACAAATACTTAAACAATTAAAAAAACATGTTTTTTTACGCAAATTAAAAATTTTGGAAAAACATAAATAGCTGTTAGAGAAACACTCAAAACTTTAATATTAAGGGAAAACCAATTTGAAGGTTACATCTCTAAGAGAATCAACATATGTTTAGTCCGTTGCTGGGCAACTTACTTTCCGTACTGTACGGGAATATTTTTTATTACATCCTGTCCAGAAAATAAACTTCCCTGTTATTAATTCGGCGCCGGTAAGTAAAACATTACGGTATCATGTACTGTAATGTGTGTTGCCTTGCAACTCTGCTTTGATTGCTTAAGGGAAGACAATTACGTATAATTTTTGACATTTAAAAACACCATATGACTATAAAATAAAAATAAAATAATTAATAACTTACTATAAAATACAAATAAAATAATTAATAACTTACTTTTTTATTTTAATTTAAAACACGAATTAACAATTAATACCAAAATTTAAAAATATTTGACAGTTAAGGTAATTTGACGTAACTAGTCAAATTACGAACTATGTTTAAACTTTTTATAAATTTACGAATTTATAAAAGCAGGATGAAATAAAATATTATATGAATATGATACATGGTCGTTACGTGTTATTACAGTACTCGTTTTTATTTCCAGACTGGGCTCCTACGTCGCCTCGTCCGTAAACTAACTCATACTGTAATAAGTCACCTACCGACCTTGTAAGGTATACTATTCCGTACCTGTGTACGGGAATGATCCATAAAACGTTTATAAGCAAATTCATATTTTGCGCCTTGATTTTATTTGGCAATATATTTAAAACCTCATTAGTAGCAGTGTTTAGTAACAATGGAGGCGTTTTGCACCTATGGACATCATCGTCACTGTCCATTTTAAATATAATTTAAAATACTTTAAGCAATATGTAACTAACCGAAAAATCACTAGTTTTTTTAGTTTTTCGTAAATATTTCAAAAACTAAGCGGTTTATCCTAAACATTGTTATAAACAAAAATGTTCTACTTTAAATTTTAAATAAGAATGGTCCTTTTCATAATCACTCTAAATTGTACGGTTCAAGAGTTACAGACGGTGTAAATGTTAACTTTTTCGTAATTTTGATAATTTTTTTAAAAAATAAGCTTCGTAAAAGAATGTTGCTATTTCAGTGGCGGGTGGTATGTTAGTGATAAGCTCTTGAAGGAACGACAACCTCACCACCTTATCAAGGGGCACTCTTTTTTAAGGGAAAAGAGGCATCCACAGGCCTAGGCCATATAAACCTGTGGTACGGAGAAACCCACCCTGAACTTTCTACGAACATTGCAACATAAATTCACTTCTTAAGCATAAATATCTTTCAAATTTGGAATGTTCAATGTCTTTATTAACTTCACTCATCCTCCAGCACATTATCCTCCTCCTCTAGCTAGTCGTCTAAGATGTTATACTCCTTCTGCATTCACAATTACGAACGCATTCATCTTTGCAAGTACACATTATAAGGGACAGTAATTCCTGGGGGGCTGCAGGACGTGCTGTTGTAATTGGTGTCAGGTGGTCGCCAATCTTCTTCCAACCCCACTCGAGTGGATCCTTATCTTCATTCAGCCACTGTTGTACCTGGTGGTAGGTCCTAAATGAATGCTGTCTGGACGCTCCTGAAGTGATGGGTAGTGCATCCAACTTCAGTAATGCATTTATAGGCTGCTTTGCAATCGCTTTCAAGTAGGACTGGCAGCGGAGACAATCTAGATCTTCAGTGTTCTTGGCTCCAAACATTGCAAGTAGGAAGTAATTTCCTGCATCAGCCACTGCACTGGGGTCGGCTTTGGGGTTGTTGAAGACCAGAAGTTTTTCACGAAGAACGTTGTTGGCTTGAACTTTCCTATAAGGTGCAATTTTTCCCTTCTTATAGACAGCAGACACAGTGTCACATCCTGTGAAGGCGTATGTAACCAGAAGTACATCTTTCATATCCCCAATGCCTTGCTGAATGTCAGAAATAATGTACACTTTTTCCTGGTGTTTTCCTTTTTTAGGTACGACCATTTTCAGTTTATTCCCTGAAGGTGCGTGGACAGTCAACAGTACTAATAAGTCCGTGTCATCACCAATAACACACGTTTGAACATCTTTCTTCGCTTCATCAATAGCTGTTAAAACTACTAATAGGTCAGCATCACCCGATGCTTGAAGAACTGTGCAACCACATTGTTGCAAGTGCGATGAAAGGAGGGTTATTAGACCCATCTTGTTTTTAGCACTAGCTAAAAATTCATTTTGATTTATGTTGACATGGATTGAGTCTTCTACTTTGACCACAATGTTGGAACGTGATCTTCGTAGGTGTTCTTGATCCTTTGTGTTACTTCGTTCGTAACCATCAAAAACAACAGTCGCTTTTCCATAATGAGTACATACGTAATCACTATATTGCTCGCAAATCTGTTTAAATGTAGCAGGCTGTTGCCAGACAACACGATGTAGGAGGTGGCCTCTGTCAATTATATAGGACACTTTCACTGGGTCATCGATGTTTGATGATTCTTTTGAATCTGAAACCAAAACCGTCACCATTGATGATTTTTTCCTCTTCCTCATCAAGCCAGATTCGTCAAACAGTGATGGAGGATATGCACAGAGTTCAAACTGAAAAATTTCCTCTAATCTCTCATCACTCCTTACTGTACACACCATCCGATGTAAGAGAGTGTTAGGATTTACACATACCATGTCGTTGTTAATTTTCACCGATTTCGTTATAGAGGCTAGAGACTTGACAGCAAACTTTCTTTTCATGTGTATTTCTTTAAATGTTTTGTTTTCAATAGCTTTGATGGATATGGCTCCTATTTCAAATGCTTTATCGCAGTTTACAGTTTCATCACCTATAACCCCTGTTGACAAGGAAGAGAGTTCAGTTGATTTAGAGAACGGATTATGTTCTTCAATCCAAGAAATGAAGGTTTCAATAGGTAGGTATCTATTTAATTACGTTGCAAGTTTTTTTATCTAGTTTTGAATATTGTAACACAGTATAACAATTAAAAAAATAAATAAAAGAAATCATATTTGATATCCTTATTTGATAAACGCTCATGTGACAAGAAAAGTACCATACCATTTTGATTAAGAATAAAAAATTACAACAGAAAGATACCTACTACCGATTTTCCTCGTTTTTTTTTATTATTTTTAACGTTTTTCTATTTTTTGATTATTTTTCATTTTATCGGTTTTATCAATCGTATTTATTTTCTATTTTCCAAAAATAATTTCCAATTTTTGTGATATTTTCTTTTTTTTTCCGTTTTTTTTATTATTTTTCATTTTACATTTATTTCTCGTTTGCAGTCAGATTTTTACCAATTTTTAACAATTTTCCTTGTTTTGTGTTGTCAAATCCTACCTTTTATTATTTTCCACATTTTTCAATTTCCATATTTTTGTGATTTATTTTTTAATTTTAGTATATTCTATTTTATCTTGTTATTGATTTACTATCTGGCCCCCTATAAAATGTTTTTTTTTCTTTGTGTATTTATTCTTTATTTATACAAATTCCTAAAAGACGACGGTGTGCATTAGTTGATATACCTCTCTATCAACGTTTCATAGAGATGTATATCAGTGGTAGATGGCGCTGTGTTTTGATTATTTATCGCGAAAACTCGAGCATTGCTGGACCGATTTGGCTAATGCTGACTATGAAATATTTGTGAAAATTCAGTGAAGGTTTAAGCGGTAAATAATAAGTCATGGAAAGTAGAAAAAACGATAGGTAATTTAATATTCTAATACAAAGTATGTATTTATTATATAGTTCTTTGAATACCTAATAGATGACGGTGTAAGTTAATTTATTTAATATCTAGGTTACAGATACCAGGTAAACCAGAAAAAGTTGCTAAAAAAAAGAAAACTAACAAAATTAAATAGCAAATTAAGCACTATGACGTCACCGTCAGCTGGCTCAGTTGATATCTCATTAATTTGAACGAGGAATTCTTACTTAATTAAGTGCTATGGCACCACCGTAAGGTGGCGCAGTTGATGTATAATATATTTAAACGAAAAATCACGAAAAACATAGTGAAAACCTGAAACCTAACGAGAACATTTGATAAAAACGGCAAAACAAAAAAAAAACATTGAAAACAATAAAAAATGAGACAAAATCGTAAAAATTTGAAATTAGGAAAATAAGAAAAAGATCAGTGTTAGATGGTATGAAGTATAATATTTATTGTTATATATTAACAAATACGGTAGAATTTAAAACTCTCTGTATATAACACAAATGATAACCGTTCGAAACAATTTTCTTACCACCAATATTCTTCCTCCCAAGAATTCTAATATAGTTTATTATTTTTTTACACATACTAAACCATATGTTAATACTGAAACAACCAGATGCCATAATTCTTTCCATAAAGTCACCTAGCTTTATCTCTTTTTATCTCAGAGAGAACATGTGTATAACATACTTGTATATGAAAATAAATGATTTTTGATTCATCTCACATTACAAACTTATGTTGTCATTATTTTGGGCTTAACTAACATATGATATTAAGATCACTTTTTTTTTATAAAAGTGCTACATGCTGTATTCCCGACAATTAATATAACTTAGTTTAACGGTGTCGAAGTTAGCATGTAGACGGGTAGTTTTTAACTAAAATATAGGTTTTATTATTTGTTTTAGTGTATATTTGTACCTATGTGAAAAGTGAGTAGATATTTCATATAAATATAAAGCTGATTTTGGTATAAATTTTAATTATATGAAAAAAATAATCTAAACGATGTTTTCATGCACAAGAAAGCACCAAATTCAACAATAAATTAAATAATATGTAGAAGTTATTTAATCACATTTTTACTCAAAAATCAATTGTTTTAATAGACAAATATCAATTTTTTTTGGTTCGGTATATTTTTAATACTTGTAAACAAATTTAAAATATAGAAAATATTAGATTCTGATTTGATGACTTCGCATCAAAATTTGTTTTCTAAAAAAGAAAAGTACCGAGAAAAAATTGGATTAGCAAAACTTATATGTAAATTTCTTTAAAGGTACAATAACTGAGTGAATTGAGCCATTTGAACATGCGTTTTTGATAAACGAAAGACGCATAGAATATCATCAAATTTAAGGGACTTTATTAATTTGGAGTTAATATCCTATTAGGTAGATATATAAAATTTTGTCATACGTTCTGGATGTTAAAGAGAAAATGTATCATTGCAGAATACTAAACTAAAAAACAGAAAATTGTTTGGATGATAGAATATCGTTTTTTGATAATCTTACTTAAACACCTATCTTCATTTGGCAACGAAATATATGTATATTTTTTTGGAGTAATGCAATGAAAAATATAGTTCACCAATTATTTTTTGTTAGTCGAGCAAAAAGCAGTAAAATCGGCATTAACTACGAAATTTAAACAGCAAGACGGATTTTAATCAATCTTTTTACATTTGATTCGTGAGAGCGTCAGGAAACTTTGTGAACCTATGCATTTTAAAATAACTAGTGTAAATGAGTTTAATTTTATTATTTGGAGACTTTTGGGGTAGCTGAAAACGAATTGACATTAAAAGTTATCTTCGGAGTACCTGGTGTCCAGATTACTTAATGTTTACGTTGTCTCCTGGAGTTTTCGATAATGTCGTTAATACAATTAGTCAAAGTTCCATACTTGGAGGTTTTTGGGCTTGCTGAAAACGAATATGATATTAAAAGTGATCTACGGCGTATCTGGTGCCTAGGATACTTGTCTACTGGAGTTTTTGGTAATATCATTAAAAATTAGTAAAAACTCATAATTCGAGAGTTTTTGCGTAAAATTTAAAAAAAATGGGTTTTGTTTTCGATATAATCAATGATGCTCATGGAGATGATGTAAAGGTTGTTTTGCTAAGCACAAGATATTCCGTAGATCGCTGTCGATATTATATACATTCTCAGCGAGACCAAAAACCCTATGCTATGGAGTTTGGTCTAATTGTTTAATGAATTTACCGAAAACTCCTGGAGACGAGGTAAACAGTATAGGTATCCTGTGCACAAGGTACTCTGGATACCACTTTCAATGTCATATTTGTTTTTGGCGAGCCCAAAACCCCTGGGTATTTGGTTTTGACTGTTAGTTTAACTATATTACCGAAAACTCCAGGAGACGAGGTAAACAGTATCCTGGGCACCACGTACTCCAGAGATCACCTTCAATGACATATTCGTTTTAAGCGACCCCATAAATCCCCAAATAACAAATTTAAACTTATTTCAACCAATTAATAACGAGCTCTGTTTGAGATGCACTTTAACATTGCCGTTTAAAACCTTTGTATTGTTCTCGTCACGTCACGCATACTTTTCATATCAAAGAATAAGAATGAGAAAGAGAGTAGATGGAAAAAGAATGAACATTTGATATATATATAGTATTCTGTTATATAACAAACCACAACAATAGATATGTTCCTTACATAAATAAAAATGTTAGTGTATGTTTGTTCACAATCCATAATCTCAGATAGTTCGATACTTTATCGATTGCTTCCAGATTTTGAGTAAATAGTCGGGTACAACACTAGCGCGCCAAATATATTATTCGTTTCAAGTTCGTGCAAACTGACCAATCTTAACAGCTACCCAAACCGACTCTTCAAATCTCAGGGTCATAATACGAAGTCTACCGGGTTAGCTAGTATATAATGAATTTTTTGTCTAATTGATATTTGTTGAAATGTTCATAGCAAGTCTGACTGTCTTGTTTTGCATGAAGAAAAATTCTCGCTTTAACTTCTCGTCACAAGACGCTCTGACATATTTAGCTAATATGCTATAATATGTTATAAATATAGTGCAGAAATTATGATGGGAGAGAGAGAGAGAGAAGGTTGTGTATATATGACTCGATATTCAGTAGGAGAAAGTGGAAGAGAAAGATGTCATAAAAATTACAATATTTTGTATCTTTGAAATAAACTTTGTTTACCAAAAAATGTAATGGTAAACCAAAAATTATTTCAGTTAATTACATAAAGTCACGAATGTATTAAAAAATCGTCATTTCTCTTGTTCAGTTCTACAACTTTTTTTACCCTTTTCTTCTTTTAGGCGAGGCAACGAAGCATTAAACCTAGCAATTTTGTGCATTAAGATGAATCGTCATGTAACTTTTTGCATTCAATTCGAGATAGTGTCAAAAATTTTTGTGAACTAAATTGATTTCCGTCAGATGCAAATTGATTTTGTAAACAAGAAATTTTTTTAAAGTGCATCTCGAAGTGATGGAATCTGAAAAATTTGTAACTCGTGAAATACCGACAGAAATGAGTTCAATTTATATATTGGGGGGTTTTTAGGGACGGCGATCACGAATTTCACGACGGCGATGGTCTCTGAGGTACCTGGTGGAATTTACTGAAAATCAGTCGATAATCATTATTCGGGGATTTGGGGGTTGCTGAGCACGAATTTCAAGATAACGATGGACTCTGAGTTACCTGGTGCTCAAGGTGGAACTCGTCGCGTGGAGTTTTAAGATATATTCATTCAAAATCAATCGATAATCATTATTTGGGATTTTGATTTGATTTGATTTATTACGCTTAGACACCGACGTGACATGCTATTTATTAAATGACGAATTGTTTGTTGAGGTATCTCTTCCCATTCTTGAAGCAAAGTATCTGTAAGTTGTTGTAGGTTATTTGGCATTTCTCTCTGTTTCATTCTGGAAATCTGGAACTTGTCTGGCAACACGAGGACGGGCATTGTCCTGTTGGAAATTAAAATCTTATCCATAATTTTGGGCATAGGGCAAAACATTGGGTTTTAAAATATCTGAAATATATCGATTTCCTGTCAAAGTACCACCGTCAATTACAACAAGCTCAGTTCTTCCATTGGAACTTATGCCTCCCCACACCATCACAGATCCTCCTCCAAAATAGCGAGTTTCTTGTACGATATTGTCTTGGAATCTTTCACCCAGTCTTCTGTAGACTCGAACACGTCCATCAGGTTCACACAATCGAAACCGAGACTCATCTGATAATAAAACTCGTTGCCATTCCTGTTCAGTCCAGTTTTCATGTTCATGGCAAAATGCTAGACGCATTCTACAGTGTCGTCTTGTTAATTTTGGTAGGTACCCTTGCTGACCGTCTAGATCTTAATCCCATTTCTCTTAAGTGATTTTTTATTGTTTGGGTTAAAATATGTCTGTTTATATGGTGCTGTAGTAGATTTGCATGATGTCGAGCCGTGAAAGTTGGATTTTGAATTGCATTTCTTAGTAACATGGGGTCCTGGCAAGTTGTTGTAATGCGTGCTCGGAGACCATATGGCCTTCTTACTACATCACCAGTTTCCAGAAATCTTTTCCAAGTTCTTGAAATCACAGATTGACTAACCCGAATTTCGGCGGCAATCTGAGGTGACGCTCCATCTCTAATAAGATGGATAACAATGGATGCTTGAAGTGTATTTAAATTCAAATGTCATCTGGGCATAATTCTGTACCAACTACTAATACTAAATAACTTCAAAATAAAACTGTTTATCGTATTTTCTTAATAACTTGAAGAATGGAATTAAACTACATTTCATCAAAATTCGATATTTATTAGGGGTTAGTGGTAACAAAAAATATTGTGATAAAAATGACCTGTTTATTATAAACAAAGGATATAATTTTATACAAAGTAAATTTGAATTTTGTCAATCCCAATTTAAAGCCAAATATCAAAAATTTTTAGGTGATCCTTAATTCATTTTGCTTAGTATATATTTATTTTAATTCTTTGTACGTATTAACAAAATTCAAAATTTTCTACACGAAAAAAAATATTCTAGAACAGTAAAAACAATATACATAATAACATTTTTTTAAATATAAATAGTCTTTCATCTACTTTTATAAGTATAAATTGTTAACTTATCGTATTTTAAGATTTGTTAATCCTTCGTCAAAGCGTTGTTCGAATATGTACCATAATGCGATATTATCGTTAAGTAACACCACTATACTTCCGGTAGAAACAAACTTATCTGCAAAAAACACGCCACAGAAATTTTTCGTTATCATGTAACCAACACTTGTTTTAACTTAAAACCATTGATTATTTCAGGTCTCTATAAATTATTTTAAACTTTTATTTAATATAATATTATTTAGTAATAATATGCAATACCTATATTTTTTAAATAATAGGTATATTCATACCGTCCATACTTTAATAAACAGAAAAATGTTTATAATAACGGAACAAAGGGATATATTTAAATATTGTCTAGAAGTTCTTTGTGTCATAATTATTGTATACCGGGTGAGGAAAAAGTATGCAAACCCCGTGGTATCTCAAAAACTATAGGTCACAAAAAAAACTTGCGAAATATAAAATTTATGGTTTTTGCCTGGCTATCAGATGGTTAAGATGGATTTGACCATGACCATCATGGTCAGGCGATGGTCAGGTCAATTTTTTTAAATGGAAACATGTATTTTTGACAACGGGAATCGAAAAAGCGTGAAATTTTACGTTCAAATATGACCTTGACCATTTTTAAAAATGTTACCATGATGGTCATGGTCAAGGTCAAATTAAAAATTATTAGAGCATCGCAATAACTCAAATTGTATTAGTCGCAGAGAAAAACTTTCAGTACTTAAAGTTTATGGTTTTTCCTGGCTATCAGATGGTTAAGATGGATTTGACCATGACCATGACCATCATGGTAAGGCGATGGTCAGCTCAGATTTTTTTTAATAGAAACATGTATTTTTGACAAGCGGAATCGAAAGAGCCTGAATTTTACGTGCAAATATTGGGTTGACAATTTTTAAAATTTTTACCATGATGGTCATGGTCAAGGTCAAACTAAAAATTTCTAGACAATCGTAATGACTCGAATTGTATTAGTCGCAGAGAAAAACTTCCAAGACTTAAAGTTTATGGTTTTCCCTGACTATCAGATGGTTAAGACGGATTTGACCATAACCATGACCATCATGGTCAGGTTAGTTTTTTTTAATAGAAACAGGTATTTTTGACAAGGGGAATCAGAAAAGAGCGTGAAATTTTACGTCCAAATATGACCCTGACAATTTTTAAAAAATTTACCATGATGGTCATGGTAAAGGTCAAACTAAAATTTCCTAGACCATCTAAATAACCATCTTAACCATCTGATAGCCAGGGAAAGACCATAAACTTTAAGTCTTGGAAGTTTTTCTTTGCGTATAACGTATAATACAATTCGAGTTATTGCGATGGTCTAGGAATTTTTAGTTTGACCTTGACCATGACCATCATGGTAAAATTTTTAAAAATTGTCAAGATCATATTTGGACGTAAAATTTCACGCTCTTTCGATTTCCGGTTTCAAAAATACATGTTTCTATTTAAAAAAATTAACCTGACCATCGCCTAACCATGATGGTCATGGGGTTTCCATACTTTTTCCTCACCCTGTATATTTACTTTTTTATTAGGGAAACTTTTGCCACTAAAATCAAAATAATAAAATGATTGATCAATATTTATTATATTGATTTTAGTGGCAAAAGTTCCCCGAATGAAGAAGTAAATATATTTAAATATTCCGTATAAGTTTTTTGTGGCCTCAATTATGTATATTTTCTTCTTTTATTAGGGGTATTTTCGCCATAAAAATAATTAAAATATTAAATCAATATTTTAAAAATGACCCTTGCTTATTTATTTTATCTTGATAGATATGTCAAATTTGCCAAGGGCCGTCTTTTAAAAACTAAAAATGCCTAACAAAATTAAAATAATTATAAGAATAAAAAAGCTTTTTTCTACAAGCATGTGTAAAACAACACTTTCCCGCACGCATTTTAATTCAGAAAATATCTCTTTAAGGTTTTTTCCCGCACGCATTTTTTTTTTTAATTAATTGAATATGTTTTCCGATAACCTTTTTGACAAATTATTGTATTATTACCTTTATCTTGTTGGACTACATACAAATAGTAAAAAAAATTAAGATTATTTTACATGAAAATAGGGATTTTTAAAATGTTTGTTTTTAAAAAAAATCATAATTTATTAAATCATCCCTGTAAACCTTACTCAAAGCAACAACAAACTCACCTGTTTAAGTAGGGTTGCTATAGCTACAGTCGTGTATTTATTGACACTATGAAAGTTTTAATTGTCACATTCACATCTTTTCAAATATCTAAATAATTTTCGAGGTGATTTTGCTTGTAGAAAAAAATATTGATCCTAACTCTTGCGGAAATTAACTTTCCCGCACTTAACTGCTTGCCCGAACTCCGCTTCGCGTCGTTCGGGCATCGGCAGTTCGCGTGCGGGAAAGTGTAACTTTCCGCACTTGTTAGGATAATAACTATTTTCTTAGCTTTCAACTAGATCGGTTGTCGTTTCCAAAAATAAAAAAAATGTGGAATATTTTTTTTTTATTTCAAATTTTTAATTTGTATTTTGTTTTCTATAGATATACCTTAACTCATTCTTTTCTTAATGTGGTTAGCCAAGATCTAGATAAATTCAAATTAAAAATCGTTTTGATTTAATAAAATATGTGCTGTTTCTTCAAACTTTTTTTAATAGCATTTTCTTCTTTATGTAAGATTTTTGTTATTCCATTTGATTTCGTGATTCAGAAAATCTTAAAAAAAACTTTAAAATATTTTTTAATAATTTATTTTTGTAGGCACTTTCAGTTTTTTTAAGACGGTCCGTGACAAATTTGACATATCAATCAAGATAAATTAAATAAGCATTATGAAAATATTATTTTTTATTACTTTTATTTTAGTGGCAAAAGTTCCCCTAATAAAATCCCAACGAATTCTTCAGGTTCCCAAAGATCAAGAATTCAATACGTGTTCAGCAATTCTAGTTGCCAGAAGAAGCCAACGATGCCTTTAAAACAGCAATTTTGCAGGTATCAACTGAAGATTGGAATAACTGTTTTCCCAATTTGTTTGAACGAATGCAAAAGTGTATCGACATATTTTGAAAAGCAATAAAAGTTATTTATTATACAAGGGAAAAAAGTATTAGATTTTAGCTCGAGGTTGTGTAATAAAATAATATATTAAAATAAGAAAATTACTGATGCAAAATTTGAAGTTTAAAACTAGTAGGCTTTTGTGACAATTAGACCTGCGTTGCTAAGGAAACCTTTATTTATGTGTATATATCCGGGAAAAAAGTACTCACTTTTTTCCCATGGTAAAAAAGTAATAATTTCATAAAAAGTGACGTTTTGTGACCCGTTAACAGAGATAAAATGTCAAACTTTTTTCTCGTCGCAGAAAAAAGTACTTTTTTTTAAACCGGCCAGAAATTAGTACTTTCCGGTTTATTTTTAGTCCAGAAAGTCTCATTATGTCAGACAAGGCTAGTAAATAAAAATGAGTCCGGTAATAGTTATTTGTGACACAAGGACGGAAAATGACATTTTGCAAGAGCGAGTAAAGTTGTGTAGCCGAGGTGCGTAGCACCGAGGTGAAACAATACGAGCACTTGCAAAACATTTTCCGGACGTGTAACACACACTATTTTTTGGTCCGACTAATTTTTAATATTTTCAAAAGTTCAAAAACTTTTTACTTTGTGACATGCAAGATTAGATGTTTATTGACATTTATTGTACGATTAAAAGAATTAGTATTAAGGAATGATTTTCTGATAATCGATTTCAAGATACATACTTAATTTTTATACATACGAATACTGTGCTAATAAACAGCACAGTAAAAATTGTTATATTGACAATATTAACATTAATATCTAATAATTTTATATAAAAATAGCAGAGACAATGAACTATTTTAGTTCAATGAGCAAAAATAAAATCGCGATATGTATTTTCATAATCGAATGATAAGTAGTAGTTGTAAATTGACATAAATGTCAAATTTTATAATACAAGTTGTGAGAGAAATTAAATGTAAATTAGAATCCTGCTTACATTTAGAAAAAGTTATAGGTAAGTTTAGTATATTGTACGCTGTTTTTAATTAAATTTAATTAAAATTTGTATCATTTATTATGTATTTTTGATGACTTAAAATTTAAACTCGTAGTGCCATCTCTTTAGATAATCTAAAAGCTACTTAGCCGGCCTAGGCCGGAAAATGTCTTTTTCCGGACGATTTTGAAGTAATTAATAGTATTGTTTCTGGACGGAGGACCAAAAAAGCTTTTACCGGACTCATTTTTATTTCCTGGCCTTGTCTGACATAATGAGATTTTTTGACCCAAAAATAAACTGGAAATTACTAAATTCTGACCTGTTTAAAAAAAAAATATTGTACGTAATACGTCCCAAAAGTGCTTTTCTGGACGAGCGGGCAACTGCAGGGCGAGCCGCAGGCGAGGCCTGCAAGCCTGCGACCACAGAAATGGAAAATCATCAAATAGCCGGAAAAATACTTATAAATAAAAAAAGAAACTAAACCATTAGATTCAACATTCAGAATTAATATTAGCAATGAATAATAAGATGAAATGGAATAAACACTTTGATCGTATCTTAGAAGAAAGAATTGTAAAAAGAAACAAATCACAAGCAGAGCGTAGAAGCACAGGAAGATCTAGAATAATATAGAGAGATAATCTTTTAGAAAATTAGTCAGAGCCAAAAATGTGAAGAAAAACAGACAATATACTTATATATAAAAGAAAGCAATCAAAAAATATTTTAAATTGAGTATTACTACATGAAATGTACAAAAAATATGTCATGAAGAAAAGTAGAAACGGAAGTTGTAAAAATTATGTTAAAAACGCAAATTAACATAAATCTGGTAGGTAATAGAAAAATTAATAAAAATTAATATTACATGATACTAGTAAGAAGTACAGATAACAATTTTGTATAATAAAAACCTTATATGTGTATATTTCCATAGACGAAACCGCGATTAAAAAATATAAATTTGCGGTATTCTCCGCCATATTGCTTTGAAAGTCGACGTTTTTAATTTGTTATTTAGATATTTCTCCCTTATCGCACTGACCATATTTCCTCTTCCACGCCCCACATGCCCCATTATAAATACGAAAAATCTAATACAACGCGTCTATTTTATTTCCAAAATTGAATTGATTTGTTTCTAAAGTAGTAAAATAAAAAAGTAGGTATATAATATGGTTGTTGCTTGACAAATTAAGTGAAAAGTGTAGTTTTAGTGAAAGAAGGTAATGTTATTAATATTATTAAATTATTTTATTTTAAATTTTTTGATAGGCTTCCAAATTTTCTTTTTTGTTGCTAAAACGATTTTAGACAATTATTTTATTCTTTATCAGTAATTGTGTTTTATTTTAATATTTTAATATTATTGTATACATTTTGGTTCACTTTAATATCTTATTGAATTTGTTTCTTAAATGATTGAGTACAATTTTTTTCTTTATTTAGTTTAGTTAAAACTCTGCTTTTGTGTATCAGTTGCTTCTTTTTCATTTATTTTTTCAGGTCTTTTATTTTATTATAGCTATTAATATACTGGCTTTGTTGCTTGACATGTTTTTCATAATATATTCTTGGCATACTCTAAAGAAATCCTAATAGCGGTCCATATATTTTTTTGTAATTACATATTTAAAAAGTATTAGAAACTTTATTAGTTTATGGAATACCTAGATATTTACAAGCTCCTTTAACTTATGAAGAAATACTGGATACAAAAACTTACTGCTGTAGGGCTCATCATTTGGCAACTGGCGTATATTTAAACTGCTAGCTGCCTTTTGAAGGGCAATATTGCACAGGTTTGTTACAACATGTTGGAAAGTGAAAATGGATATAAGTATTATTGATTCTGTTTTGATCGTTAACGGAGAATAATATAGCATAATAACAAAATTAAAATTAATAACTTACATAGATCTTAGAACGTTCTTTAGATTGAAGTTGTAAATATTAATAGGTGTCAAATCCTACATTAACTTATTTATTTTCCAAGGCAACTTTAAAATCGCGGATTCGGTACTTTTACCACTTCAAAGAATGTCTTTCCGGTGTCTTCTGAACCCGTACACTTCTTAAGTCGTACACAGGGTGAAGTCGTACACTTTAAATGATCCGGTAAATTTCTTTTGTACACTCTACAAATAATGACCAAAATAACTGCCTTAATATCTTTTATTAGTCTAAGATATGACGGTAAAATTAGTAGGAAAAATTGCAATTTTTTTATATGCATCGATTTTAATGAAAAGTAGGTAAGTTCAAAATGCCCTCCACTTCAAAAACTACCCTATGCCAATATATGCTTTTCCTTTTTAAATATTCTCTGTAGTTTCTTTGTGGCATAATAACACCTATTTACTTCTTTAGTTGGGGAACTTTTGCCACTGAAAACAAACTAATAAAAAATATAAATTTTGCCAAGGGTCGTTTTTTGAAACTGAAAATGCCTAACAAAAATGAAAATAATGTTTTGTCGTTTTCAAAGATGATAAAAAATACTTCTTAACGCAAGCTTGGGTTTTAAACCTTTTTGTTTTTTTTTTTTTTTTTGGTTTCTATAGATACGTATACAGTGTGACTCATTTCGAATGGAAACACCCCTGTAGAATTCTTATTTATTAACCGATTGGAATATTTTTTTTTGTTATTTTTAAGTTAAAAAAAGTTTTACTCGAAGACCTAATTTGACATCTTTAATTTCGTTTTTAAGGCCTACTATGCCACTTTTTTGTTGTCAAAAATGATGAATTTTTATTAGCGATTTTTTTTATTAAAAAATGACGACACCACTGGATTTAGAGTGGCTTTAAATAGCTCTGATTAAAATTTCATGAATACCTATTCATAAATAAAAAAGTTATGACAATATAAATTTTGAAAACTCGTCAACCTAAGAGTTACAAAATAACACACTGTATCAACATTTAGCCACACAAATTGTGATTCTTTTTATTAATTTAAACAATAAACCAATGTTTCACAAACTAAGTATCTTAGTCTTATAATTGTTTTTGTTTTTGTTTATTTTAAATCCTTGTCGCCTCTATAGATCGCCCAACGAAAGTTTGGGACAGCCACGTGGCTTCTCGTTCAATGCGCAGTGGTTTTTTTACGAGCGTTACGATAACAACGACCGTTCTGAAAGCTTGTCAGTGTGGTAGCTAGAATGGTTTTGTAAACTGTATTTAGCTACGAATATGCTGAGAGAGTTTCTGAGTTGTTTTTTAAATGTATGTATTTTTTTAGTTTAAATTAGGCAGTAACAAATTAATATAAAATAAATTCTTCTTAATTATGTTGGCATCATACATTAAAAATTAATTTAAAATGTATAATATATTTTTATTTCCGTCCGCCACTGATAAAAAGACTCCGCCTACCTGCGCCGACTAACACGTGGCTGTCACAAACTTTCGTTGGGAGACCTATACCAATCCACCATTTAGTTGAACACATTTGTCGTAGCGCTTCCGAATATTTTTAGTGACATTTCTTACCCCCATAAAGGTGGCTGACCCAAAGTAGAGAAATTTATCGAAATTTATATTAAAATTAGGTGCTTTTTAGGTGCTATTTAGGTGCGCAAGCAAAAATTAGGTGCACTAACCGTTTTTGAAATATTTACGAAAAACCATGGGACCGCCAGCCTTTAACAACCTAGCTGACCCATAATAAAAAAAAAACAAAAAACTAGAATTGAATAATCTTTAAATTAAGTGCTAATTAAGTGCTTTTTAAAACACGAAACATAAAATAAAAAAATTAAAAATTAAACGTATTAAAATTGAATATATTGATTGTGTATGGCAAAATGTCACATTTCTTCTTACACTTTGAACCAAAATGGACATCGGCAGTTTAAGAACAGTTAGAAATCGGTAAAAAAATTTTGTCCCGTAATTTTTTTAATGGATAATTCGGAAGGTCACCACTAAAAATTTTTTTTATTTTTTTTTAACTCGGACCGCTGGGCTGAGACTTGAAACCGGTCAGTTATAAAAAAATGTTAACTATGTTAAGTACAACTAAATTTGATGTACAAAAAGTGTTGAAAATAAATATTGTTTAATAGAAAAATTGATGATTTTTTGAAAATTGTTACTAGTTGAAA
The DNA here is from genome assembly GCA_964028335.1 of Altica lythri. NCBI lineage: Eukaryota > Metazoa > Arthropoda > Insecta > Coleoptera > Chrysomelidae > Altica > Altica lythri. The sequence continues at coordinate 40,805,811 of OZ034804.1, read as the reverse complement.
TAACAAATAGAGATAATTGTTGAAAATAATGATAGTTTTCCATCTCTACTCTAAAATAAGCAAGACTAAATAGGTTAGTTCAACATTCGTTGATTTCTTTGTTTTACTACTTTAATTTTTCTCTTAGATAGAACATTTCTAGCAAAAATTTAAATAAAAAAAATAATTACCCATTGAGACGTTTTTTACTTGTTCGAATTTTTTAGTTGAAATGTCTTGGAGTAGAAAAGTAATGGTATAAATAATTTTTGAGTAATTCAGATAGGTGCGCTACATTTCGAGTAGAGATAAAAAACGGCAGAGAAGTTTTGAGTCGAGATAAAAGTCAATTAATTACCGGAGCTACGCGCAAAAAAACTAAGGAAATTTTATGGGATTATTTCGTAGGTATTTGTACCAGTTTTTAAGTGCTTAGAAAGTGCAGAATGACACACTTTGTTAAAGACTTAAGAATTTCTAGTTGACTTGGCTCATCAGCGGTTTGCTCTGCTATTGAGTCTGTTGCCCTTACTGAGCACTTAAATATTTGACAAAAAGTTTTTTATAATAATTATTATATTTGGAAGTGACCGGTAAGAAGTATCAGCTCAGTGATCCCAGGTCAAAAAATTAAAAAAATTATTTCATTTCGGACGAGAGAATTATTAAGTAATAGAATTACAAGAAAATTTTAATGATCTATGTGCTTAAAAAGTGCAGATTGATACTCTTAGTTGAGACACAAGAAAACTTTGGCCAAATATTTTCAGTTGAAATTGCTCATTAGCAGTTTATTTTGCTCGTGAAACTATTGCACTTAATGAGCACTTAAATCTCTGACAAAGTGAATTTTATATTAATCATCATTTCCGGAAATGACCGGTTGCAAGTCTCAGCTCAGCGGTCCGAGTTAAAAAAAAAATAAAAAAAATTTTTAGTGGTGACCTTCCGAATTATCCATTAAAAAAATTACGGGACAAAAAATTTTTACCGATTTCTAACTGTTCTTAAACTGCCGATGTCCATTTTGGTTCAAAGTGCAAGAAGAAATGTGACATTTTGCCATACACAATCAATATATTATTCAATTTTAATACGTTTAATTTTTAAATTTTTTATTTTATGTTTCGTGTTTTAAAAAGCACTTAATTAGCACTTAATTTAAAGATTATTCAATCCTAGTTTTTTGTTTTTTTTTTATTATGGGTCAGCTAGGTTGTTAAAGGCTGGCGGTCCCATGGTTTTTCGTAAATATTTCAAAAACGGTTAGTGCACCTAATTTTTGTTTTGCGTACCTAAATAGAACCTAAAAAGCACCTAATTTTGACATAAATTTCGACAAATTTTTCCACTTTGGGTCAGCCACCTTTATGGGGGTACATTCCTTAACTGTTGCGGGGTGATTTCTTCACAAGCCTGTCGAATTCTTATACAAAGTTCTTCCCTGTTCCTTGGGCAGTGTTTATAAACATTTTGTGTTAGAAATCCCCAGAAGGTATGTAATGTCACTAAAAATATTCGCAAGCGCTACGACAAATGTGTTCAACTAAATGGTAGATTGGGAGAGGCGACCAGGATCTAAAATAAACAAAAACAAATATAAGACTAAGATACTTCGTTTGTGAAAAAGTGGTTTATTGTTTAAATTAATAAAAAGAATCACAATTTGTGTGGCTAAATGTTGATACAGTGTGTTATTTTGTAACTCTTAAGAGTTGACGAGTTTTCAAATTTTGGGTTGTCATAACTTTTTTATGTATGAATATTTATTTATGAAATTTTAATCAGAGCTATTTAAAGCCACTATAAATCCAGTGGTGTCGTCATTTTTTAGTAAAAAAAATCGCTAATAAAAATTCTTCATTTTTGATAACAAAAAAGTGGCATAGTAGGCCTTGAAAACGAAATTAAAGATGTCAAATTAGGTCTTCGAGTAAAACTTTTTTTAACTTAAAAATAAGAAAAAAAATTGTTTCAATCGGTTAATAAATAAGAATTCTACAGGGGTGTTCCCATTCGAAATGGGTCACACTGTATATAGATTATCAACTCAATCTTTTTTTAAGGTGGTTAGCCAAGATCTAGATAAATCCAAAGTAAAATTGAAAATACATTCATTTTGATTTATTAAAATGTGTGCTGTTTCTTTTAATTTTCTTTTTATAAAATTTTCCTCTTTGCTTAACATTTTTGTGTCATTCCACTTTATTTCGTGATTCAGAAAACTCACAGCATGTTCACAAATCTTAGATTCATCTATATCTCCTTTTTTTAGATAATTTTTATGTTCATTGAGATTTCCCAATGTATTCTTTGCCACAACCACATGGTATACTATATACACATTTTTTTGTTTTTTGATCTAAATTAATTGGTTTTGTTTTGGATAAAAGTAGTCGTTTGAACGGATTTTTCAAGATCTTTAAAAAAGTTCTTTAAGTTTTCCATGAAAAACTTAATCGTTTTCCGGTTATTCAACGTCATATGTTTGGATTTTTGTTTGGATGTATAAACGCCTACTTTCGAACAGTCATAACTTTGTTAATATTAAGTTTGCGATAATTATAAAAAAACGAATCTGTCTTTTTTTATTAGCTTTATTTTATATTATGACAGTTTTTCAGATAAAATGTAAATTTTTTGAGTTTTTCCCGAAAAATCGTTTAAAAACATGTTTGTTTGCGGTTTAATTTGTGAACTTTCAGTTATACCAGTTTACCAATAACTCCAAAAGTATTGACTTTTTGAAAAAAGTCTAAGGAATTAAGATCTTCTGTCCTATATACAGCTGTAGGTTTTCATCAAAGTCTATTCAAAGTTTCCTCGACCTAATCGCAGGGTAGTGAGAAAATAAAATCATCTACATAGCATATTAGGAAGTGGGTTTTAAAGTACTTTTAAGCTGTAAAATATATTGAAACTAACAAGCAACAGACGTTTTGCAATCGCATATTATATCGAAAAACCGACCGCATCTCGCAATAGGCTAGTTGACTCTTTTTTAAACTAAGTCCTAAATAGTTTATATTTGTGCTACTAAGGTAAAAAAATATTACTTTATTTTTTCAACACCTATAAAACCACAAAATTGTAATTTAAAATCAAACTCTTCAGGTAGGTGCGAAAACGCTGTCCGCCATTTTAGTCTATAGATTATCTGGTTATCTCTGTTCTGACGTCATACGAATTGTAAACAAACATTTGACTTATAAACACGGACAATTTTCCAGTTTACTTTACTTTAAAAACATGATTTCAACTAATTTACATAAAAAATACAGTAATTATCGTTATTGCATCGTCCCTTGCAGATCTGTAACAAGGCATAGGTACAAATAGATGTTAGTTACATTATTCAGAGGTTATGATACTTATGACATAAATGAGTACTTTTGAATCACTTCTGAAAAGAATAAATACACTCATTCTTCCTTTTTATGTCTACTATTTAACAAATGCACTGTACTTACATAGAAGTTTTGACATTTCTTAGCAGAGCAGAAATCTGGATTCAAGGCAAAGAAATTACCAACCAATTATATAACAATTTTTTGGCAAATTTGTGCTGTCTGCTTTTGTGAAACCAACATCCATAATGAATTTATTATTGTTTTTCAATAAAGCAAATAAATTAAGAACGTGATAAGGAGTTTTTATCGAAATATTTATACTTGTAATAACACCACGTCAAATAACTCGTTTTGTTTACAATTTGTATGACGTCACATCATGGCCGACAGCGTTTTCGGCGATTCAAATAAAACACATTTTTTAAATTGAATTTTTAAATTAATCTTACGCATTTAGTTATTAAAATCGATATATTTCGTTTTCGTAAGCTAAATACTGTAAGAAATACTCATTTATTGTATGAAATTAGTTATGTGTCAAGTAGCCTATTCTTCAATTTTGAAACACTAATTTTCCAATAACTTTTATTCAAATTGATATTTTTGAGTAAACCTTGAAAGACATAGTTTGCTTTAAGTACATTTACTGATTTGCTAAGCTAAATTATTTATAGATAGATAGATAGATAGATAGTTTATTCGTAACTTGAAACTACATTCATTGTACACGTCAAAAAAACAAAAATAGAAATACATATAAATCCAAATTACTACATAAAAAGGAATAGTAATTAATGTAATACAAACACATAATATTTATAAAATATAAAGTTATTTAATTTAAAAAATAATAGAAATTTACCATAGATGGGTATTAAACATTTAAATTGGTTTGGAAATATTCCTCTAAAAAATAGAAACTGTGTCGGAGTAACAATTCTTTTAGGGTTTGTTTAAATTTAAAATTATTTAATTCTTTAAAGTGTTCTGGAAGCCTATTGTATAGATTCACATTTACGGAATTTTTAGATCAAGTTGTTAATCTAAATTTGGGATTCAGAAACAGATTTTGGTTTCGTGTTTGATATGAAAGCACGTGATTGTGTCTAGTATATATGGACTTATTGTTGTGAATTTCTAATAGATTATGGAAAATGTACACATTAGTTAGTGTCATGATTTTACATTTAATAAATAAAGGTCTGCATGTCTCAGTAGAAGCTGCCCCGGCAATCATTCTAACCGCTTTTTTTTGCAAAATAAATATTCTATTAGCTTAAGAGGAATTACCCCATAAAGTTATACCATATGTTATATGAGAGTGGAATAGAGAAAAGTAGGACGTCCTCAGTATATTATCACTGACTGATTTTCTCAGATTTCTTAAAACATATAATTGAGTTGATAATCTCTTGCTCAGTGTTTCGATATGTATGTGCCATTTAAGTTTGGAGTCTATTGAGAAACCTAATAATTTGACATGTTCGTCGGAAGAAAAGTTATGGTGAGTTGAAAAAAATATGTTTTGTGTTTTACTTGGATTGTTTACGAGATTGTTTGGGATAAGCCAGTTATCGATATTTGTCCGTGTCAAAATATTGTTGTTTAAAAGTGTAAGATGGTCCTTGCTAGTAATATAGTAGGTCTTGTCGTCTGCAAATACGATTCCTTTTGAAGGATCAAGGTGGTAAAAAATGTCGTTGACATATATGATAAACAAGAGAGGTCCAAGAATGGATCCTTGGGGCACTCCCATAGTTAATGGTTTGGTTTCAGACAATAAGTTATTATACGAAACGAACTGAGACCTATCTTTGATGTAAGAATCAAAGAAGTTGTGGACAGTTCCCCTAATACCATATCGCTCGAGCTTCTCAAGTAGCACTGAGTGGTCGACACAGGCAAATGCCTTGCTCAGGTCGCACAGGGTGACAGAGGTGTGTTCACCGTTTTCAAGGCCCTCGACTATATCAGCGACTAGTTTTTTTACTGCTTGAGTAGTAGAGCGGTTTTTACGGAATCCATATTGTTGGTTATGTAATAAAATATTAGATTCAAAATATCTATAACGAATCCCTGGTATTTCTAACCGATAAGCATGTTTGAAATTCAATTGTAGCAGGCCAAAATACGTGGAAATTAACCCTGAAACTAATCCTATTAGTCTCCCCTACCATGTTTTTTTTTGATAAATATTTTACACCCTCTAGTTGGGGTGGTAACCACACTCAGAGAAAATTCACATATTGGCTGGTAGATTTTGATTTTTGAGCCATTTTCTACTTACTGTGAAATTTTTAAACAAATCCATGCATATAAAAAAAATTGCTAGAAGAAAACCGTCATATCCTGGACTACTAGTGGTAAGGTGTTTTACAAACTCGTGGCATTAATTTTTCCACTCGTGTATAAGCAAATACTTACTATCACTCTTGTTATGCAATTTAGAAAAATTATGTAATGCTGTAAATTTATCATTTTATAGGCATCTTGATATCAAAATAAGTTTGCATGATTTTTTTTAAATATTTTACTACACAGTTTCGAAGATATTTTGATATAAAATTATTAACTCTAAATGGCCTCTTAAGGAAAGCGCGTAGTAAATAAAAGCAAAACGTTCGGTGTTATTTTGATACAGAGATTGTTATGTATAAAATTCATAAACCTACAGAATTTTCTTCCTGTTCTGTATGTAAACCATAATCAGCAGCCACGATCAGGCCACGAAGTATAGATGCCGAGTCCGAACGTAAGTTGAACGAATGATCTCAATTTAGGGGACAATTTGTTTGCCGGTAGAGTGCGCTACTTTTTAAGAAGTACTAGTTAAATTCCTTATAAACTTATAGATAATAATTTTTAAAAGATATTATTTTGATATTACTTATTTTTAGTGCTTTGAATAAAGACACTTTTCCTACATTCACAGTTGCCTTTCGGCCACTAAGACAATCATGAACAACACAACACGTTCCCATGTTTTCTTAATTTTAGATAAATAAATTAATATTATATATTTAAGTTAATTGAATTCAAAATTCGCGACATTTACGTGTCATAGGTATAAATATTAGCATCCATACCGTTTCGACTCCTGGTATTTATACATCGTGGTCGTGGATCAGGTAATCAACTGTCGTATGCGTGCGCTTTAACGCGGAAATGGGATGAAGGTAAGCTGTTTAACACGTAATAGGTACTTCACAAAGTCCCATAAAAAGAATAACTTCAAAAACCTAAAAAGTTACTCGATAAGTGAACTCGGAGCTTAGTTATCAATAAATACAATTGTTAATTATGTATTATTAAACCAAGTTTTCGATTTTTATAAAAAGCTAAAAAAAAGAAAATACTCATGGATTTAACATTTCTTCGATTTCTCTTGATATCATTTTCTTGTTTGTATAATTACCAAATTTCAAAAATTTATTAATTCTGTAAATAAATAATTTTTGAAGTTATACTTTTATTCGTGCCCCCGGCGTTGAAGATATTAATTAAATCTAAAAATTGTGACAGTCACGGCTGTTTCATTCTCATTACTAATTGCTGTGCACTTTTATCACACAATTTATAATTGTAGTAATTTGCTGTGACGAATGTAGGTACACTTTATTATATAATTTTTAAGTATAATTACTTGGAATAATAAATGACACAACTAAAAATGTTAAAAAAGAAGAACAAAAATAACCCTATCAAATTAAATTTTCAGACATTCAAAACACAATATTCGGTACAGAAACATGAAATTATATCGAAAGTATAATAATAAGAATAATAATAATGTTTATTTATTCTTTGAACTATAATGCACAAAATATGTAGATAGGTATAAATAAACAATTAATCACAGAAGTAATAAATAGTATATTATGTTACTAGGAGTAGAAGGCCAACATTATTGTTGAGCCCAGATTCTTGCACTGCCGAGGCGCTAGCCGAGGCTGTGCAAACTGGGCGAAACATATAATGGGCCTTCTGCTCCGAGTAACATATACTATTTTTTCTTCAAGCGTAATAATAATATGCATTTTATAAAAAATATAGAAGGCTTTGTTTATATCTCAACTATTTAATTAATACAAACGAAAAATTACATAAAGTGTTACCTATTTATTAACAGTAATATTAAATGTGCAGTTTTGTATACTGCAGTTGTTTAAATTTAAGCCACTGCCACCGCTTTCAGCTTCGACATTTACAATTTTGTCATTGGTATACATCATATTATTAGTAAGTTGATTGTCGATTATTATGTCAGCGATTCCAGAACTATTACTTGGTTGTTCTTGCCAATTAAGTATTTTTTGTGCAGTTTGTGTTTTACTGGAAATGGAATCCTCTAAGTACCCTTCAGCAACACTGGTGGATTTCCATCCACCATGCCGCTTTAAAGCGGTAATATCACCTCCGTTGTCAACTAAAATAGTTGCGGAAGTCCTCCGAAGGCAATGTCCTGTATATTCATGAGGATTTGTTAATTTCAAAAACGTAGCAACGTCTTTTGGTACGTTTGATATTTTGTGGATACCCATTACCACACGGTGACATTTACCATTCTGGTATTTAATAAAAAATCGCTGCAGGCCAATATCATCCGGACGAAGAGCCGTATACTGTCTTACCAAATTCAAATAAAAATCGCCAATTATAGTAAACGACCGTTGTTTTTTGTTTTTTGTGTTTATGATTTTAACCAAAATTAAATTTCCCAAATCTTGGATTTCGCTAGACTTTAAATTAACAAGTTCATCGCATCTAAGGGCTCCTGTGACTCCAAATATTAATATAACCTAAAACAAACGTTGAAATAAATAAAAAAAAAAGCTGGTAGCACCGGGATTAGAACCGCTGACCTTTGCGACCGAAGACAAAAGCTCTGCCACTGAGCTACCGTCATTAAATGTTATAAGTAGGAAATGAGGTAATATTTGCTGTCAAGTTAAATATTGATCTGCTAGTAGATATCACTGTCAACGGTTTAATAAACGTAATAATGATTAAAAAGAAATAAGAAAGTACCTACCTTTGTTGCTAAATAAACATTATTTGGTGCATCCTTGAGAAATTTATCAAATTGATCTTGTGTTAATACTTTTGATTTTTTCGGTGTATAATTTTCCCCTTGGCGCTTTATAAATGCAATTAATTTGCTATATTTTTCTATTTTAACATTATGTTTAATGTTTAATTGACTTTTAATCATTGAATACTGTGCCCATAGAGTAGAACTTTTAAACTTTCTGGACAAACTCGTGAAGTATGCAAGCATAACGTTTTCCGTGTATTGCTGTACATTATATTCATTGCACCATTTTAGAAATTTTTCGTATGCAAAATCATACAGTTTACGCGACTTCGTTGGAATTAGAGTTTCAATACTGGAATTAGCTATTTCAACTAATTCCGGAGGCGTACATTGCAATTCTTGAGACATTTTTCACAAAATTTTCAAAACAGACAAACGTCAAATTAAATAAGTTTAAAAATGACAGTTCCTACCTACTTGGTTACAACGCCCCATTATTTTATTAGTAAGTACAATAATGAAAATTCATTTTTGTACTAGTAAAATAATGGGATATTTCTACGGTCTGTGTTGCAAAAAGTAATATAGTTATTATTATACGCTTGAAGAAAAAATATATTTAGTAGGTAGGTACTTGTACGTGATATAACTAAATGCCCAATTATCTATATCTATCTATCTATACATATAATAAAACTGTAGAAATGTATATGTTTGTGCGCGCATCACATGAAAACTACTGATCCTATTCGAATGCGGTTTTCAAAGACGTATTTGTCTTCTTTCAACGTAACATCTGGTGTATAAAACTTTCTCCCCTCACCCCTTTAACGGGGTAAAGAAAGAAATTTTTATACAAAAATCAACACGCCACGCGAATGGCGCCGGCGTCGAGGGTACATCGAAATTGAACCCACAAATATGGTTAGATTTTTTTGTCTGTATGTTTATGCGCATCACATGAAAACTATTGATCCGATTCAAATGCGGTTTTCACAGATGTATTTGTCTTCTTTCAACTTAACATCTGGTGTATAAAAATTTCTCTCTCATTCCTTAAATGGGGGGGGGGTTAAGAAATTTTTATGAAACAATCACACGCCACGCGAACGACGTTGCGAGTACAACTAGTTTACAATAAAATAAATAAAATTAAATAAGTAATTATAATAACACAATAAAACAGATTAAGAATAATAATAATAACAATATAATATAAAGTCGGTAAACAAGACATGCTTGGTAATAAAGCATAATCGGGAATATAATAGAGACATAATCGGCAGTAGAGACATAATCGGGAATAGAGACATAAGCGGAAATAATGACATAATCAGGAATTCCAAGAGTAAATTAATAGTATTACCTATACAAACATAAAACAAAAGTAAAAAGAAGTACATACGTATATATTTTCTTCTTTTCTAAATATTTTGATTTGTAATATTATTTATGTATGTCTTATCCTGTTGATGAAGCCAAATTTTTAGGTTACTTTTGAATCTGCATAAAGTCGGGGCTAGGTAATTGCTAAATTTTTGACCAATGGATTTATCTGGACGTGGAAATTTTATAACTTCAGATCCAGGAGTATTAAAGGTGTGTTCGTGAGTTATTAAAGAGATTTTATATTTTTTTAAAAAAAGTAATTTTTTTATGAAATAAAGTTGTCTCAAATTAAGCACACCGGACTCACTGTAAAATAGATTAATGGGATAAAGAATTTTTTTTAATATTACTCTTAGAATCCATTTCTGTATAACATTGATATCTTTTACTATATAGTCAGTAATCCTACCTATCCTATAATTCCATACGACAACAATGACTGTGCCAGAGAAAATAAAATAATTTTTAAAATTTTTGAAGTTCAGTAAGTCGCTTAGATATCTAAATTTAGGTAAAAGGCCGCGTAGTTTTATGTGTAAATCCCATCTAATATGCCTGTTAATGATAATACCGAGATATTTATGCTGGCTCCCACATTTAGGGGACCAAACGATGGAAGCCCAGTTGATACATTGATTCTAAGGAACAGATCACTAAAAATTAGTTTTTACTTTTAATTTCTTTCTGTATTGGAAATTTTCCTTTTTTCTGAAATAACAATTTATTTGAGACATTCTATATTAAATATTGTGAAAAATTAATTTAAACAATTGCTAAAGCTATCTAAATTTGCATTTGCAATAAACATAAGAAAGCATAGATAATATCAAAACTTATATGTCATTATCTCTTTTGATGACTTATTTTTTGAAAAATATTTATTTGATTATATTAATTAAATAGTTAAATGCCTATTAAACACGCGTTTTGTTGTCCCTATTAATTATTTTTTTTGATATGCAATTGGAAATACCAATATAAAAATTACTAAAAAAGTTTTTCTAGCATCAGTTTTAGTCGAGATAGCCTTTTTCAAGCTTGCAATTATATATCGCTTTTCGCTTGCATTAGCTCGATAGGCCTTCCAGGCTTAGGGCTTGGTTGGGTATTTTTCTCCATTCCGTCCTATCAAGGTTTCTGACACCTAGGTGCTTTAAATCTTTCTCCACTGCCGTCAACTATTTCCTTCTGGGTCTTCCTCTCTGTCTCTTTCCCATCATATAGCTTCTCAGTATTTTCTTGGTTACACTCGTTTCTGGTAGTCTTTCAACATGACCTAGCCATTTAATTCTTTGAGCCTTCACTTGTGATGTTATTTAGGGGCTCTCGTATAGTTTCATTATTTCTTTATATGTTATTCTTATCCATATTTGGTCAGCTTTTTTCCCTCCATATATTCTCCGTAGAAATTTTTATTTAACGCCCATGTCTCATAACCATAAAGAGTTAATGGTCTGATTATTAATTTCTCTGCTTTCGTCATTTTTGTTGCTTATATTCACACTGACTGTGACACCCGTTTTTAACTTCCCGCTAAAAAAAATTAAAATTTTTTTAACTTCCCGCTAAAAAAAATTATTTTTTTTTTTAAAATCGGGAAGTTATTGGTTTCACCCCGTTTTTCGAAAATCGAGTTTTCATCGGATCTCAACGTTTTGAGGTCTTAGGAACCTCCCCTGACTATTTTTACGAGGGTGTCTGTATGTCTGTATGTACGTGTGGATGTGTGTGTGTGTTTGTGTGTGTGTGGATGAATGTAAACCTCTTATAACTTTTAAACGGCTTGACCGATCGGAATGAAATAAAAAGCATTCCAAAGAGATCTAACTTAGATTCCCTGTAAGTTTGAACCGATTCGAGCTGGTAGATTTCGAGAAATTTCAAAATAACCGAAAAAAACAATTGGTAAAAATGAAGTTTTTTGGGCATATCTTTTTGGCTATTGCATTGATCAATTTCATAACCTAATCAGCTCTTAAGCTTAAAAAGCCACGTCGAATGCCGTTTTGCAAATTAAAATCGAGTGGTTCGTTCGTGAGATATCGTTGTCGAAAAATTTCAAAAAAAGTGTTTTTGGAACGAAGTTCCCTTTCGCGCGTTACGAACAGTTACGCTGACGCTAGGAGCTAGCCTAAAAAAATTCATACCAAAATTTGTCACGACACTATGCACCGACACAATGCACTGACACACGCATTTTCTCTCTCTCACAGACCAAAAAATAAATAACTCTCTCTCCCTCCCTCTCTCTCATAGATAGATATAATACAATGCATAGAAAAGTGTGACGTCAGCTATGGGAGGAGCTTACAAATCTTTCTATTTCTAAACAAAACACAAAACTACAAAACATATTTGCATTGAAAATGCCATAAAAGATTTTTCTATTACTTGTAGTGGTTTCTAATCAAAAATCTTAACGTTTTCCGGACACTTTTCATACGACCTATTGTATCCAATTTGTGATAGTGAATAAACATTGAAAGTTAGTGTAAGTGTTTAAATTTTATATGCATTTTAGTGGAATTGAGGTTATGTTTTGTTTCAAAGTTTATAAATTTTATTATGGCAATCTTGTAAATAATTATGTATTCTTTAACTATTAAATAGTATTCTGTTGCAGTAAAAATGGTGATGTGTTTCGTCCCCAATTGCAAACATTATAGCGAGCAGAAAAACTGCAATTTTTTTATACTTTTTTTTTCTATTTTGCTTTGAACAGTGTAGTAGTGTCGCGACTTTGTTAATACAGGTTTTTTGTAGATAATAAATGTTAAAATAATAGAAAATAAAAACAATAATGTATCCTGACAATGTTTCTGCACAAGTTCCGGATATTGTTGATAGAGTTAGGTAAGTAGAGATTTTATACAGACGATAATAAATGCTTATGTATATACAAACTCTCTGTTGTGTTTACAAATTACAATTCCTTCACTAATTAATCGAAAGGAACTTCGTTCCATCCAGGTGTCCTTTGACACCTCTCACTTTTTGTTTTTTCAATAACTTAGAGATTTTTTGACTTACACCGATTTTGCACTCTCGGTAACGTTTTTAGGTCTTAAAAAACTGCGTCGAATGCCATCTTGAACATCAAAATCGAATAAGGCGTTAAAAAGTTATGGCTTTTTAAACATTTCAAAAAAGTCAAAAACGTCAAAATACGTCACGTTACTATAGCTTTGCGGTTAAAACTAGCGGGAAGTTGCAAGGCTGGCCTTTAAGGTCAACCTCTTTTCGAATTTTTTTAACTCTTTTTATGCAGTTCTGACAAAAATGGTGATTTGTTATGGTAATAGCTATAAGTTTTTAAGTATTTGGATAACAAATAATTAACAATATATAGTTTTTTTAAATATTGTAATGGAAAACTGATTTTTATACATTACCAATAATATAACTCAAATTAAATTTATTAATGAAATAAGTAACAAATGTAAGCAATTTTCATTAAAAACAAAGTAAAATGATCAAATACACTATACATAACTAGGCCGTCTCTGTTATATTAGTCATTTTTGATTACATTTAGTGGGGATACCCAAGGTTCATTCACGAGCCTTCGTCTCACTCTAGTGAGTGCAATAGATAGACAGTCAACAATCTAATGTAGATAAATTTATAACAATAATAAAATAAAACTTAGGTTTACTTCACTTTTTTTATTTTATGTAAAATGAACGGTTCTTAAAAATGTGTATCTGTGATAGTTTGTTTATAAAACTGCTCTTGTGGTGTTTTATATATTTTCAGGTTTGTAAAAAGAATTTCTTATAGTTAATAGACCTAGAAAAAATAATTATCTAAATATTTAAAAATTATAAAGTAACATATTAATTGTAGAATAATTAAGGACCTACATTCCAGATTAGTTTTTCTAACAATTCTAAATCATATTTTGAATTTCTGTTATGCATATTAGTAAATTAAGGTTTTCAGTAGGAAAAATACTTGCAGATAAAATTTCCGATTATAGAATAGCATGTTTCTTCCTAAAATAAAAGAAAATGAGATAATAGACATTATTAAATCGCTTAAGAATAAAAAAGCTCCTGGCTGGGACAAAATAAAAGTAGAAACCATAAAACAAATAGTACCGGAGATAGTACCTACCTTCATCCCCAGGGTCTCTATTGTGGAACTCTTTACCTTCCCACGTCATCCCCACTTGTGCTAACTTGCAGGCCTTTAAATCCCAAATGAATAAATTGTCTCTTCTGCCCCAATATAATGTTCTCGGTACATTTGTATTTAGGTCTATACCTACGAGGACTTCCTTCATAAAAAAAATAATTACTCTTTTGACTTACTTAATAAATTTATGTTTTCAAAACGGCTTATTTCCAGATTGCCTTAAAGTAGGAATAAATAAACCTTTATTTAAAAAAGGAGAAAGAGATAATCTTATAATTATAGACCAGTTTCTTTATTGTCGAGCTTTTCAAAAATCTTTGAGAATATCTTAAAACATAAAATAGTTGTTTTTTTTAGATAAGTTTAATGTTATTTCTGAAAACCAATATGGTTTTAGAAAGGGAATGTCTACACAGGATGATATATAATGTACCATCTTAAATTTATGACGATTTAAATTCTAATAAACGCAGTCTATGTATATTTATTAATCTTTCTAAAGCCCTTGATACGGTTTCTCAAAAGTTATCTGACTGATAGAATACAATACATACGTGGAAATAGATGGTGTTCTCAGTGAATCTGAAAAAGTTGCATTTGGTGTACCTCAAAGCACTGTTTTAGGTCCATTACTGTTGGACAGACAATATGGTTTTAGGGAGGGCAAGAGCACTCTGGACGCAGTCCAGAAAGTGATCGATTTATCCACCGGAAGGAGAACTCGCTGGGATGTGGTCTTCTTCATCGATATCAAGAACGCGTTTAATACAGCAAAATGGGATAAGATAGTTCAAGTGATGGTCGATAGGGGGTTAAGTCAGTACCTAATAAATATAACTGTTGATTACTTAAGTGAAAGGAGGCTCAGGATCTCCGAAAGCGAGGACATGGCAGCGAGTCAGGATGTCTCTCAAGGATCGATTCTTGGCCCTTTGCTGTGGAATCTCTTGACTTGTGTGCTTTGAGCCTGATCGGTCTCTGGCTTAGGCGTACGGGTCTGGAGGTGGCAGCTCAGAAGACGGAGTGCCTGATAGTGAAGGGTCCGAGAGCAAGAGGCGGGCTTCTGTTTAAATGGGCGGACACCGAGATCCAGCCAAAGACACATCTCAAATACCTAGGTGTCTGGATGGATCAAAGACAGTCCTTGACTGAGCATGTAAGGCAAGCAACGGTAAAAGCTAGTAAGCATACGGCAGCGCTACAACGGCTGCTGCCGAGTATAGGTGGGCCTAGCTGCCTTAAACGGAGGCTGTTGTCCGGGGTGGTGCATTCTACCATCCTGTACGCAGCACCGGTGTGGGACGGCATCTTAAAATATAAAAAATATACTGCTCACATTGTATATTTACGACTTGCTAAATATTATATCAAAAGGAAAGCTTACAAGCTTTGCTGATGACGGTACCATAACATATCGGTCAGATGGCTGGGAAAATTTTACAGAAATAGTAGAAAATGATTTTAAAATTATAGCAAATTGGTTCCAAACAAATAAATTAACACTTAATTATGAGAAAACCTATTACTTGTCATTTGCTTCTGATAAAAACCATTTGTCAAATTTCGGTGCTCTAAAAATGAGTGACACACAAGAGATCCCTGTATCTCATTCAACTAAATATCTGGGAATAAATAATAATCGACAGTCACCTTAAATGGGACTTACATGTTAAACATGTTGTTAAAAAACTACGATGTATTTTACGTAAATTTCGATACTTTAAGAATATCTTAAATTAGGATCAACTCCGATTGCTCTACCAAGCCTTGGAACAGACTCATCTATTATATGGGATTTTAGGGTGGGGTGGAGTGGCCGATTGTCATTTGAAAAGCCTTAAAAGTATTCAAAAATGGTTTCTTAACATAATTTTTGAAAAAAGAAGAACCTACCCCACTGATCAATTATTTAAAGATAAAAAAGTTCCCAATATTAGACAAATATATTGCTTGGAAATATTTAAGAATATACATAAAGAAAAAATAAAGCTCATCCAGAAGCCTACACGATGTGAAACTAGAAATGCTTCCAGTTATGTAACCTGCATGACAAAACAATAACTCAAAGATCAGTTAAATATTTTGCTCCAAGGCTTTATAATTATTACTTACCAGACAAAATAAAAAATATGTCAAAATTTTTAGCTTTTAAGAAAAGTGTATTACACTGGGTGGTAAACTATGGTAGCAAAATTTGTAATGATTTAATTGAACTGCGGTAGACACAAAGCGTAAATTTTTAGTTTTTGTAAAAAAATTTTGAATATAAATTTATGCTATTTCAGTCCACAAGTATATTGTACACCTAATGACTAATCTTTTACGTTTAATTTATTTAGGAACTTAAAAAACTGTTAAATGTTATATATTTATTTAAATTTAAAATAAACGTTATTATTATTATTATTATTATTATTATTATTATTATCTATGCGCTAAAGTAACTATTTATGTTCAAAAGAAGCAATTTATATATGTTTTATATATTTTTGTCATAGCTTTAAGTAAGTATACCGAAGAAACTAACACATCAACATACCCAAAATTCATTTAAATTTACTTTTATATGTTTTGAATATTTGTAAATATACAGCAGATTCTTTTGCAATGGTCTAGTTTTTTTTGTCTGTGAAGGCCACGTGAGAATACGGATTACGTGAATTAATTTTGACCTTAAATTTAATTTCATGATTGTATCATAGCACTGTTTTAAATTTTCGCCAAATTTGATTTTATGAAGCTACCAAGAAAGTTTTTAAAATTACTCGAATTGTACGATTTTTCACAAAAAAAATTATACAGCAAATAATAAAGTGACTCAAAAATTTCTGAGTACGGTTGTTAATATTACTTTTTCTGCATATCAAAAATAATAAATCATTTTATTGATGCATATTAACTATATATAGATTTATCGATATTTTCCTATAAGTGTTAATTAAACGATTAAATAAAATAGATCATTACATTTAAGTGTTGTCTCAGATTTTTGGAAGAATATAATACTTAAAACTGGTGCTTCTGGAGCGATTAATAATTACGGTGCTAAAATATCAAAACTTGGAAAATTTAGTTACCAAAAAACTTATTAAGACATCAGAAATGATCCCTTTTAAGCAGTTTGGGGTGCAAGAATGTTAAGCAGAGTCTTTACATTATTTAAATTTTTAAAATTAGCGAAAAATTCTTTAATGTTAAAAAACATGAATAAATCATATTTTTATAAAAAAAAAAACGAAAAATGTAAATTCAAAAAAGCTCTTATAACTGATTTTTACATTCATAGCTTCTGTTTGTTAGTCCAAGCTTTTTTTACAAGTTCTAATTGTAAGTGAAGAACTAAGTGTATTTGATTTTAATTTTTAAATTTGCAAAGATCCAAAAGGTGCAATTTGATAAAAATATGATAACTAGATGACAAAATAGAAAAGTTTATCTATTTGTTTTTTAGATCTGCACAGGACAAAACACAAAATGTACAATCAACAATTTTACTCTAAAGGATGAAATAGATAGTCAAATTTTAGATATATATTTACAAAAATTGGAATTTTATTCTGGATTATCAAGTGATAAACCTCATATTCTAGTGAACTGTCCAGCAAAAATTTGTGTTATAAATAGTAATGGTACTGCTATTTGGGATGCTAGGTGAGCTTTTAATAATATGTTTTTTGAGTATGATAATAATTTTAAGAAAAAAATATCTACTTTAACCTAATTTTTCACATATAAGATAAAAAAAGGTGTGTGTGCGATTCATGCACGATAGAAGTGAAACTTCAGTAAATCGACAAAAGAATGAGATGAATATATATAACAAGGGTAGGATAATTACAAAGTTTATTTTTTTAAAAATGAAAGCATTTTGATTAATTTTAAAAGATATTTTATTTAACAAGCAAGTATTAAACAGTGTGCAATATACATACATACCGACATTTGCTCTCTCGCTTTGGCTAGGCTCACTAATTACAGCTAAACAGATATAACTGCAAACGTGACGATTTGACACGACCGGACACGACTGACGTTGGTTGATGCGGTGATAACTAATCGAATATTATTTTAGAGGTATAAGAAGAACATTTCCTTCTGCTTCCTGTTGCGTAAATTTTAAAACCGAGTATATAATTTCACAAGCTTGTGCACTCAGAATCCGATTTTTTACGGCACTTACGGGATTCATTTTAATAAAAAAATATTTCACCTCTTAGTTTTTAATATGAAAATTCAACAAACAATAACTACTTCACGATTTACGAAGTTATCTGACAACGTAGCAAACGCACTAGAATTGAAGTACAATGTTATGTATACGGATGTTTACGCATCGGGCGCTTGAATGCAACTGACTCTCGGCTCCTCCCACTATCGCTGACTTGACCTTGAAAGTTGCAGTTATATCTGTTGAGCTGTACAGGCGACTATGCTTAGAAGACGGGAGTGGGGACGCTACGAAGTATGGAACAAAGAGGAGAGAACGATAATATAAAATAGTATGTATATTTCTGTCTCATTCTTTGCCGGCTTCATCCTACACATTTTTGTATTTGTCTCTCTTACCTGTCGTTTTTCCGTTGCATCCGGTATGAAATCACAACGATTCTGAAGAAGTTTCACTTCAAAAAATCTATAAAATAAAAATTTGTAATTTATTTGGTCATTCACATATCCATCAATTTTTAACTTCCCGCTAAAAAAAATTAAAAAAATTTTTAAAATCGGGAAGTTATTGGTTTCACCCCGTTTTTCGAAAATCGAGTTTTCATCGGATCTCAACGTTTTGAGGTCTTAGGAACCTCCCCTGACTATTTTTACGAGGGTGTCTGTATGTCTATATGTACGTGTGGATGTGTGTGTGTGTGTGGAACCCAAAAAAAGTTGGCATAGAAGTATAATAATTGCCAATATTTCTTAAATGCTCCTAATTGCTCATCAATTGCTCAAGTATAATCTGCAATTGCTCACATTATTTATTAATTAATTAATTAGTTATTAACAAATGAAAATACAAATATTTTTTTCTGAATTACGCGAAGAGCATTCAACTTTTCCAATAATTCTTTTCTTTAATAAATTGCTCACAATTTGCTCAATTATAATCTGCAATTGCTCACAATATTAATTAATTATTTAATTAGTTATTAACAAATGAAAATACAAATAACTTTTTCTTAACTACGCGAAGAGCATTCAACTTATTTTCTAATAAATTGCTCACAATTTGCTCAATTATAATCTGCATTTGCTGACATTATTAATTAATTATTTAATTAGTTATTAACAAATAAAAATACAAATCATTTTTTCTCAATTACGCGAGGAGCATTAAAATTTTCCAATAATTCTTTTCTTTAATAAATTGCTCACAATTTGCTCAATTATAATCTGCAATTGCTCACAATATTAATTAATTATTTAATTAGTTATTAACAAATGAAAATACAAATAACTTTTTCTTAACTACGCGAAGAGCATTCAACTTATTTTCTAATAAATTGCTCACAATTTGCTCAATTATAATCTGCAATTGCTCACATTATTAATTAATTATTTAATTAGTTATTAACAAATAAAAATACAAATCATTTTTTCTCAATTACGCGAGGAGCATTAAACTTTTCTAATAAATCTTTTCTTTAATAAATTGCTCACAATTTGCTCATCTTATTTTTAACCTAAGTCTCATTAAATTTCTTTTATTTATTTTTAATTAATTAAAAATAATTATTGCTATTTAAAACGGTGATGGGTGATGTGACATTAGCAGAAGATTTCTTGTGCGCATGCACATTCGAACATTTCAATTCAACAATTCAGGGACATCGAATTAATACCTACCAAATGCTCACTTAAAAGTAATGATAATTTGTATTATTTAATTATCATTTTTACTAATTATGTTGTCCTTGTCCTTGTTTGTTGTATGGTTTTGCTACTCGGCAATCGCCAGCTCGATTTGATAGTGACTACAATGCTGAATGGCTCTAGACCATATTGCAGCCACTTCTTCTTCTTCTGTTTGTGGACTCAGTAACCTAGCCTAATCGGCCCAGCCTAGGTAGCTGAGGCCACAAACAGAAAAAGAAGGGTCTAAAAAGATAAGTTATTAAAATGTAAACAATAAATAAATATTAATAACATATATAAATTGTGTAAGCCATGCGCAATGAGTTTATTCATGCGCATGCGCACAATAAATCTTCTGCTAGTGTCACGTCACCCATCACCGTTTCAAATAGCAATAATTATTTTTAATTAATTAAAAATAAATAAAAGAAATTTAATGAGACAGGTTGAAAATAATATGAGCAAATTGTAAGCAATTTATTAAAGAAAAGATTTATTAG
This sequence comes from Altica lythri, assembly GCA_964028335.1. NCBI lineage: Eukaryota > Metazoa > Arthropoda > Insecta > Coleoptera > Chrysomelidae > Altica > Altica lythri. The sequence goes on along the minus strand of OZ034804.1, from coordinate 40,785,568 downwards.
AAAAGCTGAATGCTCTTAGCGTAATTAAGAAAAAATGATTTGTATTTTGATTTGTTAATAACTAATTAAATAATTAATTAATAATGTGAGCAATTGCAGATTATAATTGAGCAAATTGTGAGCAATTTATTAAAGAAAAGATTTATTAGAAAAGTTGAATGCTCATAGCGTAATTGAGAAAAAAATGATTTGTATTTTCATTTGTTAATAAATAATTAAATAATTATTAAATAATGTGAGCTGTTGCAGATTATAATTGAGCAAATTGTGAGCAATTTCTTAAAGAAAAGATTTATTAGAAAAGTTGAATGCTCTTCGCATAATTGAGAAAAAATTATTTTTATTTTTATTCGTTAATAACTAATTAAATAATTAATTAATGATGTGAGCAATTGCAGATTATAATTGAGCAAATTGTGAGCAATTTATTAAAGAAAAGATTTATCAGAAAAGTTTAATGCTCTTTGCGTAATTGAGAAAAAATGATTTGTATCTTCATTTGTTAATAACTAATTAAATAATTAATTAATAATGTGAGCAATTCCAGAATATAATTGAGCAAATTGTGAGCAATTTATTAGAAAAGTTGAATAATCTTTGCGTAATTGAGAAAAAATGATTTGTATTTAAATTTGTTAATAACTAATAAATAATTAATTAATAATGTGAGCAATTGCAGATTATAACTGAGCAATTTATTAAAGAAAAGATTTATTAGAAAAGTTGAATGCTCTTCACGTAATTAAGAAAAAATTATTTGTATTTTTATTTGTTAATAACTAATTAAATAATTAATTAATAATGTGAGCAATTGCAGATTATAATTGAGCAATTGATGAGCAATTAGGAGCATTTAAGAAATATTGGCAATTATTATACTTCTATGCCAACTTTTTTTGGGTGTGTGTGGATGTATGTAAACCTCTTATAACTTTTGAACGGCTTGACCGATCGGAATGAAATAAAAAGCATTCCAAAGAGTTTCGTCTAACTTAGATTCCCTGTAAGTTTGAACCGATTCGAGCCGGTAGATTTCGAGAAATTTCAAAATAACCGAAAAAAACAATTGGTAAAAATGATGTTTTTTGGGCATATCTTTTTTGCTATTACATCGATCAATTTCAAAATCTAATCAGCTCTTAAACTTAAAAAAACCACGTCGAATGCCGTTTTGCAAATTAAAATCGGTTGATTCGTTCGTGAGATATCGTTGTCGAAAAATTTCAAAAAATTGTTTTTTTTTTAATTTTTGAGATTTTTTTACTAATTAATTTTGCACTTCAAATAACATTTTTATGTCTTAAAAAACTGCGTCGAATGCCGTCTTGAACATTCCAAAAAAAAACTCAAAAACGTCAAAATAGCTTTGCGATTAAAATTAGCGGGAAGTTGCAAGGATGGCCTTTACGGTCAACCTCTTTTCGAATTTTTTTATTTAAAGATGGTTTTAAAGCAACAATTTGGTATTATACTCTCACAAATTTCTCTAAAATAAAATTAATGTAGTTTGCAACCTATAAATGGGAGACCTATTAGTAAATTGTAGATTATAAGTGGGGTCGGTTGACCCAAGTGACCTTACTGCAAATAATATGTTCAGCCACAGTCCTACTTCACTCAATAAATGCCGTACCAGAAATTTTAAAACAGATACATAATAACAATTCTGGAGGACATCTGGGTATCACGAAAACGCTGCAAAAGGTCCGAGATAGATTTTACTGGGTAAATTGCTCTAAAGATGTTAAAGATTGGTGTCATAAATGCACTACATGTGCTGCCAGTCCGCATCGAAAACCGAAGACGGAAATGCAACAAGACCAGCTCGGAAGTCCTTTCCAAAGAATCTCATTGGATGTATAAATACACCTTTGTTGTAATGGACTACTTCACTAAATGGGTTAAAGACTACGCAGTTTCCAATCAGAAAGCCACCACTTTAACAGGTATATTAGTTCAATAATTCGTAACTCGTTTTGGGTAGAAATTTTGAGAGCAAGCTGTTTTAAGAGATTTGCCAAATATTGGGCATCCACCAAACGAGAATCACAGCGATGCACCTTGAGTATGATGGAATGGTGGAACGAATGAATTAGACTATAACCAACTATCTGTCAAAAGTGGTGTCACAGTGTCAGAAGGTTTGGGGTCGACATATTCCACTATTTCTAATAAAAAATCGATGGCCATTAACGAATCAATACGCCAAACGCCTGCGTAGGTCCTGTTCGGTAGAGAAATGAGGCTACCATGTGACTTGGTGTTTGGTTGTAAACCTGGTGAAAAAGTGGCCCGTGAAGAATATGTCGCCGATCTTCAGAATAGAAAGGAGAATATACATAACCTAGTGCGTTGGAAACTTTAATTATCTAGTGATCGGATAAAGAAGTACTATGACACGCAAACAGTGGAAAAGAGTTACCAAGTTGGGGATTTAGTCTGGCTCTATAACCCCCGACGGCATCGATGCATTTGTCACAAATTACAGAAAAACTGGGAAGGTCCATACACCATCAAGAAAAAGATTAACGATGTCACTTATCGGATCGTAAAAATTCCCAGACGGAAACCCATTGTGGTCCATCATGATCGGTTAGCGCCTTACCAGAGAAACCACAGTGGGGATGTGCAGCAGCTCCAAGAAGATGGTTTGGCTGGCTCAGAGTGTGTGCGGAATCCCGATTTAAGAAATAACATTCCGGGAGGAATAAATCTAAGGAGGGGGAAGTGTAACGGGATAACTGACTAAGAAAGAGAACTTTAGATAAAAGAATGTTTTTAGGTTATGTATTCCAGAATATTCTCACTTCTTCTAGTGTTTAGTGGTTAGGTTAGATCATGTTTCTCACAAATTCTAAAATGTTCATTTGTTCTATTTAACCTTCGGTTTATCGTAACTTTTTTTGCTGTTTTAGGTTAGACTTTTACAACACCTTTGCATCAGAATCTACACATTTTACAACCTTGTATGACTGTACATGTTATAGTAAAAATAAAACCTCACTACAAAATTGTTTACAAGGTGTTAGACGAGTCATGTTGGACAATTTGGAAACAATACTTTTAGGTGATTTTCGAGATAGAGTTGAAAAGGATTTTTGTAGCAGCTTTACGGAAAATTGTCTTGAAATAACATTAACCAGAGGATAGATAGTAATTGGAGATAGTATACTCAAGAAATGACGATTTATAAAGTTAATGATGTTCTTGTCTAATTTCAGTGGAAAACAAAGTGCGAGAGACTATTTATTATATAATTATTTATATAAACGCAATACACATTGCTGTTGACTTTTATTGCAAGTACCAATTTAAAGTTTTTTTTTTCAACAGTCATACTTTTTATTATGCGAAATAAATTTACCTATATACATATTTTGGTAAAAATATAAATTTTATACTAAATTTAGAGAGGTGAAAGGTTAAATGACTAAAAGGTATTATTTGTTTCAAGTCTTTGTGGACTGACTAATCTTTACAGCTACCTAAGCCGACACTTTAAAGCACAGGGCCGTAATAGGATCTATATTATACCAGTAGTACCGACTGTTTTTTCAATTATTTTAGTGAACCGCGGAATGAAAGTAAAGATGTTTTTTTTTTGTAAATTTAACTATTGAAAGGATTTAATTCACTTATTAATTTGTTTTAAACCACACTGATTCTAAAATGAGACCATAGATTTAAAAATCATATAAGATTGTGACTGAAATCCAGCTGTCAGTTTTTTGCTTGAGATAAAAAAAAACAATTAATGGTAGTTCCAGCGTGGTATAATATATTTAGAACATCTAGTCGGCTCACAGACGTTCACACTACAGTTAAATATTTTTAGTTACGGTGATCTGGCAACGTTGCTCTGAGTACATACAATCGTGTTTTTTCGTTTTGTGATAATATTAATAATTTTTTAAAAATTTTAAAATTTTTGAATTTTTTAAAATTTTCAAAATTTTTGAATTTTTTAAAATTTTCAAAATTTTTGAATTTTTTAAAATTTTCAAAACTCTCAAAATTTGATTTTTCTAAATTTTTGAATTTTTCAAAATTTTTGAGTTTTTCAAAATTTTTGAATTTTTCAAAATTTTTGAATTTTTCAAAATTTTGAAAAATTTTAAATTTTTCGAAATTTTCAAAATATTTTTTATATTTAAATATTTATTTCTTTATTTTCATTATTTGATATAAATATTTAAGTTAAAATTTGAACAAAAATTTACAGATTATTAAAAATGTTAGTTATTTATTTGTATTTTTATTTACAACTTATTTAAATATTTAATTTGAAAGTCTCATCCTTAGCTAAATTTTATGAGAACTGTAAAAGATTTGAATTTCGCGCATTTTCTTCAACACTATTTCAGGAAGCGCTGCGTACAGCATTGCCAGATCACAATAAAGTGTAAAATATGAGGTTGGAAGTGGATAAAAAATTAATATTTTTATTTAAATATCTTTAAAACAAAACGGTGAGGTGGTACTTTTATTTTTTTAACTTATTCTACAAACATTATTCCATGCTCTCATAGTTTTTTTCCAATTCTGTCCTGAGAATCTTTTAATACAATTGAAAATAGTTGAAGAGACAGGACGTTTTACATACCTTGAATGGGAAGTGACCCTCGAAATCGCGAACTTTGTCCTGGAAAATCTCGCGATCTAAGCGGTCAAAAATTCTAAAAAATTTAGAATCGATAAAAAACACTAGTCTTAACTTGTCAAAAAAAAAATGGGAAGAATCTGTCGAAAAGTGGTTTCACGCTGGAACTACCTTAACACAGCTTTAATGCGTGAAATATATTTTGTACAATATAAACTAAAATTATAAAAACACATAAAAACCAGTAAAAAAACAATGATCTATGTAATAACTAAACTTCTGGCTAGAGTGTAAATAGCTGCTTATAACTAAATCTTTAATTTTTATATAAAATAATTGTTCTTGACAATTCAGAAGTTACTTAACTCAAAATTTAAAAGTTTTTTGGCCAACAACACCATGGTTATAACCGCCTTAACTAGGCTGGGGTTAGGGGTTACTTTTCACTTAATAGAAGGGGCTTTAAATTGGATTACTCCAGACTCCAATGGGCTATATATCAACTATATTCGGGTGCAACGGGACTACCTTAGTTATTAACGATTCAACGTTTATTTATATCTAGCAGGCTATCTTTTTATTTATTCATGTTGGTATTGGTTTTTGTCATGTTGGCGTTTGAAAGTTACCAAGTCACTACAAGTCACAAACTGACATGCTTGACAACAAATATCATAAATATAATGGATAAATGCATTAAAAAAATTAATATGCCGAAAAAAAAAATGTGGAAAGACAAAAAAATGAATACAAAGATGATATTACATGTTTAGAAAAGAACAGAAAGTTTCAGAAGAGGGATTTATATAAGATCTCTTAGGTTTTTAATGTAAGTACTAATTGTATTTGTTTACAAGATTATTCCAATATTTTCATCAGCAAATAGTTCCAAACATTTTTAATTTCATTAATAGTTGTATATGAAGTTATTTGTTACATTAAATACACTTTTACATTCTTATTACATTCAAATTACTTATAATTTATTAAGCATACCTAACCTCACATTTCTTCTGTCAGTCATTATTTTACAATGTTGCCAGATTACACACTATAGTAAAAGTTAAAAATGTTTCAGAATAAAATATTTTCATTAATTTCTTTAATAACAATGATCCATAATAATAATTAAAATGTAATTTGATAGGACATGGACAAATCGATATTTCATTCATTAATCTAAAAATCATTTAAATTTTTATTTCATACATTTTTTAAATATTTCGTGTTTTTTTTTAGGTTAGTGTTAAATATAAACGAAAAATCTTAAAAAAAAGATTTAGTTAATGGTAAAGAAGCGGCAAATAAAAGGAAGAAAGATAAAGCAGATACATTTAAGAACTTCATTTAAAAAAAATTGCAGCGGCAGATTTGGACGTACAATTATTTAAACGAATATTTTACTTCAGATAAACTTTTGACTGACGCAAAACAAAACTGAGATTTAAACGGTAAACGAACTTATTTATACAAAATTAATGATATATAAACTTAAAAACGTGAACTGGCGACAAATTTTAAGTGAGCGAAGACATAGCAAAATCTCTTTCCTTCAGAAATTTATGAAATTAAAAAAGCGCAATGAAATCATCATATTCGTGTACATAGACGTGGATATAAAAAAATTTTACTCCAACGCGTCGATGGAAACAGTAATCTGATTTAAAAAGTAATCCATTGCATGTGTAATCCGAAGAAAAGCGATTTACAATTTTACTCGCAGGAGCAAATAATGGGTCAATAGAGGGATGTGATTTGTTATTAGACTCTTCAAATACTGACATTGACTATCACCATACTATAAATGGTGATATTTTCAAAAACTGGATTGTTAATTAACTTATTCCTGCTTTATTTAATTTTCCAGAGAAATGTGTAGTAAACATGGATAATGCTTCATTTCATTCTGTACAACAAAAGAGACCACCTACATTTTCAGCAACAAAATAGATATTACAGAGATACTTAAGCAGCAATAACATCGAATTTGATAAAAAAATGAAAAAAAAGACAATTATACTTACACAATACAGAAGCAACGATAAGACATATGTAGTAGATGAAATAATAAACTAACATAGACATGATTTACTTCGATTACCTCTATTTTGCATTTTTATATTCGGACAAAACTTGGACAGAAGCTTTAAGACAATGTACACCAGACATGTAAAAAAAAAAAATTGTAGACACAGAAGAAATTATTTTGACGGATTGGACTTATTACATGAAAAACTGTTCACTTATCAAAATAGCTAAAACCAATTGGTATGTCATAATCCCGCACTACCTGGAAAGCTCCACGAAAAATAATTCTTCAATATATATCTGCTGTAATACTTATCGACAAAATGAAATATTTTGTATTTTCTCATTTATAGCTGGTCCAATTTAAATGTTTGTTGTAAAACTTATTTTATTATACCGTTATATAGACATAGAAAATTTATTCTAAATTGCAATTTATTGTTTGCTTTTATTCAATTACTATTATTTTGTAAATGCATTCATTATATCTAAAAATATATTTTTAAATTGACGATTTTCGTTTTTTGTGAAAGTATTAATTTTTAATGATTTGATGGCGCTGAAATGGAGTACACAATTGTAATTTTATTTATTGTCACTAACACTATTGATTTTATTGAGGACGTGACAACAGCGCATTTACAACTGAAAATAAGATTAAATATACAGGGCGAAATTCATCACCCTAACAAGGCCTACTTTAATAAAAATAAGCTTTGAATGATGTATAGTTATAAAATTAAATTTTGGGATTGAGATCGTCACTTTTTCTGTTATGAATTATTAAAAATTGTCAGACTTTTTGTTTTCCATGGATACTAAGGGTAAGGGTTATTTCTCGTGTTTAGTATCTAAGGGATGTAAAACCTAATGTTGGATGCGTTTAGCGAACATAATTTATTGGTAAGCATAATATGAACTTATTATAGTACAAATTGAAAAAGGTATAAATTATGATGATAATTACATCCAAGTATCATTAGCGATCTCATCTTGATCGTAATCCAGAAAACAAATTTTTATGTTTTTAGCGGAGAGAAACAGCGCTCTTTCAACCCAACCGTCAGAACTGCCACAATGTATAATACTTATTCTTTTTCCATTGTCTATACTGCATTTTAGCTCGTTTGGATCAACCCATCTTTTCTTCCCCGTTGCATGCGTGTCGTACCAAGTTTCATCCAGATAATAAATCGGTCTATATTTTATGATGGTTTGTAAACATGCGTTTCTCCATACAACCAATCTCTTGCTCTCCATGATAGACTGACGTTTAACGATAGTCTTAAATTTAAATCCGTTGTTCTTTAAATATCGCCACAAAGTTTTTCTCGCATAATCTATCACTGGTTTTCTTTTCAATTCGATTTGAATGGTTCATAAAGTTGAATAATTTCTTTTCCGAAAGGTGCAAGACAAGACAAGAAAAATAGATTGATAGGTAGATGAGAGAAAGTTTATAGGAGTGTTGTATTTAAGGACCCTGTTGTAGGACTTATATCCTTTCCAGGGAGTAAAAGGGAAGGTTTGGGAGATGTTAGCAGGGGTCGCCGGCCTCGCACTCACAAACTCCCCTACTTGTAGTCCGTGTTGTTTCTTCTGTAGCTCCTGTGATTTTTTCTGATCCAAAGTTCCTAGACCGTCATTCTTTTTTTTTGTGTGTATTGAAGTGTAACCCACGTGGTACAATGTGGGGTTGGGAGATTGACGCAGTGGAATCACAGAAACTTTAGCCAAGGGCTCACCAGAAGGTCCATTTTTTATTGATTTATATATGGTGGTTTTTTGTAAGGTTTACAGTATCCAAAATTATTTGCTAAGCATTTTCGGTATAAAAACACATAACTACTCTTTAACCTATTTCGATTATGTCATTAACTTCCACTATTCGATCACTATCAATCGCATCCAAAAAATTATTGTCCGCTCATTTTCAAATTCTGCTGTGAGCCACGGCTTAAATATCAACATGAAATATGAAACCCAAACCTGTAAAGATCAAATGCAGAAGCGTTAACCACCCGTCTTTAAACACTCATAAGATAAGATAGGTCAGTGCGCACTAACTTAAATCAAATAATAATATAATCAACGTTATTCTTAATTGTGCTTGCTTCATAAGACTTAAAATAATTTTTTCGGAAAATCACTTGCAAACTAATGTCTAGGAATAATAGGATATATCCGATGTGTAGGCAAAAATAGATAATTTCAAAACCCTAAAATATGTTTTTTTCAATAATCTGTTTACACGTCTGTTTGTATTCTTTTCAAGCTGATTTATTAAATTCAACGGATGTTTCCTTTCGAAACCAAGAACTAAAATTTGATAACAATATCAGAAAATTGAAATGTACCTACAAACAATTGTTATCAATAATTGTGGTTCAATATTAATATTATGTTTAATAAAACAGCTATGAAGGATTTTTATCAATAAACTAATAATTATACAGACAAAGAAAAATATACAAAATGTAAAAAGTATTAGCTTAGATAATACATGTGGTATAGATGCTAATTATTATTTTTATACATTATAAAATTTTGTGAAGCTTATAAACAGGTAAGTGATTAATAAAAAATAATTAGAAAATAAATTCATTATACACATTGAGTTATTGAACAGGTTTTGTGCTTATGTTTTAAAGTTATTATTACATTTAAATGGAGGATATTTAAAAAAAGAAGCATATTATAATACAGCGGGTCACAAACTGTGGGGCTCCACGAGGGGCGCAGTAGATTGAAAAACAAAATTATTAAAACCGTTTTATAAAATTTTTATTGTCAAATATTGAACTACAAACTTATTTTAAGTCTAACAAGTTTTAAATATTCTTAGAATGCAAGGACTAATGGCTGACATGCCCTTGCTTTTTCTTACCCCGGCTCCACACTTGCGTTATTCGTCAACGAATAATCGGTGCTTGTGGCAAATACCGCATATGTGGATACAATATTTGTGTTCGTTGGCGAATATTCTGCGTATTTCTCCGAACACGAATGTTTTCCGTCTTGAGTCGGTACTTGATACACATCAAAGCAACCGAATATTCGCATTGTCCGTGTTTGCACTACCGTCCACACCACGAAGACTAGATACCAGGAGTCTACACGGTATAGGCTTTTTCATAAAATTTCTGGTCTCAATAATCAACCCAGATCATAGTTCTATTTTTTGCCACTGGCGGCGCGAGTAACCAGAAGAACCGATGTTTATGACATTTATGCCATTTAAATGTCGCGAAATTAAATATATAATCCCTGTTTTCCAATTACAGAGCATAATGCGACTCAGTGACGCACAATGCCGAAATGTGCTAACGCTTAATTGGAACGCGAATTGGTTTTCAAGTGCACCGACAGAGTGCGCAAGGTTCAGTGTTGTGAGACAAAAACATTAATAAACTTAGCAATCTTAATAAACAAAATGATATACAATAAAATTTTATTTTCCCTTAGTATATAAAATAGCGAAAAATAAATTTGTCATGTTCGTACCTTCATCCTTACTTATATTTAGTTTTGTAACACAGTTTCAATTCACTTTTTTATTTTTTCAACAGATTATACGTAGAAACTTTAATAGATCAGTTCAAAAATAAAGAATATTACTAACAATAGGCGATAGTGTAAATGAAATTTTTATTAACGCCAACTTAAAGCTCAAACATTTCTTATATTTTCTGCTACTAAGTTGGTATCCCTTGCGCACATCAGACGAAAGCAGTAGATACTTTTTAAATTGCTCGATTGTGCGAAGCGCTGCTGTAGTTGGAACAATTAACTTGAGCATTATGCGGCACAATGCTCTATAATGCTGTAATTGGAAAACAGGGAATATTAATTTATTTTTCATTCTCCCCTCTACGAAATTATAATTTTCTGTTTTAAAAAGGCAAGCGAAAGCGAAAGTAAAACATGCTTGTTGATCGGTTGCTAAGTATGAAAGTAAAACTTTCGTGCCCTGGACAACGAAAATAATTAAAATGTCAAACTAGTAATGTCAAACGTTTATTTAGAATTAAAGTTAAATGTAAAATTACAATTGTTATATGAGCCTGAAATATTTAACGGCAAATGTTGATTTAAATCTTGTCCGAAAGCAATGGCACTCGAAATATTAATTTGTTTGTCGTCTTTAGATTCGGTTTCAGAATGTCTGTTTTGCTGCATACAGGTAAATTTTTCGGGCATGATTTTATTAGCAATTTCTCTTTTATGAGTCACTGAATCTGCTATATATCCTTCCGCTACCTCTGACGACTTCCATCCCCCGTGTCTCTTCATATCTAAAATGTCCACACCTGGGGCATTTGCTAGTAATGTAGAAGATGTTCTTCGAAACGAGTGACCAGTGTACTGATTTGGATTGGAAATTTTAAGAAATTTAGCTATCTCGTACGGAATTTTTGAAATTGTATGCTTTCCAACTACCTGATTCACACATCTACCACGCTCATACCGATAAAAGAAGCGTTCATCTTGAGCGTTTTTGGGTCGAAGTTTCATGTATCGATTAACAAATGTTATCCAATCTTCTATAACTACAAATCTTCTTTGCACATTGTTTTTGGTAGTTATAATCTGCACTAACATGATACAATTTTTATACTCCACATCGTTCACTTTTAGATTATATAGCTCGTCAGTTCTGCATGCTCCAGCTACTCCAAAAATCGCTACTACTTTTTTCATCAAATATATTTCATCAGGAGCTTCCAATAAAAACTTTGATATATCATCCTTTGTAAATACCTGAGATTTTCGAGGTTGATATCCGTCATTCTTCCGTTTTATGAATGCCTTTAAGCGGCCAAATTTTAAGATATCCTGATTCCTATTTAACGAAATAGTCAATTTTAACATCGAATATTGTGACCACAATGTAGCAGGAGATAATGTCTTTGATTTTTCTAAGAAAAATGCCAATAATGCATCTTCCGTTATTGTGGATACATCTTTAGTTGTACACCATTTAACGAAATTATCATAGGCTTGATTGTACCGATCTTTAGATTTGTCTGGTAACAAACTTCTGCACGCTATATTGGCTGCTTCTTTGATAGAATTCATATTTTGTTAAATTCTCGCCTAATACAAAAATTATCGACTTAAAAACTCAGTAATAATACTGTTAATAATTTGATAACTGTCAGAATATTTTTTTATTGACATGAATGTTACCTTAGTAACGTTAACAACCAACAGTGTGGTACTGATATTTTTATTGTCGTAAGCCACCTTCTACCCATTTTATTACAATAGATTTTCAGCATCAAATTTGAATGTGTTTTACGGAATCGAGAGGGGAGAATGAAAAGTTTAATACATTACACGCTGCAAAAGCCCTTTCACCTCGCACCTAAAAGTAAACTTTCGCAGCTTGTAATGTAAATAACTATATTTAAAATTAGTTGTCATAAAAGCTGTCAATAGCAACAAAACTTCCCGCGTAAGGATTTAAACGAGTATCTTAGGAACACGAGCGCACTCTACCGACAATAGTTCTGTCCCCTAAATTGAGACCATTTTTTTAACATTACGTTTAAACTCCTGGTATCTATACTTCGTGGTCCACACTTTCGTCTTGAATGTCAACACATTTTTTACTTTAGATTAGTTTTTGTGTAGTGATAGAATTGAGAATTGCTAAAAATAGTGTGAAAAAGTGATAGTTGACATGAAGTGGACAAATGAAGCAGTTTTTTAGCTTTTCGTTTTTTCATATTTAAGTTATAATGAAACATAAAAAGTAAGCAACTGCAGTATTGATAGAGTCATCCATTACGAATGCCGAATCCGAATGTTTTCCGTATTTTTATTCGAATACAAATATTCGCTTTTTAAAGTGATATGTGTGGATGGTAGACAAAAGCAAATATTCGCACACGATTATTTGCTCCAAATATTCGTACAATTGTCAAATATTTGTATACGCATGTGTGGAGCCGGCTTTAGTGAGAAGTCATTTGGAAGTTATAGATTTGGTACCGAAATCCATTTTCAGTGAAGTGCTGGACGAAACGTCTATTAGTTGTTTTTTTCTTCCAGTTTACAAACCCAATTCCAATTGGACAAATTGATACCACGTGTATATAGTAGATAATATATTTCTGATATAGAATACAGACAAACGCCAATGCGCGGCTAAACGCAAAGCATAAGAAGAAGAAAATATACAATTTCTATGATACCTAATAAAAGCTTGTAGCGCGATTTAGTCGTATAAATAAAGCACTACCAATTAAATTAATTAAAATATGCTAAGTTTAAATTTTAAAAATTTCAATTTAATTTAATATTTATAAGTACTATACCTACTTAAACCTCGCGACAAGCTTTTATTTTCATATAAATTGTGTATAATGATGTTAAAAGTTGATAGTTAAAATTTTAAGGAAAAAACTTATGTGCTTCTTTTGAGAACGATCCACATGGTGACCTTGGGGGATAATCCCCAGGTGTGTCCTATGGTTCGGCGGCATTGCTCATAAGATATAAATGCTTTTTTAACTTTGCTTTCTATGTGTGAGTTCCACGTCAGCTTGCTGTTAAGGATAACACCTAAGTATTTCACTTCTGTAGCAAAGCTTAATTTAACGTTGAAAAGACTGGGTGCGTTTAAGCCCCTAGGTTTCTTTTTCTTCGTGAAGAGAACCATTTCTGTCTTTTTGGGGTTAATAGACAGCGTTTGTCTTTACACCATGTCTCTCAAGTTTTGGGAAAATAAAAAGTTTTACCAGTTAAAGTACTTAAACCAATGATTCTGGTTTTCCTTATCCAGGGTTCTTGGATTAATGTAATTCTGCCCTGTTGCTCAGCAAGGTGGCGGATGATGGTTGCCATGGCCACTCTGCTGTGCTGAAGGTTACACTGAATAAATGAAGTCGTGTCGGCTCCTCCTCTACGATCCATTATTTTTTTTTTATATATTTTTTTTCAATTATTTATTTGGTCAGGGGGACCGTTTCTAAGGACCCGTCGGTCTGCATATTTTCAGGTGCCTCCTTGGGTGCTTCGTCTGCAGGGGTGTCGACCGCCAGACTTCCTAGCTCGACGCCACTGCTGGTCTCCTCCTGACCTTCCTTCTTCGCCTCTCTGGCCTTTACCTTCATAGTCAATGAGGTGAACGCATAGCTCAACCTCATCGACTTTTGTTTGAGGGTAGTCAAGTCCTCGTCCCCTACTCCGAAGACGAAGAAATGTCCCCTCGGTTCTGTTTTGGCCTCGAGGTGGAAAGAGCACCATCTCGAGACCTTGAGGTCCGGGTTTTGCCTACTCAGCCGACGCAGCACGACCCCCTTCTCCTCGAGTATCTCAGTTGATCTACTCGGGATCCAGAGAGATGCTTTTGTCAGCTTCGGTAGGCAGTCTACTCGGAGTATAGCCAAATTGAGCACCGTAACTCAGGTAAGAAGGTGTATGGTGTGAGAAGGATAGTCGTAGAAAACGATGGCCTTATAAATATGGCAACGTTGCGACAAGAGGGTGTACTCAGATTTTACAGATTTACAATCATTACGCGTTAAACACTATTAATTAATATTTTCTTATTTATATTATTTTATTTATTTATATTGATTATAGTTATATATGTACGTAAAGAAATAAAAACACGTAAAGAAAACAACAGTAAATAACTAAAAAAAAATGTAAATAAAACTACAATTTTTAAATTGTAAAAATTTATTTATTTATTAATAAAAATTATATATATTTACAAATTTACAGGGAAATTAACAAAAGATACTTTTTCCAAAAATATTTTGTCGCTTATAAATTTGTTTTTGTACAAATTAATATAAGTTTTATTTTTTTCGTCTCTCTGTCTAATAATTTTATTAAAATTTGTCTTTACATATGAAAATAATTGAAAATTTAGCGCCACATCAATGAAACTGTAAATATCGAGGTGTTGATGGTAAAAATTATTATTTAATTGCTTGTGAAAAGATTCGCAGGCGTTGGAAGTTTGTTTCAATATTGGTGGTGCTTCATGGATGCGAATTATTTCACTTTTGATTATCTCGAAAATATCACCTTGTGTGGTTATATACATATGATTTACAATTGTTTTTAGGACAGCGCCAAAGATGATTATTGTTTTTTTTTTATAATTTCTAAATTTATAACCGGAAAAAATTAAATGTTTTTCGCCCCGTTCGCTAGTAACAAATCTGTTATCGTCACCCATATACAGTTTGTTTGGAAGACAAGATGAAAATAAACTTGTTTTTCTAACACTATTTTTTTGCAAGATTTTACGCGCATAGTCGGGCATACTCATAGAGGCATACTGAAATTTCGGAGATTTCGTGATGCCACGTTGCCAGCTGTAGTACTTTCTCCATACAACCCCCAACCCGAAGTCTTGTACCTGCTAAGTGGTGCTCAATTTGATTTCTCCTTCTACTCGCACCACCTCGAGTGATGCGTCCTCCCACAATCGAAGGCCAACAACAGTATTGGTAAGCCATGCCAACGTCGCGTCGTCATCGCAGGTAAAGCTTTATTCACAACCAGTAAATTACAATTACAATTAGACTTAGAATTAGTAGTAAAATTTAAATTTAAATTAAAGAATTATGATCATTCACAATGTCCAATTAGTTCCAAATTAGTTAACACTCAAGGTCAAACATTTTTCATTTTATTTGCGGTTATTTTCTATTAGCTTTGCGCCCAATCTTTTTCTTCGTAACTCGGCTTTCCGTCTTGGTAACACTATTATATATATCATCAATATAAATATATCATCAATCATTAACCAAACCTCAAAAGTTAGGTTATTTAAGAATTTTGACATTTCACAATTACAATTAGTGGTAAAAGTTTGGACATTGCAAAGTACTAATTGTAAGTGTAATTGTAAGTATAAGTGGAAACACTAATTTATAAGTTGTGAATGATCATATTGTTAGTCATATGTCAAGCTTATAATTACTAATTCTAAGTCTAATTGTAATTGTAATTTTCTGGTTGTGAATGAAGCTTAACTCTGATGATTTCACCAAAGTGCGACCACTGACAGAACGTTGGTGGCTTGGCGTTACTGGAAGAGGCGGCCAAAATTACTTTGTCCAGCTCTCCCAGCAGCATGTCTTGGACAAGAGCTTCCCTTATATTATAGCTACTCGGAGGTGACTGGTAGCCACCTCCTTGTAGTTTTTGGTTGAACGGCCGTTGTGTCCTGCCTAATCTTTTTCAGGGTCTTAGGCGTCACCTCGGATGAGAAGGCGCCTGACCTGTTTCTCCTTTTTGTTTTACCTTCAGGTATGTTGTGTTCCTTGCCTCTTTTGGAGGAAGAACTAGCAACATTACCCGAAGGTTGTGCTTCTGAAGGTCCAGAGGCGGTTCGCGCTGCGGGGTTTCCCCAGCCTCGCGTGCCTTCCTCCTTCTCTTTGTAACTGGTTTATTAACATTAAAGTTTAACTATTTTTCAATTCATTTGTTTTTTTCTGTTTTAATACAGTAAAGTTGTTACAAATTGTTTCTTACTGTACAAATTAGTTAGCAAAACTATTAACAATAGAAATTATATAGATCTTTACAAATTAATTCTGCTTATTCAGATTAATATTCTGAAGCATTATAGCTACTGTTTATGTTTTTTTGTAGTTGTCATTTTCTGACGTTCATTTCATTTATCCATACATATAATAAAACCGTAACTAATCGCTCAAATCGCTGTCTGTATATGGCAAATATATTTAAAAAAAACATAATAGTGGATCCTTACAGACACAAGAGAACCCAATACAATATTTTTTATTTCTTATGTTGGTCTGTTTGTCTGTATGTCGGTATGTCCGTATGTTTGTTAATACTAATCTCAGAAACGACTTAAACGATTTGGATGCAGTTTTCAGGAATATATTGTGATGGACTTCACTTAACATTTAGTCTTTTTTTCATTTAAATTGATTAACAAATAAAGAAGTTATATTAATTTAAGTCAATCTCTTAATATGTACCAAGTAAAATTGGGCATATATCTATATAATTAATCATATTTATTACGGTTCAGCTTAGCTTAGACTGATGCAAACGATGTCGCGGTTAAACGTTAGTTGTGTACCTAATATATTCCAATTAATTTAAACTTTCAATGTTCAGATTACAAAATTTCGAATGCAAACAAACAAATATTAGTTATAAAAGAATAACAAATAAAACTTTCAATAATAATTAATATACGTACGTTTATCAATATATTCATTTCCTTCCGTTCTATTTCTCGAATGTCCCTGGTAAACCACAGTATTTTCGCGAGTTAGCGCATGATTCTGCATGAATACAATCGATATTACCACTTGAGGATCTTGTTTCATTCACAATTCCGTCCTTTCGCACTTACTTACCCTTCAACATAGTTCCACCATCCAAAAATGAGTTTATTTTTTCATTATTTAGTATATCTTTAAGTATAATTTTAATTAGATACTTTTTAAACCTAATTTTTTTAATGATGTGCTAGCGAGAAGTAAAAATGTTGGCGACCGGTGCGTTGAATGAAAAAAGTTACATATTGGAAGGAGGTGACACAAGAAATTTATCGGAAGATCGGGTAAGTAGGTCAATTATAATAAATAATTAAAGGCTTTGATTTATTTAGGAGTGTAGGTAATTGATAAGTTAAGGCTATTAATCTTTCCAGGCGGTAAATATGGGATGATTTTTGTTTGGTAATCGACGCGCGTTACAAATAAACTGTATAAATTGACTAATAATTTCGATTATTGAACTTAACTTATTAAAATTATTTATTATAAAAATAAATATTAAAACGTTTTTAGAATTCTATCAATAGATTTAATTTTTTCATGAAATACGTACTTCATGGTAAAATCATCACACAATTTTAATATAGGTACCCAAAATAACCTTCACAATTCAATCTTTATTTTTTATTTGTTAAAGTAGAATGGACAATCGGTTGTAATAAGTATGTGGTTTGGATTTTAAGAAGCCATTACATATGCTGGTATGGCCGTTCACAAACTCATCGGCGGGTTCTGGATCTGGATCTCGAAATTTGGGGAGGGGCGAGCTAGTGCTCTGCCAGCACTAAGGCCACATATGGCCCATTGTGCATTCTACCGTTATGTACAGATATCCACACCTCAGGCTGTCATCAGGCCTAGAGATTTAAAATAGTTGATGAGGCTCCCGGCGGGAATCTTCCTGACATCGGCCGGTGTAAGCCAGTACTAGCACAACACGGATCTTCTGATTTTAGAAAAAACAGAGCAGTCATACATTATATGTTCTACTGTTTCCTCTTTTTGTTCACAGCCTCTGCATATCGGTGATTCTGCTAATTTTATCCTAAAGAGATGTTGTTGCAATTGGCAGTGACCTGTTAAGATTCCCACAGCTGTTCGGAGATTTTGTCTGGTCAATGTCTTAAATTTTTTTGTTGTTTCCTCACCAGGATGAGCTAATAACTCTCTGGCCAGAATTGCTGGATTGGGCGCAATGCTGTTACCTTTAGAGTTTCCATTTCAAAGACAAATCTTGGTACGACGTCATTCGTTTCTGCCTGTAAGACTGGTATCGCCTTTAGCGATTCCTTTCACGCTCCACAGACTGTCCCTATGGATGCCGGTCCCTACAGTACGTCTCCGCACAGCTGGATCACGTATTCTGGAAGATTATTTTAACCTTTAAATTTTTATGTAAGTTATTGTTTAAAATTCTCTTAAAACATCAATACATTGGAAAATTGATGGATGTCTTAAATAAATAAAAGCTACCAGTAAATTTCAAGTGGAAAGATTCACATGCGTTTGTACTCCTTTCCATAGTGTCGCTAAATTCAGCACACACACTGGGTGGAAAAACAGCATCTTCTGATATATAATTGTCCACCAAAAAATTGGAAAATAGTACCAACCGTGCGTTTTCGGGAGGCTTTTCCGAAAAATAAAAGGCAAAACAATCGCCTACTTCTGTTAAATGGAAAAATGGTAAGCCAAAAATATGTATATCTTAACCATTTCACTAGTTTCTTTATTGTATACAGGAACAAGGCCAAGGTTTTGAATTTTGCAGAACCAAGCTTGGGCTAAATGGAACCTACAACCGACTATTTGCGATTTCGGGAACACCAATCTTTTACTATTATGAATCAAAATCAGCGACATTAAATTTAAACCTGTACTATGGCACTTGTTTTGTAAAAGTAGGAAAATATTCTTGTAAGAACACTCCTTCTTATTTGGTACTTAACAATATACTAGAGGAAAGTAACTTTCTAGTGCAATATGAATAATTGCAAAAACTGTTCGTTACAATAACTGAATGTTCCATCGACATATAATTTGTCACTTTTTTTATTGCGGAACTTTTGCCACTAAAATCCAAATTGTAATATAAATTAATATTTGGAAAATGATCCTTGCTTATTTATCTGATAACAAAAATTAAAATAATTTTCCTTTCTCCGCTTTCGACAACCAGATCGTTTGTCGTTTTCAAGGGTAAAAAATTTTTAAATGTTCTTCTTAGGCATTTTCAGTTTTGAAAAAACAACCCTTGACAAATTTGACATATCCATCAAGATATATAAGCAATGGTTATTTTCCACATATTGATTTAATATTTTAATAATTTGATTATAGTGGCAAAAGTTCCCCAGTAAAAGAAGTAAATATATTGTTGATGCACTACTATTTCCGAAATATTGTCATTATTACATAGGTACCTACTAAGTTTTCTTCTTTTAATATCGTAATGAGACATTTTTTTGACGCACTCAATAACATTCATTCTATTCTTTGGTACAGATGGTAGAGTTTTTCGTCTCGTGTTATCTAAGTTGTTGCGAATATTTTGAATATCTTTGACCGTTATAGTACCTATTTAATTGCTCATTATTTTCTTTTAAAGCTAAATGTATTAATTTAGAGAGCTTCTGACATATGTTCTTTCAGTTTTTCATATAACAGTAACACTTATTATCTACCTATTTAATTTGTTCACATTTTTTTCATTATTGTGATTTACTTTACTACGCATAATTAAGTTATCTGATCCCATAGTATAAACTTTTCGCCTTACATGACCGATTCGTACATCGCAAATTTATTTCACCACTTTTTAGTACACTGTCTTTGGGAAACTTGACAGAATCTATACTATCAAAACAGTTTCCCACGTTCACTTACATTACACAAAGGATTCCATAATGACTTTTTTAAATACGATTTGCATGACAAGGAAGCTAATTAATAACTGAAATAATACTCAGGTTTTTGACAAAGATAAACATATTATCAATTTATTGAAGGAAATCCCTTACATTAAAAAAAATAAGGGATAAGTCTCATTCTTATTTTGCCCAAACTTATAAATTCCCGGAATAAATAAATCCCATGATGGCTGCCGAATTTATTTGTGTCATTAAAGTAGTATTATTAGCATGGGTCCAGATTGACTCCAAGGTACTTTACTGATCTAGTCCAGTTAATGTCTCCTTCTCCCATAGTAAGTGATCTTTTCGTATGGGTGGTGGCGTTTTTTTAAACGGGATAGCTTTCGTCATTTCTTGGTTTATAGCTATTTTTCAGCGTATGCACCATTCTTCTATTTACTCCATTGCTCTTTGCAAGTATCTGGTGATCAACCTTGGTTGAGTACTTCTTGCTGCTATTGCAGTGT
Source organism: Altica lythri (assembly GCA_964028335.1). Lineage (NCBI taxonomy): Eukaryota > Metazoa > Arthropoda > Insecta > Coleoptera > Chrysomelidae > Altica > Altica lythri. The sequence continues at coordinate 40,765,272 of OZ034804.1, read as the reverse complement.
CGTCAGCATATAAAGACAACATGGTGTTTGGTGTGTTAGGCACGTCTGCTGTATACATTGTGTACAGCAGTGGGGATAGCACTGCTTCTTGTGGAACTCCTGCTTGTATTCTTGCGTATTTAGATGTTATTGGGCCCATCTTTATCCTAAATTCTCTATTTTCCAAGAATGACGCTACCAGCTTTGTCATTGCTCTGGAGATCCCAATATCTGTTATTTTGTATATTAGTCCTTCGTGCCACACTTTATCGAATGCTTTGCTGACATCTAGAAAAATTGCTCCAATGGATTGTTTTCTATTAAATCCTTCACTGATATATTCTATCAGTCTTAGAACTTGTATTTCTGTGGAATGCTCTCTTCTAAATCCAAATTGCTCATCTGGCAAAATTTTTAGTTGTTCTACTTGTTCCCATAGTCTTCTAAGTATCAACATTTTATTTTAATATTTTTTAGATGTGTTGTAACATTGTTTTAATCTGCACGTGTTGTGATTCGAGTTTTTTTTGCATCCTTAAGAAATATTGTATTTGATAAGAAAATCAAACATTTCACAAGATCAGATACGATTTGGTTTATTGTACTTATCTTATCTGTTGACTGCTTTCCTGATATTTTAATTCGTCATAATACAGTTATGAGGATTACTGACGACTAATTATTTAATAATCGTAGGGTGGCAGTATAAATTTGGCTGGCTTAAGGAAAACTCTTTGCATTCACTGTGTCAAAGCGTTTTAATTATATTTTTTTTCCAAAACTTTACTCGTGAGATTAGAAAGCTATTGGACAATCACTCATAATAATAAATGTATGCTTAAACATAGTAATATAACTTATCTTTAATATTTAACAAAGTTTGTTTGTTTATTTTTATTCGAGCCCACAAAATTTTGACTGCCACCTCACTATTAACCAAGACTAAGTAAGAAAACAAGGTAATGATAGTGAGATGAGTACTTAGAATTGGCTAAATGTATTCTTTAGGCTTTAATATCAATAACTTCGTTAATGTAATACTAATATCATCAGGGTTTAGCACTTTATATAGGTTGGTTGAAAAGTTTTGAAAGCAAAAATGAAAGAATGTGTATTTTTTAATGAAATTGTTTTTTCTTATGATCATCCAGTTGTTTTATACCATCTCTGTAATCATTTTCCGGTAGCTCTGCAAAATATTGTTCCACGGCTGTAATAGCTTCTTCATTCGATGAAAACCGCTTTCCACGAAGGAATTGTTTCGAATTTCTGAAGAGCTAATAGGGAGCCAAATCTAGTGAATATGTTGGGTTTTCAAGCAATTCGTATTTTAATTCGTTCAATTTAGCCATCGTCAACAAATTTGTGTGAACAAGTGCATTGTCTTGATGAAAAATAATGTTTTCTTCTGTAAACTGGGTCTTTTTTTCACTAATTTTTTTCATCCAACTGGTCTAAAGGGTTGCAATAATATTCAGAGTTAATTAGTTTATGTTTTTCAAGATAAAAGATAATCAATCAACAAACCCCTTTTACATCCCAAAAAACTGAAGCCATAACCTTTTTTGCTGATCGTTATGTCTCCACCTGTTTTGGATCTGAAGAACTAGCTTCAGTCCCCTGTAAACGCTTTTTAGTTTAGGATCATAATAATAGAACTAAGTCTCATCCATAGTTATAAAACGACACACAAAATGGGTTTTATTCTGCTTAAAACGCTAAATTATGCTGAGAAATTTGTTTTCGATTCAGTTTTTGTTGCACAGGTGAAAATGAAGAAGCAGATTCTTTTAACACTTTCACTATTTTTCTATTAATTTCTGTTGCTAATAAACTTTCCAAAACAAAGAATTTTATCATTACATGATTCGGTTTTTTCCATTGTAAGAAAATACACTGACACGTCAATTTCAAATGGATTGTAAACAAAGAATGAATTGACAAATCAAAATAGAATTTTTTGTGTATTCAAATGGAAAATAAATATTACAATATCATATAAATTTCGATTCGTCTACTGATTAATAGTTAGGTGTCACTTTCAAAACTTTTCCAGTGTAATTTTAAATATTTTGGTGTCATTTGTGTAAACTACAAAATTTTGCGTAAGTATTATTTATGGTTGAAATCAGAAAAAAATTATCTTTACGTTTCTGATATTTATTGATTTTTATTTATAAAAAATTAAACAAATATTTGTTGAATTTAAACAATAGATTGTAAAATCGTGGGTGCATACAACCACATGCTGTTCTGGTAGGCGAAAAGGTCTCTTTTATGGGTCCTTTATTAGCCTCCCACCGGGGCCAGGTAAGGGGTGACGCGAAAGACTCTTTAACCAAAAAATTCATTTAAAAAATACATATTGTTTCATCTTTGCTTCCAAAAGTTTTAAACCAACCTGTAATAGATTTTATTTTGTTAATTTTAAGACCCTATACTTTATTAACTTAGAGTACAGTTACAGCCTTGCCCATTCCTTATGGCAGATAGTATATATATATATATATATATATATATATATATATATATATATATATATATATATATATATATATATATATATATATATACTAGCTGTCCCGGCGGACTTCGTACCGCATAACATTGTCGTGACCATTTTTCGTTTTTTCGAATTTTTTTTTTATTTTATCATATTTTCTCGTTATCAAGTTTATGCCATTTTTTCGTTGTATTTTATAATTTATCGATGAAATATATTAGATATCCACTGCGCCACCTTACGGTGGCTTCATAGTACTTAATTTAGTAGGAATTTTTCGTTTAAATATGTAAGATAATAACTGCGCCACCTTACGGTGGCGTCATAGTATTTGATTTAGAAAAAATTGCTTGTTTAAATATATGAGATATTAACTACGCCACCTTACGGTGGCGTTATATCCTGTATTTTAGAAAGACATTTTTTGGCTTTATTTTTTTAGTATTTTCCCTTTTCTTTTAGTTTTTGGTTTATTTATTTATTTATAAATCGAAATTCAACATTATCTATTGGGTTTTTTCACAACGTAACTGTTCAATAATCTAAAAATCAAAATACAATGCCATCTACCGGGTTTCTATCTAACCTAGATGTCAAAGGTTTATAGAGTTACTTTAATTAACTTAAACTGTCATCTTTTAGGAATTCGTAGAATTAAACAATAAATGTCACTTAGGGGATATTGTCACTTTACCGTCGAAATATACAAAAAAGTAAAAACATTATTAAAAAGCATTTTATAGTGGACCAAATAGTAAATCTAAACCATTCTCGAATCCATTTAAATATATACAAAAAAAATTATAAAATTCGGTCCAGCCGTTTAGAAGGAGTTCAGTAACATACACACGAACACAAGAAATATACATATATATATATATATATATATATATATATATATATATATATATATATATATATATATATATTATAACATATACCTGCATGTAAGAATAATACTTTGTTTTGATTATATAAATTACTATGTTATAAAATATTCCTTACCATGAATTAATTTTGAATTTAAATATAAATATTAAATAGGTAAGAATTAACTTAATTTAATTACTTTCCAATATTATTATTTAAATATGCTACCGGCTATTCTCTTATATCAGGGCCAGAGTTCAAAATATCCAAACAAAAAAAATTGAATAGATTCAAATTCAGTTAATATAAAAATTTTCAACTAAATGACTGTAAAACCTCACTATCCTAGACCAATGATGTTCTCTAGGCATAGACTGTATATAAATTTCTAACCTTACTAATTCAAAAATGTGATATACCTCAAGAGACCGTTGTTAAAACCAAATATGCATCAAATATATGAAATGAAATATTCTGACTTTTGTTAATAAACAATTCAAATTAAACTTATCAAATAGTGAATAATAATTTAGTTAAACACGTAAAACAGTGAAATACAAATGTTCATCAAAGTTATAAAAAAATCAAACACAGAAAAACTCTTTATTGTAACGAGTGAAAAGTGGTTACCATTTGAATGAAACTTCGCTCCTCTTCTGGAAAACCAGGATTCGGGATTCACTTCTCAGGACAATCTACTTTCTTCCCCGGAACAGCAAAGATTTCAGGACACTTTGTAGAGATCGAACAATAAATTCTTCTTCAATCAAAAGATAAACTGCTACTACATCCACTGGTGAGTGTAATTATGACTTTCTTTCTTATTAAATATTAGTTTAATCTTCATTAACTTAATTAAAATGCAGTTATACCCATATACTGCTCAGCCCACAATTTAAGTATCTATATCTTCATAAAATATTGTAATTTTCTCTTACCAACTGCTTTCTCTGGTTACCTTGTGATAATATTAATACTTTAAACTGATTCAAAACTTTCCCTTATCAATATTTTCAAAAAAAACTCAAAATTTCAACGGAGCAATTTTTAATACAACGTACATCTCAAGAATCGGAAAACAAGAGAGATTTCATCAAATCAACAAAAAAAACAGCTGAAAAATTCAACAAACTTAAATCTATGCATCCTTACCACCTAATCGCCTACTAATTCCTTATTTAAATAAAATTACTAACAAAATCTAATTCTTGATTCATTATTACAATTTAAAACAATGATTATTCTTTTTATTGTTATAAAATTTACTAGCACTATAAACTAATATTTTCTTTTTTTCAGAATATTTCATTTGGAATTTGAACTATTAACAAATTAGAATATGGTTGATAAATTTGTATATTTTAAAAGTAAGTAAAAATTTTAATATTTATTTTAATTATTTGTGATATTTTCATAACTTAATTTTCTTATTTAATTATACCCTTAATTCATTTAAAAATTAATGTTTAATTACTAACGTATTGGCAACTTTATAAGCTTTTAATTATTTACTTTTCCCATTTATCAATTTCATAATTATTGAAACTTTATATAATGTAGATTAAACCATTTTGAATCTTAAAAAAAAATCTTTGAAATGAATTTGCATTTTTTTTTCTTATTCTATTTTCTTTTTCCTTTTTTAGGAATTATGAAGAAGATGATGATAATTAATCCTACTGTTACTGCATTTGCGCTCTGACCCGAAATAAGAAAATTTTCCTTTCTCTATTTGCCATAAGATTTTCATTCTACATTCTTATTTAATATAGCATAGTAACTCATATCATCTCAATATATATATATATATATATATATATATATATATATATATATATATATATATATAATATATATATATTGATTTATATTTTTAACAATTTATAATGATTCAATTTGCTTGTAAGTAAATTTTCATATTTTTAAATTTTAGCAATTTGTAACCTATTTTTGTATATTTTAGCCTTGAAAAAGAATTTGAAATAAATTCGAAAGCTCGGTAATAGTAATAGTAGAGTTTTACTAATAAACCTGAATTTGGCTGAATCCCTGTAAACCAATATATATAATATATATATATATATATATATATATATATATATATATATATATATATATATATATATATATATATATATATATAAGTATATATATATATATTCGAGGACATGAGGTGTAGAAAAAAGGTTATTGTATAAATAACTGCGGTCTTTGCTTTGAAACTTTTATGACTTGGTTGAAATTTACAATAAAAATATTATCTAACTTATTGCATTGATAGTATCTATTTTTTGGTCACAGAGTATAACCAAGTGTATCTGTGTAGTTTTTAACTACCGTTATAAAATATTTACATAAACCGAGAACTGCGGATATCCTCGAAATTAAAACCACAAGAGAATGCATTTTCCGTGATAAGTACTTACACTATTTAATGTTCATTTTATACGAATATTAGAAGTGGAATTATTTCTAATTTTTATACGCGTAGTAAAATTTTAATTAAATATTGATTGCCTCTTAGAATATTGAATGTCCGCATCGTATATCGATTTAAATTTATCTCTTAAAATATCTACAAATATTAAGTGATAATATCTAACAAGTTAATTAATTTAATCAATAAAAAATAAATTAGAAATGATTTAATTATTTAATGTATTTTTAGAAATCAATTTGTTGAAATGAGTGTTTATATTGGTGTAACCCAATACGATTTTTTTTAAATTTAGAGATTAATGTGTGGAAAATAAAATATTCATCAGCAAACTTCCCAATCTGCGTTTTAAAAGTACTTCCAATTGTTTTTTTTATTAGATTATAGAAAACACGTTGTATAGATCAAATGTCTCTTTATGTGTGAACCTTATTTTAATCCCACGTTTAAAATTATATCACATAGGTATAGCTTGTTCAATTTATTCCGTCAATCAATTTAGTAAGTGCAGGTAAAAACAGTATTAGAAAATACTTTTTAATTGTGAACCTTATTTTAAGAATTTTATCACGTAAAACGTGTTCAGCACAGTTAGCAATTTAGCTGGTGTACCTATAACTATTTCGTTTTTATTCTGAAAATATGTAGAAAAAACCTGTACACTAAAAGGATTTTTAAGAAAAAAAAAGTGTGCGCGTGTAACCTTTACGCGCGATTAAAGTAAAACTTGTTGACGTACGTATCGGAAAATAAATATTTAATTACAATTCAATTATATTTATTGTCTATATACTTTACAAAAAATGAGATGTTATATTTATATTATTCATTAGAAATAGGAATTTGAAAGTTATCATTATTTTTTATATATGAAATAATAGGTTTATGATAACTTAAATGTGAAACATAGATTTTAATCTCTAAATACCATTAATGTATTTGAAACCGTTTGAAAATTTTGAAAATTTCATAAATAAATTTTGAAAATTTAAGCTCCTCCTATAGCTGAAATCACACCGTTACTTCCATCAGAATCTAACGTTAGAGTTACCCCTAGTCGCGCCTAAAGAAGTTTTGCTTCAATAATAGGTAAACAATATTAAAAATATACACATATTACGTTTAGAATGTGTGATTTTGTAGCTGTATCTACCTTATTGTAATACAACACAAGAGCCTTCGATAGTTAGATAACCATTTCATTTTGTAGCATTTTATGGCATATTCCATAAAATTTAAAATCCTGAGTTGAGTTTGTTTTCTTCAGTTCTACGAAGGATCTGTTATTGCTGGTAAAAGACTAGTGGTTTTATGGCCTTTATGGCTACCTAACCAAACCTAAAATAAGTATAAGCAAATGTTAAAACATTTTGATTATTATTATTATTTTATGAACAAACGTGCAACATGCTTCTTAACTTAACGTAAAGCTTCCCTATAAACAATTATTTACTATCATAATATGTATGTATATAAACTTACTTAATCAAATCATAATGAATGTCGCTGTCTCGTCTTTTTTTCATTTTCATTTTTCTTCAAATCTGGCGCTTATAATATGCTCTTTGACGTTCACAATTTCTTTTTCTTTTTAGCTCTTTAAGTCTATAAAACGAAAATAGCAAGGTATAAATAATAGGTATAAATAATTAGGTATAAATAGTGTAATTACACACCAAAAATAAAATGTATGCATATAGAGTACCTACTCACTCATTTTCATTCAATATTTTTTCATCACTTTCTTCATTAATAAATCCACTTTGTTTATTCATATTTAAAACAAACACTTTATACACAAATTTAAACTATTTACCACCAATGTATTTTGGTTGTCAAGCTGTCAATTCATACAATTACAGATTTAATTTTATTTAATATAGTAGGCGGAATCGTGTTAGGTATTTTGTATCAGGTTTTGTTTCCGGTACGCGATACATTAGAATGACGTCACGTCCGTTAGAATTACTGAGTTACCCCTAGTCGCAACTAAAGAAGTTTTACTTCAAAAATACAACAGAATTCAAAACATCTGTCCTGATTTCTTGTTTTTCTCTTAAAAAAAGGAGTCAAATTAATTCATTTTTGTAAATATTGTTATAATTTTTCCTTCGTGGAATCGGGATAAGTGATAAACAGCAGACAAACTTAAAAATTTATTGGTAAACACTTAAGCTTTCTTAAACTAATTTAGACAACTTTAAAACAGTCACAATTACTAAATAGAGTCTTTAAAATATCTCTTACAACAATTCGCACTTTATCGCCAGCTACTACAATTAAAATTCTATTTATCGTCAACTAATACAATCACCACTATTATTTATCACCAACTATTACCACAACAACTATTTTTCCCTCTGCCAAAGCGGTCCCTTATATATAGAATTAATTCTTTCTAGAACGTCTCTGAAATTACATCTAGAAAGACAAGCTTTCTAGAATCGAATGTTCCAGTAGCCACTCGAATTCTAAGAATTCTAACACTCACACCTCCGTCTGGACGACAGGTTTGGACCAGTTCGTAACACTATATTACTTTACTTTAGATCCTTAAACCTAAAAATAAAATGAGCTATGGATGGCTTGTCAAGTGTGGTTCAGTCAGAACTCACAGGCATAACCATAGCTGCAAAAGAATTAACCAATAGGAACATCATGGGCAGGAATATAAATATATATACACAGACTGCCGACAAGCACTACTGACCTTGAATAGACCACGTTTCACTTCAAGTTTAGTACTAGAATATCACCAATCTCTAACTAAAGCCAGCCAGAATAACCTAGTCACTCTCAGCTGGATCAAAGGACATGGGAACTCTAAAGGCAACCGCATTGCGAACAATTTGGCCGGAAGGGCTCCGGGCTACAAATATGTTAGCACTCACCCATCTACCAAGCTAACATTGTCCGCAGTCGTGGACCTTATCAAACAGCACTCTCACCAAAACTTTATACAGTGCTGGGATGAAACTACAAACTGTAGACTGGCCAGAGAGTTATTACCTCATCCCGGCGAGGAAACAGCAAAAAAATTTAAGGCATTGACCAGACAAAATCTCCGAACAGCTGTGGGAATCTTGCCAGGTCACTGCCAATTGCGACAACATCTCTTTAGGATAAAATTAACAGAATCGCCGCTATGCAGAGGCTGCGAACAAGAAGAGGAAACAGTAGAACACATAATGTATGACTGCTCTGCCTTTTCTGAAATAAGAAGATCCGTGTTGGGCGAGTACTGGCTTACACCAGCCGATGTCAGGGAGATCCCCTCGGGAGCCTCATCACCTATTTTAAATCACTAGGCCTGGTGACAGCCTGAGGTGAGGATATCCCTACACACAGGAGGATGCACAATGGGTCATATGTGGCCTCAGTGCTGGCTGAGCACTAGCTAGCCCCTCCCCAAATTTCCAGATTCAGAACACTATATTACAAAATGTATTGAAATTTTCTTCGCCAACTACTAAAAGCAAAAGTATTTTTTTATTTAACATACTTTCCTTTTAATTAGATACCTTTTTACAACGGATCTCTAAAGTCTCTAGAACTTAAAAAAAAATTATCTTGCTTTGTAAATCAGACCTCCACTACCTCTTCTTTAAAAGAAAATGTACTTTTTAGAATGAAATATTTACTCAAGGAAAGATTAAGTGTCTGACAGAGCCATATCCTATAAATAATAAAGATGTTTGACTCTTCTGAACTGTTTAGAGACGGTTTGCAAAGCCATAGTTCAGCAGAAACAAATCTCTTTGAACAATTGTTTTTAGGTTTTTTCCCCATAACGATTCTTCGCAGAGTGGTTGGTAATATCAAATAGAAATTCTTCATGATTGCTCTTCTCTTCCCCAAAATCTCAATTATAACATGAACTATAATAGGGACGCTTTCATATAAAATATACAGTGGCCGGTCTGATGAAATTATTTATTAACTGTTTCGCCATTTAAGGGATTGACACAGAAATTAGCATTCCCGATCGATCTTTATCTTTGATTAAAAATGAACGCAAATGTGAAACTTTAGACTGTCACTTCTCATAAGTTATTTTTCGTTGCGTAATGATTTTCTATACATGGAGCTAGATATCAATACGCCCTCGTAAAGCATTTGGCGCCAGAAATATTTGGGGTTTTGAGAGTATTACGTTAAAATCCATATAATCGGTTGTTGGCGGTTGTTTTTAAGTTAGTATACGCAGGTGGAGTTGTACTATATTCTGACAAAATTATTTAATGGATTACTACTAATGAAATTTTACGATTTACTTTTTAAGTAGGTATTGCACTAAATAAGACATAATCTAAAAATAAAAAAAATGTTCATAAAAAATTCGAAGTTTCAAAAATTTGGCGTTTTTAATAATTAAATATCATATTAGTATGCCATATTCAACTTTAACATACTACATCAACATTTTGTAGGTAGATTTTTTAATAACGGTTATTTCCCGTTTCGCCTACTCCCGTTTTACCTGAAATTTAAAATTTACCTGAATGAGTAGCGTTGTCTGACCAAATACAAAAATAAAATTTAGAGTACCGTTTCGTCTGGCGACTATCTATTCTTGGTATAATCCATTTCACCGATTTTGGCCGATGACAGAAATCATACTCGAAGTAAATTTAGAGTTACATACGGAAGTCTTTACTTAATTCAGATTTCTAGTAACCGTCATGTACGGCTCGTTGTTGAAGGGTTGAATTTAATAATTATTATCTCATATTTTTGTAGATGTCATAATAGTTTCAGAAACTTACGAATTATTTATAAAAAAAAAATCTCTCTGCCATTGGTAACTCGGATGACAGTTTAATCTTATTTCATTGATTTCTAATATCAAATCGGCCAAAAACCATGAAGTGGACTATATTAGCTGCAATTATTCAGTTTGTTTCTATTAATTTATTTATCACTGGATAAAACTGGATTAGATACAACTATTTCTTAAACCCCAATAAATGCTCGGGTATTTTGATATTTTATTAATTTATTTTATTTCGTGTAAAAATTGTAGTTGATTACTTCCCACTGACCACTTTCAAAGACGATTTTTATTTTACAATATATTAATCCAAAAGCTTAAATTTTAGATATTAGGGTGCCGATCATCAACAATTTTTTCTTAATAGCTATTTAATGATTATTTAATGGATATAGATAGATAGTATAAAATAAGAACAGTACAAAAATATGAAATTAATTTAGTGCTGATATTTGAAGTTGTATTTTGTACAAAAAATGTCGTCTGTAATAAATTTTGTGGATCTAAACGGATTGGTCGTGTGGCACTGTGCAACGGGTATCGATATTATTGTGAAGAAAATAGGAAGTGTCCAAGAAGTTTGACCTTAAATTCGCTGAACGAACTGGTAACAGAAAAAATAGATGGATGTGTAGCTGCGATTCAATCTATGTGAACGGAATTGCCAACCGTAATCCTTAAAGATTGCAATTTCATTTCTCGCACTGTATATGACGTAAAGTGCAGCAATTAGGTCTTGTAAACCATATAAGAAGAACTCTGAGGTTCGACGACATGTTCAAATGTATATATCTTTGTCACATTTACCTTCTCATATCATAGATGAAGGGTGGATATTTTGTCACGGGCTAATTTCTTGTTAGCGATAGTTATCTTAATCGGTAATATAATTGATTTCTTACCTTATAAAGTTCACCTTAACTACAGGTTAAACAGAGCCATTTAATGTTGAGAACAAATTGAATCTCGGTTGTCTGTAGGTAAACACCTTCTATTTATAATTCTGGCCAAATGATCGCCAACGATTGCATATAACTAAAAATCTTTAAATAAAGAAACTTTGTGTGCACAAATACTCCCTCCTTAAAAAAAAATTAAATTGATATATATATAAATCAATGAAAATTATGATTAAAAAATAACTAAAAAACTGAACTAAAAACTATTTAAATTATTAATAGAAAAAGTGACTTTCTTTTTCTTTGTTGGCACCTGGGTGCTATCAATTTGCTCATTTAATAAAAAAGCTGGTTTAGTCATGTCAATGTTAACACTTATTTCGCGATTACCTTTCAAAATTTTAAAAACTTTTTCACTTCTAGAAACCACTTTGAAAGGACCGTCGTACGGTGCTGTGGGGCTTGGTTTAATACCCAGAACTTTTAAGAAAACGAATTCTGAATTTTTTAACTCTGGATGAACAAATGTTTTTGCTGAACCATGTCTTTGTACTTGAGATGGTTTAATGTTATTAAAAATTTCACGAAGTTTAATTAAAATAGGATAAATATCTACATTTTCTTTAGAAGTATTAAAGAATTCACCAGGAATACGTAGCGTTTGTCCATAAACAAGTTCTGCGGGTAAACATTGTAAGTCCTCTTTGATTGCAGATCGCAAACCTAAAAGAATCAAAGGCAATTCATTTTTCCAAGAATTTGAAGTTAGTTTTGACACAAGAGCTGATTTAAGAGTCCGATGAACTCTTTCAATCATGCCGTTCCCTTGTGGATGATAAGGTGTGGTGTGTAAACTTTGAAAACCTAATTGTTTACTGAATTCTTTGAATAAACTTGATTCGAATTGAGTACCTTGATCGTGTGTAATTTTATGAGGTATTCCGAAACGTGGAATACTTATATTGATTTATTAGAGTTCTAATAATATTTTCTAATTCAATATTCCGAAGTGGGTAAACTCCTATCCACCTAGTAACTCTATCAATGATTGTGAGTACGTAAGTGCAACCTTTTGAAGGCTTCAATGGACCTACTAAGTCAATGTGAATATGTTGAAATCTACCTTCAGGGACGTTAAAATCTCCTAGACTAGATTTGGTGTGTTTGAAAATTTTTGATTTTTGGCACTGAATACATGATTTCGTCCAAAGATTAATGTTTTTATTCATATGAGGCCAGAAGTATATGTTTTTAATTGCTTTGATTGTGGCTTTAATGCCTAAATGAGCTACGTTATGTACCTACTTTAAGAAAAGAACTGTAACGTAAACTTCGAGGAATATATATTGTAACGAGCGAGATCCCCTTAGTACGCCCCTGTCGCTCTCCAGGTAAACAACGCGCTTATTCTCGAACAGAACAATCGAGAAAATTCCTTTCTACGCGCGTCGAGAAAGTGTTATCGAAAGACGTTCTGGAAACAGTGGACAGGTATATAAGCGGAGAGCCACGACCCACGGGAAGTTTAAATTTAATAGCGACAGTCTAAATAGTTGAGCGAACTACGAAGTGAAAATAAATAGTGAATATAAATCGAAGTTAATTGTTGTACATAAATTAGTGTGTTATAGTTAGTTTAGTTAGTTTAGTTATAATTCGTTTAGTTTGTAGTGTGTAAATAAATTAGACATTTTCGTTCAGCAGTGATTTTATTTTGAACCCCTAGAACGTAACAATTGGTGTCAGGTGTGGGGTAAATTGAACTGCTGTGTTAATTTAAATTGTGGACTTCATTAGTGAATATTTTGTATGCCAGTTACGAGATCACAGACGAAGAAAATGGATCAGGCGACAATGGAATTTTTCAAGCAAGCCCTTGAAAAAATGAGCTTGAATATGGAGGAAAGTATTAGGAAAATGGAAAATAAAATGGACGAAAACACAAATAAAATGGAAGAAAATACTAGAAAGATAATGGATGAGAATACCCAGAAAATGGAAGAAAACACTAAGAAAATGGAAGATAATTTGGGAGATAAATTGACATTCATTGAAAATGAGTTGAAGAATAATTACTCCAAACTGGAAAATGAGATTGGAAGCGTAAAAGACGAAATTGGAAAATTTGAAGACAGGGTTGGAAACATTGAAGGCAGATTGGTTAATATGGAGGAAGAAATGCAAATAAAATTGGAAGAACAGGTGAAAACCATGGAAGAGCGTTTGAGCAAGAACTTCAGCAAATATTGTTCTGTTAAGCTGGGAGAACGGGGTGAGCCAGGGCGAACAAAGATCAAACCTCCAACTTTTGATGGCAAAACACCCTGGAGTACTTATCAGAAACAATTTGAAGCAGCAGCCAACGCCAATTGCTGGGACGATGAAGAGAAAGCAACTGCCTTAATTGTTGCATTAAGAGGAGACGCACTGAATATCCTTCAGACCATTCCTGTAAGTCAACAAGGTGATTATAAGACTCTGACAAGTAGACTGCAAATGAGATATGGTGATGCACATCTCCAACAAGTGTATCACGCACAAATCAAAAGTCGCCATCAGAAGAGTGCAGAAACCTTGCAGGAATTCGAAGCAGACATAGCAAGGTTGGTAAGGCTGGCCTATCCTTCAGCACCGGACAGCTTCCTAGAACAACTTGCTGTCCAGACCTTCGTCGATGGGTTGAGAGACACGGAGACTCAGCAGACGTTGCGGTTGGCCCGGCCCAAAACCCTAGATGACGCCCTGGCCCATGCACTAGAATTTGAAGCTGCTAAACAAGCTTCGCACAGAGGACAGTGCAAAGTGAGACAGCTTGATGATTCGCCAGTCTGCGACGAGAGAATTGAAGAAGTAGTTCGCCGAGTTCTCCAGGAGAAACGTAATGGTGGACCTAGACGCTGGAACTGCGGCGAAAGAGGACACATTCAGCGTAACTGCAAGAAGCCGGTTAAACCACAACGCCAAGAACAGGAATATCATTTTTCTGTGGAACACCGGGCCGGAAAGTCACATGGCAACGCTGACGCATTATCTAGGAGACCTTGTCCTTCCGACTGCAAACACTGCAGCAAAGCAGAAGAGAAGGAATTCTGTTTAAGAACCACCGTCGTGGATCTAGATTGGCTGCCAGAATCCCTGAAGCGAGACCAAGAAGGTGACACCGAACTAAAGATGTTGCTTGACTGGAAAGCAAACGGACAGAGACCAAGATGGGAAGAAGTGAGTCACCTGAGTCCTAGGGTCAAGTCCTACTGGGCGCAGTGGGACTCCATCATTTTAGAGGATGGATTGTTGAAGAGGTCCGTCGAGAATGACGAGGGTACTGCAGCTAGGACTCAGCTGATAATTCCCCGGAGTCGGACGACAGAAGTATTGGAGAAACTTCATAATGGAACCTCCGGTGGACACTTCGGCATCAAGAAAACGTTGGAAAAGGTCAGAGAACGTTTTTACTGGATCAACTGCAAAGAAGACGTCAAGGACTGGTGCCGAAAATGTACACTTTGTGCTTCAACGAATGGCCCAAGAGGAAAACGACGAGCGCCAATGAATCAGTATAACGTAGGCAGTCCTATGGAAAGAGTTGCTATAGACATCGCAGGCCCATTCCCAGAGACCGACGATGGGAACAAGTACATATTGGTGGCGTCGGATTACTTTACCAAATGGGTTGAAGCACATGCCATCCCAAACCAAGAGGCCTCGACAGTGGCAGACGTGCTGATAAAAGAGATGTTTAGTCGGTTTGGAGTGCCACTGGAGCTACATTCTGATCAGGGACGAAATTTCGAGTCTGGCCTATTCCAGAGCATTTGTGAAATACTCGGAGTCAAGAAGACCAGGACAACGCCTCTTCACCCACAGTCAGATGGCCTAGTCGAAAGAATGAACAAAACTGTGGGAAAATATTTGGCTAAAGTGGTCTCTGACCATCAAAGAGACTGGGACCGGTACCTTCATCTGTTCACCATGGCCTACAGATCAGCCGTACAGGAGTCTACTGTAGAGACACCAGCTTGTGTCATGTTCGGCCGGGAAATAAGATTACCCTGTGACCTAGAGTTTGGTTGTAAGCCCGGAACAGAGATAGCTGGTGAGGACTACGTGAGCACATTGAGGGGCAGGCTACACTACATTCATGAAAAGGTCCGACAAAACATACAAATTGCTAGTGACCGAATGAAGACCCGTTATGACAGCAAAGCTACAGAAGGTGGTTTTAACGCTGGAGATTTGGTCTGGCTGTACAACCCCCAGAAGAAGAGAGGATTATCACCTAAGCTACAGAGGAATTGGGAGGGTCCATACAGAGTGGTAAAAAGGATCAATGATGTAGTGTACCGTATACAAAAACTACCAAGGGGCAAGAGGCGCGTGGTCCATGTAAATCGGCTGGCGAAATACGAGGCGGAATACGACGAACAAGACGAGACCCATCTGAGAAGGACGACCAGCCCAGAGCATGTTGAGATGAGTTTCGACCAGTTCATGGAGAACTATGGTGGAACTGGGAAGGCACGATTCGGAGTTACCACCGAGCAGCAGCAGGACCTCTTCTCTGTGCCTGGAGATTATTCCCTAGCCCATTGTGTCGCCGAAGATCTGCGTATGTCCAGGGGAATAGCATTAGTCTTCAGGAAGAAGTTTGGCCGTGTATCTGAGCTCTCCAGACAACAGCCCCATCCCGGAAAAATTCTGAGTCTCACTGACGGTCATCGTCACCTCTTCTACATGGTGACTAAGAGGTTTTCCGATCACAAGCCCAGCTATAGAAGTATGTGGAATACCCTGCTGAACCTAAGAGACGAACTCAACAGGTTGGAAGTGAAGAAGCTGGCTGTGCCTAAGTTGGGTTGTGGTCTAGATCAACTCAACTGGAGAGTCGTCCGGAACATGCTCGAGGTGCTTTTCCATAAGACAGGAATAGAGATACTCGTGTGCATTTTCAACCCGAGCGGAAACACAATGAAGGAGAAGACTGTGGATTGCTATTTCGAAAAGCAAGGGAGCTGCAGAAAGGGAGATGCCTGTAGGTTCAGACATACCAACCAAGGTGTTCGGGGACCGAACGTCTTAAGGAGGGGGCAGTGTAACGAGCGAGATCCCCTTAGTACGCCCCTGTCGCTCTCCAGGTAAACAACGCGCTTATTCTCGAACAGAACAATCGAGAAAATTCCTTTCTACGCGCGTCGAGAAAGTGTTATCAAAAGACGTTCTGGAAACAGTGGACAGGTATATAAGCGGAGAGCCACGACCCACGGGAAGTTTAAATTTAATAGCGACAGTCTAAATAGTTGAGCGAACTACGAAGTGAAAATAAATAGTGAATATAAATCGAAGTTAATTGTTGTACATAAATTAGTGTGTTATAGTTAGTTTAGTTAGTTTAGTTATAATTCGTTTAGTTTGTAGTGTGTAAATAAATTAGACATTTTCGTTCAGCAGTGATTTTATTTTGAACCCCTAGAACGTAACAATATATACGTTGTTTATTAGTAGAAGTTTCATACCAAATTTTGAAATTATGCGTTTCAACTTTAATTTGTTTGAGGAAAACCTTATTGTTTCTTCTTTGGTTTGAATAATTTTGTTTTTGTAAAAGACTAGTTAATTCTATATCTGAATTTTGTTCGTTAAATATATCTTGTAAAGTGAAATTAATATTATCGATTTGATCGTGCTCAATTCGGCTAAGAAAATCTGCAACTTCCAGTTTTTGCTGCCTACGTATTTAATTTTGTTAGTAAATTGTAGAATATATTCGAAATATCTAAATTGACGTGGTGATTTTTCTGATTTCGAAAAAATTGCTTTTTCTATAGGTTTGTGATCTGTAAAAACATGGAAATCTACGCATTCTAACATGTAACGAAAATGTTTAATGGACTCATAAATAGCAAAAAGTTCTTTGTCAAAAACACTGTAGTTTTGTTGACTTTTGGTTAATTTTTTAGAGAAATATGCTAAAGGTTGTCTAACATCTTGAATAACTTGCTCTAAAGTACTACCTATGGCTGTTGAGCTAGCGTCTGTAGTTAAGATCAATTTTGCTCCTTCTTTAGGATGATTAAGCAAAGATGCTTTAATTAACATTTCTTTTGCTTTTTCAAAACATTCTTGGCATTCTTTTGGCCAATTTTCAATATTTTTAATCTTGTTTGAATTTAAATAATTAATGAATTCGTGTAAAGGACTTAAGATTTTTGCGAATTGAGGTACAAATTTATGATAAAAATTAACCATTCCTACAAATCTTTGTAATTTTTTGCAAGTTTTTGGAATTTCGTAATCTGATATAACTTTAACTCGTTCATCAGATGGAAAAATTCCTTCTGGAGTGATAGAATGACCTAAAAAGTTAACCTTAGTAACTCCAAAAATACATTTAGATGGTTTGACATTAACACCAAATTTTTCTAACCTTTCAAATAAAATATCTAGATGATGTAAATGTTCTTGTTCATTTTTGCTAAAAATTAAAATGTCATCTAGGTAAACGAACAAAAAATCTAATCCTCTGGTGACTTCATTAATAAATCTTTGAAATGTAATACCAGCATTACGTAATCCAAAAGAAGTACGTAGAAATTCGAATGCACCAAATGGAGTAGTAATTGCTGTTTTGTAAATATCTTCTTCAGCCACGGGTATTTGATGATACGCTCTTACTAAGTCGATTTTTGAAAAAATTTGAGATCCGTAAATTTTTAAATTAATGTCAGAAATCAACGTTAATGGATAACGTTCTGGAATTGTTTGTTTGTTTGTTAAGAAAACGATAATCACCGCATGGACGCCAATCTGCAGAGTCCTTCTTAGGAACCATATGCAATGGTGACGTCACTGAAGATGATGATGGCCTGCAAATACCTAAGTCGACCATGTCTTCAAATTCTTTTTTGGCAATTTTATATTTAAGGGGATCTAACCTTCTTGGCTTACTATAAGGTAAATGCCCTTCGGTAACTATGTGATGTTTTACATCATGTTTTGCTTCAGAATGAAAATTGGGAGATGAAAAAATGCTAGAATACTTTTTAAAATAATTTGTATACTGATTTTCAACCGTAAATAGTTTTGGGAGTTCCTGATTGAAATTTTGTAATCTACCAGTGGAAATAATAAAAGTTTCGTTATCTATTAATTTTTGTTTTTTTAAATCAAGTAGCAATCCAAAATTAGATAAGAAATCTGCACCTATTATGGGTTTAGCTATATCTGCAATTGTAAAAAGAAAAGGAAATTTTCGGCGTAAACCGAGGTTTACGTTCAGAAATTTTTTTCCATAAGTTAGAATAGTATTGCCTGAAGCGGAAGTCAGTAATATATTTTTATCTTTTTTATGATTGCTAAACATATTGTAGGGAAGACAGCTGATGTCTGCTCCACTATCAACGAGAAAATTTAATTTATTAGTTCTATCGTAAACAAAAAGACGTTTTGACATAGGAACACTGTTGGTAGATTTACAATTATTTACGGTTGAGCTATTTAGTTTTTTGAATTTGTATTAATTTTGTTGAAAGTGTCTGTTAAAAGACATGGTGGACCGTTACATTTTTTGGCATTATTTCCAAAATTTTGATGATAATAACATAAATTGCCTGATTTATCACGACTTCTATTCCGATGATTACTTGAATTTACTGATAAATCGCGGCTTTTTGATCTGTTTCGGTAAGTTTGACATTGACATTTATGGTAATCGTCTGATGAAAAATTATTTTTTGAAAAATTATTTCTAAGAGAGGAAATTTCTCTTTCAAATTCAGTTTGTTTATCTAATATGTTCTTAAAAATATTTTGACAATGATCTATAAAGTTTGTAATTGTTTTGTTCAAACTAGACATTTCGTCTGATTTAGAAAAATTTTGAATTTCAAAGACAGATTTCGAGTTTTGTCTAAGTGTTTCCCAAATTTTATCTGCAAGATGTAATAAATGAGAGAGATCATGTTGACTAGAAGAAGTTAGAGCAATTTCAATTACATCCGGTAACCGCCTTCTCCATAATTTAATTAATAATTTTTCATCGATTGTTTTATCACCTGCTATTTGCAAAAGTTCTCTGTAATATGTAGAAGGTTTTTTATCACCTAAATCAGAGCTAGACAGCAATTTATCTAAACGAGCTTCCTCTGATAATGTTAACAGACTCAGAATGGTATCTTTTAGAAAATTATATAAATCATTTACTGGAGGTTTACTAATTACATCATAAACCTCGCTAAAAATTTCTGGCGGTAAATGTGCCACAGTAATGTGATATTTACTTTTGTCACCTTTGACATTATAAATAAAAAATTGACTTTCTAATTGTTTGAACCAAAGTTCTGGTTTTGATGACCAGAAAGTTGGGAGTCTAATATTTTTTAAGTTTTCTAAAGAATCAATACCCTCAGTGACAGAGATATTTGGCTCTGTCATATTAAAATGGTTATATGCAATCTTTCTAAAAAATGGCAAATCAAATGGCTCACCTAATCAAATCCTTTTTGGAGAAGCTTCACGCGATTATCCGTAGGATTTCGACTCGGTATGCTTAGCTCAAAACGTTTGGGTCTGGATGCTCAGGTCGGAAAACTCTGGTCGTGATGCTCTGATTCTGCTTTAGTTCAGCTTGGGTTCAGCTTGAGTTCAACTCGGGGTCAGCTTGAGTTTAGATTGGGTTCAGCTTGAGTTCAACTCGGGGTCAGCTTGAGTTCAGATTGGGTTCAGCTTGAGTTCAACTCGGGGTCACCAATATTTTAGTGCAATGGTCATTACACCAAAATTAAAATAAAATAAAAATGAAAATATAACAGCTTGTATTATTGCAGTAAAAATAAATACATCTGACTTTTCTTGAAATATCAAAAATAATAATCTATCAAAAAACTTGTTTCGCCTTCTTTTATATCAACCACGATCCACTGTCTTGGCAACGGTGATCTTCCATATTTTCTATACAGGTTGAGATTATTTTGCTATCCATACGAATAATCTCATAAAGCTTTTCAAAAAGAAAATGAATCTTAATCAGTGATTATTAAATCACTGAAAAAGAAAAGAAGAGACCAAATGATCGCCAACGATTGCATATAACTAAAAATCTTTAAGTAAAGAAACTTTGTGTGCTCGAAAGAGGCACGAGCACCACAGTACCACGACTCTAGAGAAAATTAAACCCTATTAAAATAGGGTCCTTGGTACAGGTTTAAGTTCTTGGTACAGGTCTAAGTCCTTGGTACAGGCTTAAGTTCTTGGTACGGGCTTATTTGTTTGGAGACGCCTAATTTGCTTTGGGAGCAGGCTTAATTTTGGTGCAGTCCTAATTCTTGGTTCGGGCCTAAATTTTGGTACAGGCTCAGTTAATTGGAGCCAAGGACTGGAAGAAATCGATAACTGGATTACCAGATAAGCTATAAGCATTGTACTTAGATTTAAGTCGTGACTTTAGATCTTAATTTTAAGTCTAGCGTGTGATCACACTTTTCGGATAATTTTACCTTGTTTTACTTTTTTTTTCTTTCAAGTAAATATCATTGTCAGGCGCTAGGTTTGACAGTAGTGTAAACTCTATACTTTTTTATATTAAAGAAGGGTCTAGTTTGATATTTTTGTTTTATTTAGCTCACTTTATCGTTTTTATTGTACAATTCAATTAATCTTGATTAATATTCTTAATTTGTTTAATTATCTCCAGTGAGAAACGTCAGTGCCTGGAACAACAGGGGTTTCCGATTTTAACCGTTCAAAATCGGTGGCGCAACTCAGTATTATTTGTTTACTTAGGTACCCTCTACGGCAGAGCTGGGCCCTAATTTGCCAGTAGAGAAACCACTTACCGATCTCAACTGGAGTTGAACTTCTATTAGAAGTAATTGATAATTTTTCTAAATTTATTATTATTTTTTTTTTATTACACTAAAAGTACGTGGCAATTTATACTGGAAAAATGTCCACAAAATGATATTGTTGTCCAATTTGATGACTACTTTGTTGAACAGTTGTTGGAAAATGATATAATTAAATATATGTGGTTTTGTTATTCGGAAAGACACCGAACAACTAATGTTGCTGAAGGATGGCATAGTCGGTTAAATAAAAAGATCGGAAAAATACAAGAAGACGCCAATTATTACAAAATTTTATATGAACAAACTCAGCTACATTTAGTTCCAAAAAAATGTGTTTAAAAACTATTCACAAAGACAACCGAATTCTGGACGTTGTTAATAAAGTTGTTGACAATAAAATAACTGTTGAAGAATGTCTCAAGAGTTTAATATATATAGTTTAGTTAAAAAAGCTGTTTTAATGTTTATGTTTCTGCTAAATAGTTTTTTATAATAAATAATTTAATAATACCAATCTTTGTTTAAAATGTAAATTTAAGTCAGGCGAAACGTTACTTTTGCACACCCCAATTTTTAATCTGTCAGGCGAAACGGGAATAGGCAAAACGGGACTAAATCAAAATAACACATAGGCTACTTTTTATACCACGGGAACAGGATAAACGGAATATAACCACTATAGTTGATTTTTATGAAATCATCACAATTTATTACTAAATCACGCCAAAATAGCTGAATGGATCGAAATATAAATTGGAACAGTTGTAGACTTTGGTCTGAAATAACACATAGGCTACTTTTTATCTCAAGTGAACAGCATAAACCGGATATATTCACCATAGTTTTATTTGACTGTCATCAACTCCGGTCGTCATTAGCCAGGTACTTGGCTATTTTTAATCCCTTGCATCAGCCCCGGTCCAAACACTAGGTCGAGACCCCTCACTGTGCAAGTATGTACTACGTACTTAAGTTTTTCTAATCTCATTATTAATTATAATCATAAGAAATCTAACCTACTTCAGAAATCTTCGGTCAATTTTAGTATTTATTATTTTTCTTGTCGGATATTTTTCAAAATGGCCTTACGAGAAATGTTTAGTCAGACAGACAAAATGTCAATATTTTATAAAGATTTTTAGTTTTATAAATACAAACAACTTAAAACGACCGGTGAATTTTGTTCTGTGTGTATAAATAAGAACTTTAAAGTAAAGTTGTATCTTATTGGTGATAGTTTACCTATTTTATCTAATCTGTGTGGTGTACACGATCAGGAAAATAGGACAAACCGACAAATAATTAGTAATGCGGTCAAAAAGCAAGCTACCAAAGAAATATCCGAAAAACCGTCCAAACTTATTCATCATGCATACCTATCATATAAATATCCAAATAGTGTTGTAATCTTTATTTAAAGGACTGCTTTTTTTGGTACTTTGTGTAACCTAAAATTTTTATTAATTGAACAGACTTTGTCGCTTTATGTTTTGATCTTTTCTTGTCTGTTTTCAATGTTTTGCATTATTTTGTTTACTCACCATTGTACTCTGTATTAGTATTTCTTTTTTTTAAATTTATTGTTCTAAGCATTAATAAAAAATTTAATTGTTTTTGATATAGTAAATGTAAAACAAAATGTCTATATAATACATGTAATTAAAGGGTCTGACATACAAAGTTTTTTCATTTCATTTATAACTATTAATAACACATGAACAAAGTAACGCAAATTCCAATCTTATATTATACTAGAATAAAAGTTGTTCTTCAATGAATCTCTTAAGCCACTAATTACAATGTTTGTTCTATCAAGTATCGATAATATAATATAATATAATATAATATAATATAATTTTTTATTCGTGGCTTCGGGATAAGTGATAAACAGCAGGCAAACTTAACAATTTATTAAACTAATTTACACAACTTTGATTCAGTCACAATTACTGAATAACGTCTTTAAAATATCTCGTACAACAATCCGCACTTTATCGCCAGCTATTACAATTACAATTTCTTTATCGCCAACTAATACAATCACCACTATTATTTATCGCCAACTATTACATTAACATCTGTTATTCTCTCCATTCAAAGCGGGCCTTATATATAAATTTAATTCTTTCTCGAAGCATCTACAAAGATCCCACAAAAACATCCTTCTGGAACAGAAGAGTCTCGAAGTTCGATCGATTCACCAGTTACTCAAATTCTAAGAATTCTATGAACACCTCACACCTCCGTCTGGGCGACAGGTCCGAACCGGTTCGTAACAATATTAACCTCTGGACCGGAGTTAAAGCATAGGATTAGTGGACAATCGACGTACCGACCGGAGTTGAGGCGGCGGCGTATATTCATAACAATCTTGGACCGGAGTTAAGGATCACTGGTTTTATTATAAGCAAATTACATTTGTTAATTAATCACGCCTAAACGGCTAAACGGTGTTTAATAAAAATTGGGATAATGTTGGATGGTAGTCGGGAATAACATATAAGCTACTTTTTATCCCACGGGAAGAGTAAAAACTGAATATAATTTACCAAATTTATATTTAAAGTTTTTTTTTACGATCCTGTAGTATAGTTACGGTCTTTCTTATGTATGGCACCGCACAAGCGTATAACAAACTTAATGCCATAAATCATTTTCTTCCTTTTACACTTTGTGATGAATAATGTCGTTTAAAAATGCGCTAGTATTAATTCATTTTAACAGTAATAAATTAATTCAAAAGAAATTCGTCAGTTTCTCGATATTATTTGATGGATAAGTTTTTTTTAATGTTCCTGGCCGTTAAATTCGATTTAAATGTAATGATTTACTGGGATTCGGTCAACAATTATTTATTAAAAAATTTTACACACTCCGAACTGTTGAATTGGGCAAAATCTTTTCGCAATCCTGAGAGTCTAGTATAATGGCCTCTAATTATCCCACAGATGCGAAAAATTAAAATTCGAAATAATTGCCATACAAGAAACAAAGCAGTTAGGGAACGAGGTGATGGAAGTTGGCAATTATGTATTCTTTAACAGCGGTGGGGAAAACAGTATATTAGGCACAAGATTTCTTGTAAATAAAACAGTTAAAACCGCAATAATAGATTTTAAAGCAATTAACAAGCGGATGTGTCTTCTTAGACTTAGAGGAAAATTCCAGAAAATAAGCCTATTAAATTTCCATGCTCCATCAGAAGAGAAAGATATATTAGTTAAGGAAGAATTTTCTAATACATTAATTAAATGAAGAATTTGAAAAAATCCCGAAGTACGACGTCAAAATTGTATTAGGAGATGCAAATGCAAAAATAGGCAAAGAGGCAATATATGGAAATACAATTGGCAAATATAGTAAACATAACCATACGTCAGAGAATGGTGAATTTTTTATAGACTTTGCAAAAGAAAATAATATGGTTATCAAAAGCACGGATTTTGAAAGAAAAGAAATATATAAGGGAACTTCGAAACCTCCGGATGGGAAAACGGTACATAAAATAGACCACGTTTTAATTCCAAGAAGAAGTAAGCAGTATAAAAAATATCAAAACATATAGAGGATTAGATGCGGACAGCGACCACTTCATGGTGGGAATCAAAATTCGACAGATAAGCCCTGTGCAAAGAAACAAAAAAAAAGAGAAGAAAACTGTTATAAATGATAATCGATTAGCAAGTCAGGAAGAGAAAGATATAGATAGATAGATATTTTTTGGGTTGGCTGTTAGCCTATATCACTGCGACCTTTGCAGATCTATTGTGAACACCCATTATCTGTGGAATAGGATTAGAGCACCTTGTCCAGCTCTGCCCTCTTAATAAGACTGAATAGCCTTGACAGTGGCCACTCCGTATAACTTGGAGCAGCCGGTTTCTCCTCTCCCAGTAATAGATACCGCGTCCTTGCAAGGCCTTCACATTGGCATAGGACATGAAATGCAGTTTCCAGGCGGATTTGACAACCTTAGGTGTTCAAAACTGGAAACGCATGTGCCAAAATAAGAAGAAATGGAGAGAAATGACAATTAAAGCCTTGGGCCTTTCAGGCCTGTAGAGTTATGTATATATATACTGAAATGGATCCTCCTTCCGGGACACCCTCTTTCAATAAAATTATCGGTCGTGGATTCAAAATTTTTAAATTGATTGTCCTAAAATAAATTACAAAAATTATAAATATAAAAAAATAATTCTTTCTAAATCTTTCTTCCTCCGTTTTTCCACTCTTTCTCTATATCTTCCTCTTCCAACTACTTTCCAACTCCTTCTTGCTACTGCCTTTCCATCTATTTAATACCTTTCTGCTGCTCAACTCTTTCTCTATACCTTCTTCTTTTACAATTTTCCAACTCTGACCTCTCTGTATCCTCTTATCTAATTCCAATTACCTTTTTATTTCTTTATTTTTTTATATATAAACTCTTCTTGTTTTAATTTAAATTTCAATACTTAATTTTTACAATTTTATTTCATCTGACATTTTTCAAAATTCATTCAATGACAATCTAATCAATAATCTCCTAACAACATAACATCCTATAATCTAAACAAAAACAAATCCAATATAAAAAAAAATACTTAATCAAGACAACCGATTTAAAAATCATAATCACGTTTCAACACTTTATTGAAAGAACGTGCACCACGAAGAAAAATCCATATCAATTTCCCCCAAATTTGATTTGACTTGGTGAATTACTTCACCTTGCCAAATCAAATTTCCTTTCAGTAGGAAATTTTTCTTCACCATCAGTTGTCAAGCTTTAACTTTAAATATTTCAATTTTACCTAATACACTACCCCTAACATATGAGTCCCCTATCATATCTACTTTTATATCTACCTACTTTAACATTCTTCTTTATTCAATTTTTCATTTCTGTTTTACTATTTTTTATAAAATTCATTCCCCCTTCTTAACATTCATTAAATTGTGTTTTTTATAGTTTTAAATTTGTTCCCCCTGTTTTGAAATTTCCCTATACATATAATTTTTTTATATACTCCCCTTTCCTGATATTTCCCTATATATAACTTTTCTGAAAATTTTAAATACCTTGCCCCTTTCCTGATATTTTCCGCGATACAAACTTTTAATAAATTTAAATTTCTTTCCCCGTTCTTGATATTTCCCTCGATACAAACTTTTTATAAATTTAAATTGCTTTCCCCTTTCTTGATATTTCCTTGTATATAACTTTTTTATAAATTTAGATACCTTTCCCCTTTCCTGATGTTTGCAAATATAGAAGTTTCTTATAAATTTACCCTTTACCGTTTCTTCTAATAACATTTCACGTTCTTTTTGTTGTACTACCTTTATTTCTTCTTCGTTTTCTTCTATCTCACATATCTTCTTTACTGCATTTTGCATTTCTTCTATTACATTTTTCTTTTCCATATTCTCTTGTTCTATAATCTTTTCTAAATCATTCAATTTTTTATTTGTATTAGTATTGATTTCTTTGATTTCATCTTTACATTCTTTTATTTCATCTTTACATTCCTTGTTAATAATTGTTTTAATTTTTACTTCTTGTAACTCCTCTATTTCCGTTATTCTTGCTATTATTTCAGTTCTTATTTCTTTCTTTGTTTCTTCCAATCTTTGTTTGTTTGTTTCCATTTGGTTCCTCATCTCATCTTTAAATGTTTCTATGTTTTTGTTCATCTCTTCTTTTATTTCTTTTTTCATTGTTTCCATGTTTTTGTTTATATCTTTTAACATTTCTAGAATTAGTTTTATCGCTGATTCCTCACTAATCCCTATCTTACTATCCTGATTACCCTTATTATCCTGATTATCCTGACTAACCTGATTACCCTGACTTCCCTGAATACCCTGACTATCCTGAGCCTCCTCCTGACTCTCCTGATTATCAATATTATCCCCTTGCTCTAACATTCTATCTGTAGTATCCTTTCCCCCTCTTAATTTCATACAACTATTTATAATTTATCTAATCTTTTACTCCAGAATCACACACTTTGTTTTTAATAAAGCAAGCTTGACACCTAACAGTTAAGAAAAATCTCTTACCCTCAGTGCCGAAGCAGCCCCACGTTTCTGGGCGCCAATTGATATGGATCCTCCTTCCGGGACACCCTCTTTCAATAAAATTATCGGTCGTGGATTCAAAATTTTTAAATTGATTGTCCTAAAATAAATTACAAAAATTATAAATATAAAAAAATAATTCTTTCTAAATCTTTCTTCCTCCGTTTTTCCACTCTTTCTCTATATCTTCCTCTTCCAACTACTTTCCAACTCCTTCTTGCTACTGCCTTTCCATCTATTTAATACCTTTCTGCTGCTCAACTCTTTCTCTATACCTTCTTCTTTTACAATTTTCCAACTCTGACCTCTCTGTATCCTCTTATCTAATTCCAATTACCTTTTTATTTCTTTATTTTTTTATATATAAACTCTTCTTGTTTTAATTTAAATTTCAATACTTAATTTTTACAATTTTATTTCATCTGACATTTTTCAAAATTCATTCAATGACAATCTAATCAATAATCTCCTAACAACATAACATCCTATAATCTAAACAAAAACAAATCCAATATAAAAAAAAATACTTAATCAAGACAACCGATTTAAAAATCATAATCACGTTTCAACACTTTATTGAAAGAACGTGCACCACGAAGAAAAATCCATATCAATACATAATAATAGCTTTCGGCACATTTTTGCCATTTTCAAGTGTCTAAAACATTTACATTTTTTTAAATTTAAAGAACAAATTATACACACAACACACAAATTACCTAATCTACTAGTCACATATATATCGCCAAAGGTTTAAAACCGAATGACTCATTCTAGGGTCATAAAAAAATCTTATTAAAAACAATTAGAAACAACAAAATGTATGAGAAGTTTAAATAGGTGGGTAAAATATTTTTGGTATAGTGCCAAGTTTTTTCTTATTTTTGGGTCCTGAACTTTAAATTCGACCATTTAAGTCATTCATGCACCTTCGAATAGTCAACACTTTTATAGATTAACAACCTTCAAGAAAGTAATTTTTGATTCCAGGGAAGCAGCTATGATTCAAATGAAAATGCTTTTGATGATATGAAACAACTTATTGTAAGTTAAATAGAACTGCATAGAACTGTTTTTAATAATTGTGTTTATTATTTTAGGAAGAAGATAATGATAAAACAAATACACTTCCATATGCTAGTTTCAATTTTATTAATTCCATAATAGGTAGTGGTGTGATAGGTAACTTTTAGATAATGCCTTGGTCTCATATTTAAATATATACGTACCGTTACTTTTTTAGGAATCCCTTACGCTTTTCACGAAGCTGGATTCGGTTTTGGTATATTGCTACTTATATTTGTTGCCTTTGTTACTGACTACTCGTTAATTTTAATGGTGCGAAGCGGACATATTAGTGGAAAATTTTCTTACCAAGGAATTATGGAGGCTGCTTTTGGAAGAACTGGGTATATATTATTGGGTGTTTTGCAGTTTGTTTATCCATTCGTAGGTAAGAAAATATATTTTTCCATAATTTCTTTTGTTTATATCGTGTTTTACGTTGTATGTGTATATATGTATATATGTGCGTAATCAGGATGGCAGAAACACATGCGACCTATAAGATCTACTGTGTCCCCTTTATCTTGGTATAACTGAGACGTTTTCTCAGACTTATAGCAGTTTTTCTAGTCCTATCTTTCTTTGAAAATTTAGGATATCGTTAAGCTTCAATTCAGGTAGATCTTGGTCTTCTATTTCTTATGATCCTAGGTATCTGACCCTAGAATAACGTAATATAATGCATTCTGAGTGTATGTATATTGAGGTTTTGTACTCTATCTCACAGAATCTGCATTTGCTTCATCTACTAATCTTAATGTCTTCATAGGTTCTCTTAATCAGCAGTGTGCGGTTAATATTCCCGTTATATTAGTAGGTTATTTTTATTGGGGTTTAAACAGCTGAAAGATCTCTTCTGGTTATAGTTTCTCAGGAGACGTTGTCTTAATCATTTTAAAACACTTGACATTTTCTCTATCCTCTTCTTTCATTTGTTTTTCTAAGACTGTACTACTGCTAATTCCATAAGATGGTTTTGATTTCAAAGTTTATCTGCTGTTTCGTTTCCTTCTATTCCTATGTGTCTTGGAACCCATAAGAGGGTAAAAGTATTATTTTGTCCTTGTTCATTTAGTTTACCTAGCCATTCCGTAGAGCATCTTTGAACTGCTGTGTGTGAGTTTAGGGCTTTGATGGCTGCTTGGCTATCTAACATGATTGCAATGTTATGTCTACGATAGTTTCTTTCGATATTAAGTTCTACACATCTTTCAATGGCGCGAATTTCCGCTTGAAAAATACTTGGGTATGCACCTGGGCTTTTTAAGTATTTGGCTCTAGGTCCAAAAATCCCTGCTCCAGTTCCTTCAGCTCTTTTTGTTTAGCCCCAATAAAATGTCTTTTTCTTATTTAGATTTACTACCCAGTTTTGTGGTATATTTTCTTTCTACGTTGTATTTCTTTGGCTTGCCATCTTGAACATTTCCCAAGTTTGATAAAATTTCCTTCTTTGACCATTCTGTATATTGTTTTCTTCCTTACACTTTCTAATTAAATGTGTAGTGCCGTGAGATTTAGGATAACTTCGATTACAGCAGTGGGACATGTTCACATTGTTCCTGTGATGCATGTACCGGCTGGTCTCTGAATATTCGAGAGGTTTGTCCTCGTAGTAGTCAGATTAGCTACAGCCCCTTAAGTGATGATTGGTCTTACTATTACATTCATTGCAATCTCCTTGGATTATAACCCCATTTTTTCTGCAATGTTTCTGCACACCATAAATGCTTTTGTAGCTTTGTGTATTATTTGGTTTTCGTGTTTGTTTTAGAAGAACCTGTTACCTAGGGTTAGTCCTAGATATTTAACCTTTGTTTTCCACCAAACGATGTTTTCTTGTGGGCAACCTCTGGTTGTATTGATTGAGATAGTGCCTTGGCCAATCTTCATTTCTGCGACTCTTGTAGACAGTTATTGCGACAACCAGGTGGAAGTCGTTCTATCTCTCCTCTATCATTAAGTGCTCTTTTTATAGCCACATGTGGAGTATTGTCAAAGAGCCCTTCTATGTCTAGAAAGGTACATTTGCTTTACGTAGAGTTGATTTTACATTATACTTAATTTTTAGTTTTGGTGTATCATATTTAAAAAGAGTTTTGAACAAAACTTTAGTCTTTATGAAACCAAAAGTCAAAATATTTTTTCTCAGTTCAGTTTATTAAAATTTTATAAATATTTTTTTGTACAACTGTCATTAAAAGTGACACTTTTAATGATAGCAAACAATGTTAAAAACGATTGTTTACATAGCAGCGTGTTAAAATAGTTATTTATGATATGAGTGTTAAAAGTGAGGTTTTATTTTGTGAGTGAAAACGTTTGTGAAATGAGCGGAGCGAATTGAACAATTTCACGAACAAAATAAAATCACTTTTAACACAAATACCATACAATGTTTTTTGTACAACTTCCCTATTTTGATAATGAAACGAGCGAATTTTCAATGACAATGAACCAAACCGTGTTAAAAGTAAACTTGTTTACATGGCAACGTGTTAAAAGTATTTTTAACACGCTGCTATGTAAACAATCGTTTTTAACATTGTTTGCTATCATTAAAAGTGTCACTTTTAATGACAGTTGTACAAAAATACTTTTAACACGTTGCCATGTAAACAAGTTTACTTTTAACACGGTTTAGTTTACTTTTAACACGGTTTAGTTTACTTTTAACACGGTTTGGTTCATTGTCATTGAAAATTCGCTCGTTTCATTATCAAAATAGGGAAGTTGTACAAAAAACATTGTATGGTATTTGTGTTAAAAGTGATTTTATTTTGTTTGTAAAATTGTTCAATTCGCTCCGCTCATTTCACAAACGTTTTCACTCACAAAATAAAACCTCACTTTTAACACTCATATCATAAATAACTATTTTGTACAACTGTCATTAAAAGTGACACTTTTAATGATAGCAAACAATGTTAAAAACGATTGTTTACATAGCAGCATGTTAAAAATACTTTTAACACGTTGTCATGTAAACAAGTTTACTTTTAACACGGTTTAGTTTACTTTTAACACGGTTTAGTTTACTTTTAACACGGTTTGGTTTATTGTCATTGCAAATTCGCTCGTTTCATTATCAAAATAGGGAAGTTGTACAAAAAACATTGTATGGTATTTGTGTTAAAAGTGATTTTATTTTGTTCGTGAAATTGTTCAATTCGCTCCGCTCATTTCACAAACGTTTTCACTCACAAAATAAAACCTCACTTTTAACACTCATATCATAAACAACTATATTTTTGTACGTCAAAGAAGGTATAAAAATGATGAAAGTGTTAAAATGAAGATTCATCATCAAATATGCTCAAACATTTTTATATGGCCAAATAATTAGCAAAAAACATTAAATTATTGTATCTTTTTAGCAATGGTTTCATATAATATTGTGGTAGGAGATACAGTAACGAAAGTGATAATAAGACTGACAGGAATCGGTCTAGATTCATTTTTTGCCAAACGAGAAATTATAGTGCTCATTGCCACATTGATTATAACTGTCCCACTCTGCCTCTATAGGGATGTAGCAAAATTAGCAAAGATCTCGTTTTTAAGTCTTGTTTGTATTGCATTCATTTTGGTTTCAATTTTCATAAGAATTGGATCTATAAGTGATATTGTGTAAGTAATTTTTGGATATCAACTAGATTTAGTATTGAAATGATTGATGAGGAAAGTTTGAACACGTGCAGTTCTGTACTTGAGAGCAAAACAAATAGCCGTTCAATCATTTAATTAAAAGATCAATAAAAAATCTGAATTTTATTTAACGATGTTGTTTCTGTACAAAGCCAGACAAAAGTCCCCTCCCCTGATACCTTTTGAACAGTTATACTTATAATGGTAATATTTTCAATTATCTGTGTTTACACAGGCATAATGGTACTGTAGCCGACAAATTAGTAGCTGTCTTAATAGTTGGTGAGTGTAGTAACAATTTTCATGCAGCGGAATCTCTTTTTAATGAGAGGTAACCCGATCGTCCTATATCGAGGACTTATTTGAGGGAGTTTTTTGGAAGTTTGAAGAAACAGGTAGTGTTCAAGATGCTAAACGATGTGTTCGACCAACAATTAGTGATGATAAACAAATTGACATAGTCGCAGAAATGGTAGTGAACCCTACTTCATCTACAGCATCTAAAAACAAAATTTCATCCATAGAAATTAAAAATGGTGCACCAATTTTTAGAGGACCGAAGACTAGAATTCTGTGAAATTAGGTTCAAGCAAATTAACCCACAGCCAGATTACATAAAAACAATTTGTTTTAATAATCAAAGTATTTTCTTCTTCAATGAAAATATTAACAAATAAAATGTGAGGTTTTGGAGTGACCCAAATTCTCACGTCTTTCGTAAAAAACATGTTGGGGCAGGTATTTTTGGAAACCATATACCTAGTTGGACCTGTTTTTCTCAATGGTAACTCAACCAGTAAAGTGTATCTGGAGATGTCACAAAACGTAATTGAGGCGTTTATTCTTGAAATTCAGATGAATTTGGTAACTTGGAAGTAACGTTTCAACAAGATGGTGGTCCTGCACGCTATGATGGTGCAGTAAGACGTTATCTAGATATGGAATATCGTGGTAGATGGATTGGACCACGAGGTTCGATAGAATGGCCAGCTCGGTCAGCAGACTTCATACCATTAGATTTTTTGTGGGGGTACTTGAAATCTAAGGTTTAGGCTACAGCACCCGACCGTACTGGCATTTTAAAACAACAAATTGTTAAAGAATATAGGGCAATTTCCCCCGACACATTTGAACGAAAACGACAAGAGTTTAGCAATAGAATACATTACTGCCAGGAAGTAGAGAGACACTATTTTAATTTCAACACTTAATATAAAATTTGGTTCTTAAATCTTTATTAACGAAATGCGAAACTACAATTTTAGTATTTATTAAATTTATTTTTCAAAATCAGTTTAAACCCAAACAAAATTGGTATGGTTGAATAGGTATTTTTAATACCAGTCAAACGAGATATCACTTACCATAACGTCCCATTTGAAGTATTCGCTCTGTAACGTAATATATGACGATAACGTCACTTGTTATGACTAGTTAAAAAGCCTACGTCCATTTATATCCTTTCCCCTTTAAATTTCACTATTCTAAGTATAACCGTTCAAAAGATCCGTGGAGGAGAGGAAACTTTTGGCTAGCATGGTACAACCGCTTGTA
Source organism: Altica lythri (assembly GCA_964028335.1). Classification (NCBI taxonomy): domain Eukaryota; kingdom Metazoa; phylum Arthropoda; class Insecta; order Coleoptera; family Chrysomelidae; genus Altica; species Altica lythri. The sequence goes on along the minus strand of OZ034804.1, from coordinate 40,731,644 downwards.
AGGTTTAAAATGTACACTGAAAAGTCTAAAAACGAACGTATGTATGTATGCTCTACCAGGTTGAAATGTGTTTAAACTAATCCCTGTTACACCCTGTTAGAACATACATAGTAAGCTAATTAGGTTGAAATCGGGTTAAGGAAAAAAATTGGACTCGAGAAGGCAGTTTTTGCAAATAAACCTATACTACTATAGTTATAAAATATAGTAGAGATGTAAACCTATGTGAAGTTGGCCCCGATTTTTTTAAATTTCATGTTTTTTAGTATGGACCTGTTTGTCCATCGTTTGTCCACGTTTGTCCACCCTTTAGATAATTTTTACCAGCAAGCAATCAAAAAATACAGCCAAAGCAAATTTACGGGGTCATTGTTCCCAACAGTATTTAAGGGGTAGAAATTTAAGTTTGTGAGGTGCAATACAGAAATTTGAAAAATATTGATATAAGGAAGTTACTATCATGTATGGTCCATTATTCACGTTTTTTGGTGTTTTTAGTCGTTTAATTAATTGGTGAACAGACGTGGACAAACGTTTGGTGTAAAAAAATTTCAACTTTGAAGTTTTTCGAAAAATCGTGAATTTGACCCCGTAAATTTGCTTTGGCTGTAAGTATCTATTCAGAGCTTGCTGGTAAAAATTATTTAAAGGGTGGAAAAACGTGGAAAAACGATGGACAAACGGATGCAATCCAGAAATGTTAAAAATATTGATATAGGGAAGTTACTACCGTGTATCGGCCATTAATAACGTTTTTTGGTGTTTTTAGTCGTTTAATTAGGTGGTAAAAATAATTTTATTGGGGGACAAACGTGGACAAACGATGAACAAACGTATGGTGTGAACAAATTTAAAATTTGAAGTTTTTCGAAAAATCGTGAAGTTGACCCCGTAAATTTGCTTTGGCTGTATCTATTCAGAGCTTGCTGGTAAAAATTATTTAAAGGGTGGACAAACGTGGAAAAACGATGGACAAACGGATGCAATCCAGAAATTTAGAAAAATATTCATATAGGGAAGTTACTACAATGTATGGACCATTAATCACGTTTTTTAGAGTTTTTAGTCGTTTAATTAGGTGGTAAAAATAATCTAATTGGTGATCAAACGTGGACAAACGATGGAAAAACGTATGGTTAAACAAATATCAAATTTGAAGTTTTTCGAAAAAACGTGAAGTTAGCCCTGTAAACTTGTTTTGGCTGTATCTTTTGATTGCTTGCTGGTAAAAATGATCTAAAGGGTGGACAAACGTGGACAAACGATGGACATAAACAGGTCCATATAAAAAAACATGAAATTATAAAAAAATCGGGGCCAACTTCACACGGGTGAGATGTAAACTGTTGTTGATTCCATATATTAATTTTTTATTCTCAAGACACAGAAAATGGGATACAAATCTATTTTTTATATTTATTAAAACGAAAAAATTGCAATAAGGTCCTTATCTGTTAATAAAAAGAACCTATCATTGATTTTTGATTCCGATTCTTTTTGGACTAAATTAGGAAAAAATAAAGAATTGGTAAAATACGGAAAATACTGTCATTTTGAATAATTCCAAAATATGCATAACCTTTTAAAATTTAGAAAGGATGCAAACAAGAATAGGTATATTAAATGACATTTAGGAGAATTCAAAAAAAAAAATGTCGCTCTAAAAACTAAGGTACAGATGCCTTAGTCATTAGTTATTTGTTTTTACAAATTTTTTTGTTTTTAACCCACTTCAAAAACGGAGAGGATTCTCAATTCGACCATATTTTTTAATGTATGTTATCGAATATCTCCGGTATTTTTAATCAGATTTGAAAAATTCGTTTTGCATTCAAAAGAGTAGAGTGTCCAATTGGTCCCATAGAAATTTGGTTAAGGTCTGGTTATCAATGTGAAAGATATTTTAGAAAATACCGCAAAAATCAACAAAATAAGCTCTGCAGTTAAGTAAATATGTTAATAATGATGTATAACATAAAAACATAATAATTAGCCCATTACTGTCCCACAGTAACCGACTTCAATAAAGGAGGGGGTTCTCAATTTGACCATATTTTTTTATATGTTACCGAATATCTCCAGTATTTATAATCCGATTTGAAAAATTCTTTTTTTATTCAAAGAGTAGTGTGTCCGTGTGGTCCCATAGAAATTTGGTTAAGGTCTGGTCATCAATGTGGAAAATATTCCAGGAAATACCACAATCTACAGAATAAGCTCTGCAGTTAATTTAATATGTTGATAATGATGTATAATATAAAAACATAATTATTAGCCTGTTATTGTCCCACACTAAAGCCAAAGGCATCTTCTCACAAGGTGAAGAAATGAGCATTTAATCAATTCGCTTGCTCACTGCGGGTTGGTGATTTCAGACAATTAAGTCCACGTTTTATCACGATGTTTTCTTTTACCGTACGTGCATGGTGTTTCTAGGTGTTAGACAATTTACTTATGTCTCCAAAAAGTCAAATTGGTACATGTCGGAAGTGTTGGGGATTGAACTCAGTACCTCTTGCACGGTATTCGGATGGTTTTAAAAATAGTTCATCAGGAATTTGCGCCCACATCTGACAAAGCCAAGTAGCAACTAAAAATGATAAAATAAAAACTTTTTAAAAAAAAATTGAACCGCCTTAAAAAATGCTCTAAAAAGCCAGAAATAAAATCTTTATTTCTTAAAAAAATTGGAACCCACTAGGCATCTTATTTCGATTTCCTTGAAGTTGGCTCCAATGGCAAATTACCATTTATTTTAATCTTAACTATTAAATCTAGATTTCGAATGTTAGTAACTCAAATCTTTTACACAGATATAAACTATTGGAGCCGACTTCAAGGAAATCGAAATCAGATGCCTAGTTGGTTCCATTTTTTTAAGAAATAAAGATTTTATTTCTGGCATTTTTTTTGAAGGCGGTTCAATTTTTTGAAAATAGTTTTCATTTCGTTTTAATTTCATATATGCTTCTTTTCTACGTTGCTACAGTAACATCTGGTAACCACTCCGATTTTGGTTTACATTGAACATAAACAAAAGTACCAGAACAAAGAGGTTGAGTGGTTTAAATCCTACTTTATAATAAATTTTTCAGAACGGCTAACTGTATATTGGGACTGATTTAGATCCATGAATAAAGTCATATTTCATATTTCTATAAACCATTTGACTTGGACAAATTCACATTTGACTCTGCTAGTCCATTCGACTCATCATTTGACCTGGCCGAATTTCCAAGATTTACTAAATATTTGAACTTCAAACTAGTTGTATTAATATTCGCGTGATGCCACCATCTTTTTTCATTCCTCATATATAGTGTACAGGAATTCTAAAAACTTCTTTGGTGTACTGCATATTTATGTTTAGACTGTAAGCACCTGTTTGGGATTAGTCTGCTATAATTATCCCAGGGTCACTGTTTACCGTTAGGACAGTTAGGAAAATTACAAAAAATATATAAATATTACAGTACAAGTACTGTGCAAATATATTGATAATTCACTTGTACAAGTTTGTTCATTTCAGGCCAAGCCACCATGATTCTTGGCGATTTATAAATAAAGACATTATACCAGCGATAGGAATAATGGCATTTGGTAAGTTTTTTTTTGTAGTAAAATATCTATACCTTATTATTATTGCTTATGTTTTCAAGTAGGTTGCCTAATTTTTATCAATAATTGTAGCTTTTATGTGTCATCACAATACTTTCTTGATATATGGATCAATAGAGGATGCAAGCCAGAAAAAATGGGAAAAAGTGACACATGCATCTATCCTAACAAGTTTGTTAGTAGCTATAATGTTTGGTATAGCTGGGTATACTACTTTTAAAGCATATTCACAGGGTAAGTAGGTTATACAATTTACAACATTAAATTAACTAGTAAAAATCAATTTTTGTTACTTAAAGGATAAAATAATTACTCAAAAATTTGTTTCTTATATACAATTTCTCTTATATACACTTTTTTCTGTTTAAATGAAAGGTTTAAGTTAACATTTCAACAAATATCTTTTTGTTTGATTCTTGTTCTATCATAGGAATTGTTTCATATTCTAACTAGCTGTTGGTTTCTTCTAAAATATTTTTTTTGTTAATTTGTTTGTTCTATAATAATTTTTAGTTTGGGTAACTTAAAATTTTTAGCCGATAATGGTATTACCCTATTTGTCTGCCCAACCAAAAACACTCTATTAATATGGCATCACGAAATACCTAACTCGATAGCAGAAGTTAAGGGTGATGATATAGAGTGACTACGGAAAGAAACAAAAATATAAATGTGCATAGTAAATAATTGTCGCAGATCTAGATAATTGAGAAAGAAGAGAAATTTCCTTTGAAAAAAACTCTGGATTAAGGCTGTTTCGGAAAGGTTAAGGGCCTAAACTAAAGATTGAAATCAGATAAAAAATCTTAAAGCACAGTAAAGCAAGATTTAGTAATTTTAAACCACAGAGAGGCACTAAAAACCCAGCAAACAAAAGGATAAATTAAGGAAGAAAGAAATAAAAAAAGAATAAAAGGAAAAAAGAAGAAACGAAAGGAAGAAAAAAGAAAGGAAGGAAGGAAGAGTGAAAAGTTTGGGTTCAAATTCTCTGTTTTTAATTCACATCTCTTTGATCTTGCTGCCCAACGGTCAAATGAGTTTAATTTATGTGTATCTGTTATAAATTCCTTTAACATTTTGGTCATATGGTTAGAGGGTTTAAATTAACTGCCCTCGGTTCCGGTGCCTTTAATTTTTCTGATCAAAGAATAGTTTCATTCAGCTGTCTACGGTTTATGTTACCTTAAACGTGATGCTGATAGTATTATTCGATTAAAATTAATTTTTACTTGGTTTCTGTCCATTTGATCTAGCTATAATTATTATGGTTTATGTTCTCTTCATCTTTTTGCAAAAGGGTTACTAAGAACGGCCTTTCTATTGTTTTCAAAATCGTTAAACTTTCTCAACTCAGCTTACTTTCTTTCTTTATGGTCCAAGAGCCAGAGTGATTTTGTATGAAACAGTTTTTTTATCTATCTCCTGTCTTTCTTTTTTTCTAACTCATTCCTTTGAAAGTAATATCGAGCTAGGATGATAACTATAGACAATTTCAGTCAAGTGGGATGGTAATGACAGCGCTTGAGGAGAATTAATATTTTTCGACAATTTGCCTGTTACGTCACTCTATTATTCTGGACCTTCTAGAGTTAATTTGTCTATCTATATTTTTAGTTTCTTTTATCTTGGTGATTGCTTTTATTTATCTATTTTCAGCTTAAAACTTTATTTGTTTTTGCTAGTTACAGAATTACCTCCTTAAAAAAATGGTTCACTTGGTTCCTTTTTCTGTTTAATTGCAGTTTAAATTTCTTAATAGTTACAGGTTGAAGGTTACAGGGTGACGGAATTCATTTTTAGTTAAGTCTCTTGCAGGGCTGGACCTACCAATTTTTCTAGGGGGGGCAAGCTTTACATTTGGCGCCCCCCTTGCCGACTGTCCCGACCGATTTACGATAAAGCGAAAGCTTATTACTACACGAGTCGTATACGAGGTTGAATTATAAGGCATATTTAATGATACACAAGTTGTGCCGTTGTACTTTACATACATAATGGAAAAAAATGCGAACAATTTAAAGCCTCAACTTAAAGATTATATCCACAAGACCCTGGATTACATAATTCTTATTTTTCGGGATTTCTTTGCTGAAAAAGTGTTGATTATTTTATCACAAGAAAGCAAAGAAGGCCTTTCATGTTCAATATTTATAATGCTTAAATTTGTTAGTCTTTGCTGTTTCATAGCATTTCTTATGTAGGGTTTTATAAGTTTTAATTTACTAAAACTTTTCTCATCAGATGCAACAGAAACTGGAAGCGTTACGAATATTTTTAGAGCAACACATAAGTTAGGATAACCCTCTTCCAACTTGCTCTTATGCAATATTCTGAGCATAGATGCTGCTGTTGCGTCTTGCAGTCCATCTTCTAAAGTTAAGGCATGAAACTTAAAACTTTCTATTTCATTTGCAAGTTCTTTTTCGTTCAAATCACTTGCATAGGTTTTAGCCAATTCTTAAGCCTTACTTTTCAAAAGTCTTAACGTTCAGTGATTTAATTTAAGTCTCACACAAAAAACTGAACTTGTCAGCAACCTCAATCCTTAATTTGGCCCCTCCCTAACTTAGCGCCCGGTGCACACGGCCCCGCTGCCCTCCCCTGGATCCGGCCCTGGTCTCTTGTATATTGTATATAACTACAGGGTTATTAGCTTTATATTGTATGCCTGTTGGTTAAGTTTTATGACATTTTTATTCCTCTAGGATTACAGCGACTTCCTTGTTAGGGAAGCAAAATTTTTCTTTTAACCTTCCCCTGTCTGCAAATCTAAAAATGTTTTATTGTTTTTTAGGAGACTTACTTGAGAACTACTGCGAGGATGATGATTTAATGAATATAAGCAGACTTTTGTTTAGCGTACAAATTCTGTTAACCTATCCTATCGAATGTTTTGTTACGAGGGAAGTGATCGAAAACACATTTTTTGGAAAAGATCCCAATGTTCCAACTTCAGAGAAAGTACACTATGGATTGACAATCGGTATAATTGCTATCACGTATCTAATTTCTATAACTACTTATTGTTTAGGAGCCGTGTTGGAATTAAATGTGAGTTTTATGTTATTATGGTCATTATTTATTAACTATAGTCAGTGGCGGTGCGAAGTTGTACGTCTTGGGGTTGCAGAATTAAAAAAAAAATGTGAAAAAATGAGGTCACAAGTAAAAAGCCGGAGACAAAGATTTTTTTGGGTGGGACTGCAACACAAGGTTTTTTGGGCTTATTTTTATGCTCTTATGAACCAACCGCCATTGACTATAGTTTAATTTGTGTTTATGTTCAAATCTGGTTTATCACAAAACATTTTTAACTTCCCGCTAAAAAAATTAAAACTTTTTTTAAAATCGGAAAGTTATTGGTTTTACCCCGTTTTTCGAAAATCGAGTTTTCATCAGATTTCAACGTTTTGAGGTCTTTGGAGCCTCCCCTGACTATTTTTACGAGGGTGTCTGTATGTCTGTATGTATGTGTGGATGTCTGTGTGTGTGTGTGTGTGTGTGTGTGTGTGTGTGTGTGTGTGTGTGTGTGTGTGTGTGTGTGTGTGGATGTATGTAAACCTCTTGTAACTTTTGAACGGCTTAACCGATCGGAATGAACTAAAAAGCGTTTCAAAGAGTTCCATCTAACTTAGATTCCCTGTAACTTTCAACCGATTCGGACTGGTAGAATTCGAGAAATGTTGAAAAAATCGAAAAAAAAAATTGTAAAAATGATGTTTTTTGAGCATATCTTTTTGGCTATAATATCGATCAATTTTATAACCTAATTAGCTCTCAACCTTAAAAAAACACGTCGAATGCCGTTTTGCAAATTAAAATCGGTTGATTCGTTCGTGCGATATCGTTGTCGAAAAATTTCAAAAAAATGTTTTTTTTTGAAATTTTTGAGATTTTTTGACTAATCGATTTTGCACATCGGATAACATTTTTAGGTATCAAAAAACTGCGTCGAATGCCGCCTTGAACATCAAAATCAAGTAATGTGTTAAAAAGTTATGGCTTTTTAAAAATTCCAAAAAAAAAGCTCAAAAACGTCAAAATACGCCACTTTACTATAGCTTTGCGGTTAAAATTAGCGGGAAGTTGCAAGGTTGGCCTTTAAGGTCAACCTCTTTTCGAATTTTTTTTTGTATAAATGGTTTAAAAAATGTAAAAATCTTGAGCCAAAATTTTTAAACTTTAAATACTGTTTTAGGGTGTTTTGGCAGCGGTACCTTTAGCATATGTGTTACCAGCTTTATGTTATTTACAGTTAGAGGAAGGGTTCATCTTTTGCAGAAAGAAATTACCAGCTTTAGGAGTAGGTCTCTTTGGTCTTGTAGTTGCAATATTAGGTGCTATATTTCTCATTATCGATTTTCAACAAATAGATACTTGTATGGAGAGCAAAGTTATGGAATATTGTAATAAAACAAACATTGAACACAATATTACTATAAATATAAATTCATAGATAAATACAATATAAAAAATTTGTGCTAGTCAGATTGCTAGTTATTTTAAATAGGATAGTTTGGAGGAAAAGTTTCTATTAAAATTTTAGTAATGTTAAAATTAAAAAACTGAAAAAATATAGAGACAGTATGCTTAAAATAATTTTAAGTAAATTGATCCATACACTAATAAAATGAGAAAGTAAAGTATGTATAATAATATACGACACAATAAAATTATATCTTATATATTATATGGCTTATATATAATTTTAAATTCGTTAATTTAATTTTTTTTCTAGTCCTCCATGCTGTTTTATTTCTCTATTATTGTGATTATTTTTACATAATTATATATAATGAAATATGCGCAATACAATAATTGCACAATCTTAGTGCAAAAAAATACAGTCAGAATAAAAAATGTTAATAACAAGTTTATATTTAACACCACTTTAGGAAAAAATAGACTATTCAAAATATTTCAAATGACTATATATTAAAAAAAAAACAATCAAAATATGATATTAGAGAAAGTCAAGCGAAATGTTTATGAAGATTTCAACGTGTAAGAAAAGCTGTGAACTAAATACTATTGTTTAGTACTTTAATTAGTATTTACTCATTTATTTACCTCTTCTCGAAAAAACACGAAAGACTTTAATAAAAGAATACATACTAAAACAAGACAAGTACAAAATTACCAAAAAATTTACCATTGAAATAATCAATTAAAATAAAGTTTTTATGTTTTTATATCTTTAAAAAAGTCAAAAACATATATTACAAAAATTTGGAAACTAAGAAACATTTGCAAACTCAAAAAGTATTATCTTTACATAATATAATAAGACTGTAACTCATTACTGTCTGATCATTTCAAATATATTAAAAAATAAATAACGCAACAGAACCCAACAAAATTTCTTTTGTTTGTCTGTATCTTTGTGCACGGTAATTTCAGAAATAGCTTAAAGGATTTGGATGCAGTTTTCAGGGTTGTATGTATGTATGTATGAGCAAGTTAGGAGTAACAGATACATCTGCGACCTATAAGATCTATTGTGTCTCCATTTTCTTGCTATATTTCTGATGATTTCTCAGACTTACAGCAGCTCTTCTAGTCCTATCTTCCTTAGAAAGATTAGGATATCATTGGGTTTCAAGTTAGGTAGTTCTTCCTTTTCTATTTCAAATGACCCTAGGTATTTGACCCTAGAATTACTTAATGCGATGCATTCTGAGAGTATGTGTATTGAAGTTTCATCCCCTACCTCACAGGATCTGCAGTTTGCTTCATCCACCAATCCTAGTTTCTTCATGTGTCCTCTTAATCCGCAGTGTCCGGTTAGTATTCCGGTTATAATTCGGAGGTTCTTCTTACTAAGGTTAAGACAGCTGTGAGATCTCTTCTGGTTATAGTTTCCCAGGAGCGTCTTCGATTGTTTTAGTCCTTCTAGATCATTCCAGTACTTGGATTTTTGCTATCCATTTTTTTCCTTAGTTTTTTTAAGATTGTACTACTGTTGATTCCACAGGATGGTTCTGGTCCTAGGTATGGGGTTTCAGCTCCTTCTTTCACCAGCTTGTCTGCTGTTTCGTTTCCTTCTATTCCTATGTGTACTGGAACCCATAGGAGGGTAACAGTGTTATTCTTTCCTATTTCGTTTAATTTGTAGACCATCTTTGAACTGATTGTATCTGAGTTCAGAGCTTTGATGGCTGCTTGACTATCTGACATGATCACAATCTTCTGTCTACGATAGTTTCTTTTAATGTTAAATTCTATACATCTTTCAATGGCACGAATTTCCGCTTGAAAGATGCTTGGGTACGCATCCAGTATTGGGTTCTAGGTCCAAAAACCCCTGCTCCTGTTCCTTTATCTGTCTCAGAGCCGTCCGTATACTATTTTATTGCGTTTTGGCTTAGCCCCAATGTGGTGTTCTCGTCCCATTCAGATTTACTTCCCAGTTTTGTGGTAAATTTTCTTACAAAGTTAAACTTCTTTGGCATGTCATCTTGGGACATTTCCCAAGTTTGATCAAGTTGGAGTGATCGAGGTCTTTCCTTGATTTACTTGAAGATGCAGTGGCGAGAGATTTAGGATTACTTCCATTGCAGCAGTGGAGCATGTTCTCATTGCACCAGTGATACATGCACAAGCTAGTCTCTGAATCTTTGAGAGGTTTGTCCTTGTAGTGATCAGATTAGCTCTCGTGTCCCAAGCTACTGACCCATATGTGATGATAGTTCTCACTATTGCAGTGTACATCCATTGCAATGTCTTTGGGTTACATCCCCAATTTTTCCCAGCAATGTTTCTGCACACCAGGAGGGCTTTTGTAGCTTTGTGCATTATTTCGTTTCTGTGTTTGTTCCAGAATAACTTGTTATCTAGGGTTAGCCTTAGAGATTTGACCTCTGTTTCCACCTATTTTGACGGTTTTTAGGTTAGGTTTCTTTTTCCTTGTAAAGGCTACTAACGTGGTATTGGTGTGGTTGATATTGAGTCACACTGAATCGCACCATTGCTTTGCTTTATTCAGTCCTCTTTATACTATGTAACAGAGGACGTTTTCATATTTCCCTCTTGCGAGGGTAACTACGCTATCGGAGTAAAGTTGGCAAGGTATACCTAGTTCAGTCAATTGCCAGAGTAAGCTATCTACCGTGAGACACCACATGAGTGGGGACGCTACTCCTCCCTGCGGACAACCTCTGGTCGTATTGATGGAGATAGTGTCTTGGCCTACCTTCATTTCTGCAATTTAGGGTTATATTGTGATGTACTTCACTAAACATTTAGTGCTTTTTTCATTTAAATCGTTTAAAAATTAAAGAAATTATGTCAATTTATGTTAATGTATGGTCAATCATATTAAATAGGGTTCGGAAGCGCCGTCAGTTAAAGGCAACGTGGCCCCGATAAGTAGATATGTATATAAAGCGCTTTGGATGGACGCCTCTTTCTATATAGCAAGAGAGCTAGAGCCAAAATTTTGTCTTCATCCGTAATACAACATTTTTACTTTGCAATATGTTCATTCAATATTATTATATATTATAGTGTTTAAGTTCAGACCGACACCCTAGTAGATAAATTGGCGTCATCGATAATTAAGATAAAAATTTTCTCAGTCGAAGGTGTTCATACGAGAATTCAAAATCCCGACAGGCAAGCACCTAAGTGGATACGAAAAAGGTGGAAGAAGGCAACAAATTGGACACAAAATCGTAATTTTTACGACGTAATGTTGGACTCATGAGAAGCATAAATCTGAAATGATGAACAGCTGTGTGGATACAAAGGAGGTGGCAGACAAGGGTAAAAAGGATCAAAATTTGGGCAAAAAATTGTCATCGACAATGACCAAAATGGCAGACAGCTGAGTAGATACAAAGGAGGTGACGGTAGAGCGCCAAAATATGGGGCAAAAATCGTCATCGCTAATATGTCCGCCATTTCTACCACGTAATGTTGGACCCTTAAGGAGCCTAATTCCAAAATGGCAGTCAGCTGGGTGAATACAAAGGAGGTGGCGGACAAGGGTAAAAAGCGCCAAAATTTGGGCTGTCCGCCATTTCGGATTTAGTCTTCTCAAGGGTCCAAAGGTAAGTGGTAGAAAGGTTGGATATATTATCGAAAACGATTTTTTGTCCAAATTTTGACTCTCTTTACTCTTGTCTGCTACCTCCTTTGTACCCACTCACCTTCGATTGCGAAAAATTTAAGTCATATTATCGACGACGACAATTTTCTAGAAAAATGGCAACTTTCACCACTTATCATGTAGGTATATACTAGAGTGTCCGCCTGAGTGGGATCGTAAATACCTATATTAAAGGAACGTGTTGCAAAGGAGAAATGTTATATTACTGATGACAGCGAAATTTCGGCACTAGCTTTTAGACTAATAGTACCTAGGTATTCAAACAATGATTTGTAACGAAAGACACGTTTAAGAGACACTTTCTGTTATTTATTTCATTGACGCAGGGTGTTTACTAGGCGAATTTTGAATATAAATGTACTAGCAGCCCGCCCCAGCTTTGCACGGGGATTAAAGAAAAATATTTTTTACAAACACACTTACTAAAAAGGTTTAAAATTCGAATAATATTAGTATATTTTATATATATATATATTTTTGTTTTTAATAATTTATTTTTTCTTATTATTATTTTTTCAATTATTTTGTTTTTTCTTAGTACTTTTGTTTGTTATTAATAAGTTTTTTTTTAATATTTGCTAGTTTATATTTATTTACACTAATGTTTGTGAAAAGTTTTACATCTACAAACAAAAGCTATTAAATTTATTGGGTCAACGCTTCCCTGTAAACGATATTACATGTTGTTTTATTTTCTGGCAGCAAAATAAATTGATTTTCAGGTGCTCCGACTCGCGTTAGGCGGTTGGCCATGAGGAAAACATTCTTTTCGTAGGCTGATCCCTACTGATTGGACGGTTTGGGCTTGAGACTTATTATTAGTAAAAGCAAAAGATGTTTTGATAGGAAATTAAAGCCGTTTAAATGGAATTGGTAGATCAGTTGGGATCATCGATCATCGGTATCCTCGGTATATGAGCTAGTTGACCAGCTGCTGGGCCAGTTATACTGGTTGCTACAACTTTAATTCCTTTAATTACTTTATAAGTAACCTCGGCCCATTGCACATGCTCGGAGGGCTTAATTTTCTTAAAACCAAGATTGGAATTCCGATTTTTAACGAAAATTCATGTGGTGGCAGACCGGAAGGGTTGAGTGAGTTTAAAAATTCCTGTGGATAATGGACTGCGTCTTTAATATTTATCTTGGTGTCGATTGATTTGTAAAATTTTACTTGGCCGGGAACTTTTTGAATTATCAAGTCGTTTATTCCGTTAACACTATCATTCCTGGGTGACACTATTGCTCTAGAACACAACCAGTAAAAATCTTTTTCATGTTAATTCTCAATGTCAGGGTATACTGCATCTATTAAAAATTCTAAACTATGGACTATTTGGCCTAGAGACTCATTCAGAAGGATGTTAAAATTTATGCTTAAATTTTGGAACTATTTCTAGATAGTTGAAATCTTGATCTTCTGGGCATTTTAAAATGCAAAAAAACAATATAAGCTGTTGAACTCATAAAAAATGTAATATTAATATTATAATAACTACTGAATCGCTAAGGTGTTTGGACCGTTAAATGAACAATGTCTACTGACAAAAATATGTATAAAAAAATGACATTTCTTCTGAGAGGAACTGGTGGTTCATTCTGAAAAGAACTGGTGTTTCGTTCTAAAAGGAATTATTTTTGTCGGGTATAATTACTTGCTATATAAATTTAAAGTACAAAATATACTTATTGAAAATATATTCAAGCAAAAGTAATTGAATTCCGCAAGACTGTTTTGTAGCGAGCCGACCGCGCAAGTGAGCCACGTGGTACTATTTTTTTAACACTTACATTTTTAAATTCATGATATCTGTCGTGATTATGAAATAAGTTATTTTGATAAGGATTATTATCAAGATAAAAACTTTTAAAAAATTAAAAAAAAATTAAAAACAAGATAAAAACTTTTAAAAAATTAAAAAATAGTTATTATGACGTAACTATAACAGTTAGACATATGCTGTCGCGACATTTTTTGTATATAATTATACAGGGTGTTAGTGAATAAGTGCGAAAAACATCAGGGGGTGATTCTACATGAAAAAATAATGACAGTTTGCTCTATAACTTTTGTCCGCAAATACTTTGTTTTCGAGATACAGGGTGTTAAAGCTTTTCTTTTGAAGAAAAAATGGTACGACACTAAGATATTTTAAACTAAAAATAATTTTGGAAATCCTCGTTTAATTTGTGCCAAAATATCCCTCTTATCTTTTTGTCGTGTGGGGCGCCGTTTTTATGCAAATAAATAAAACATCTTAACTCGCAGTTTTCATTAAAAAGGAATAAAAAATGCGCGTTAAGATGTTTTATTTTTTTGCATAAAAACGACGCGCCATACGACAAAAAGAGAAGAGGGATATTTTGGCACAAATTAAACAAGGATTTCCAAAATGATTTATAGTTTAAAATATCTTAGTGGCGTACCATTTTTTCCTTCAAAAACATTGAGATCATTACCCGTATGCGCGCCAATGATGAACATAAAATTTTTAATTGCATGTCAACCAATTCGCAATAACTACCTCTTAACAACCACCAAATTTCATTTGAATATCTTTACCGGTTTCAGAGCAATATATAAATAGTTAGTTTTTAAGAAAGACTTTAACACCCCATCTCGGAAACGAAGAATTTGCGGACAAATGTTATACAGCAAACTGTCATTATTTTTTCATGCAGAATCACCCCCTGAAGTTTTTCGCACTTATTCACTAACACCCTGTATATTCTTCAAAATCGTAGAACATTATTTTATTCTATAATCAATAGTATTCTCAGCGCACGCGATGTAAGGATTTTAAGGTCATTTTTGGTGACATTAATGGCATTTTAGTAAGGATCCCCAATTTTTTTAAAAATATTATATAGCCTATGTTCATCGGCATTAGTGTAGCTTTCCAACGGTGAAAGAATTTTTCAAATCCATCCAGTAGTTTCGAAGCCTATTCACTTCAAACAAACAAACAATCAAACCTTTTCTCTTTATAATATTAGTATAGAAGTATAGATAACAACTTTTGTTAAGCTTAAAATTTAAATAAAAAAATTCTTTAAAATATTACTACCAACTAAGTTTTTTCTTGACTTTAAGTTTTTTATTTTGTTAGCTAAAACTACTCCTTCTAGACGGAATTCAACGAAACTTAAAGAATTATACATTTTATACATTGGGTATAATAAAGTGTATACTAAGAATGTGTTTGCTATTCTAGAGGGATCAATATAAGCATGATTATCTACAAAATTAAAAATGAATAAAAGTAACCAATTTGGCGGTTATAGATATAAAATGGAATATTTACTTTTTTATGAAGTACTTTATTTATTATTGATTTATGATTTATATACAATGTTTAAATATTTTATTTTTACAACAGACTGGTGAACAATTTTATAGACTAAAAGGATAATAATATATAGACACATGCCTAAATTAGATTAGATATTAAGATAAATAATAATCTAAAGTTGTATATTATTTTAAATTATAAGAATTAAATAGGAATGCGTGGATCAAAATTTTAAGTACCTACCTACTGATAAAAATCTATTTAAACAATACATAATTTTAATTTATACTTCAATTTATTCCTATTTTAAATTTGAAATATTTTGAATATAATTTGATGTTTCCAAAATAAATCTATTAAAATTTAACTTACCAATCACATTAACCAATTTTTAACTATTAAAATATAATTATATGAGTCCATATTTTTTAATAGTATAAGTATATTTATGCTCTAAGTTATAAATTAATATTCTATTTAAAGGGTCTCTTTACCAGAAATATACAGAGAGATTAATTATATAATAGAACTCATACTTTAGTACTTTAACTATAAAAAAGCTCGTTGGGGTGATAATTTGTAATTTTTTTTATGAAGTAATTTCCTTCAGATTGTTTTTTTTATTTAATGTACATTATGGTTAAGACTATTGCTGTAATAGCCTTAGGGGATATAATTGTCTTACTAGATTACTACACATAGTTTTGTTTCAACCCGCCTTTTGTAAACATTACTCTTTAAATTGTGCAAATCGGCTGTTCTGTTTTTGGGTAGACTTCAACTGGGCACCATCCCTTCAAGGCAATCAAAATAGATAACACTGAAATTCAACAAGTGTTTTTACAAAGATATGAATATTCGGATGGGCATGGTAAAAGTTTTTAGAAAAGTGCGAATGAAAGGATTCACAAGGGTTTGTTGTATAATGTAGAGAGCTACTTTTAGAAGCCCATATTGTTGGAGGAAATAAGCAATCTTCTGAGATATAATTGTCAATCATATAATCAGCTAATTTGATATATGCCGAAGAGTTGGGAATTTCGGACATAACATGATTCACAAAACATTCACTTACATTTTCAGGATTAAGAAATGGTAAGCCAAAAAGATGTTGAAGCCACTTTTCTTCCTCTGAATTAGTTTTATACTGGTTTACTAAGCCAACATTTTGAATTTTTCGATACCAGCTTTGCGCCAAGTGGAATCGACAGCCAAAAATTTTTGTTTTCGGCCAAACAACGTTAACAGTGTTGTGTATGGCTATTTCAAAATCTATTACAACCTTTTGTGGATTTAAATATATATTTAAGTTGTTTGACAATGTCAATAAATGTCTAAAAAGAGAAACATACGTTTCACCCTGGGTTTATACAGCAAATAAGATAAAATAAGAAATAGCATAAGGAATAAGACAAAAATTGATCCGTTTATACAGTCAATTAGGAAATAAGAATCAACCAATGAAATCACGGCTTTTTATGACAATGACGTTCATGTCAATTGAGAATTTCATGTTTTTTGTATTTTCTGTGCCAAAACTTTTAACCTAATTTTCAATTTTCATGTATGGTCGTTTCACATTTCACCGGGAACTCTTTTATATTTGTTTAGTAAATTAAAATTTTTCATTCTTCGCGAAAAAATATTGAAGGTTAGGAATGAAACAATTCTGTCATTTCTGCACATGCGTACTTCAATTTCCGAACTAAAATAAGATAAGAATGAAAAATAAGTCCATTCTTATTTAATTCCTTATTTCTTATTTTTATTCAGTACATGTATAAACGCTCTCATTGAATTACGTATGTTCTATTTTCTTATCTTATTCCTTATTTTATTTTTATCGCTGTATAAACCCACGGTCACTAAGCTTGTTTGGAAGAAGGCAGAAAATAAGTGGGATATAATGACCGTGACACAAGCCATAAATTGTGAATAATTGATAATAAAATTTCGCACAATATTTAAATGTTCCATCCATGTAAAAAGTATCACATTTTGATAAACAATTTAAATTGGAGGGGCAGCCAAAAATTACAATATTATTTTCAATATTATTAGCTAATAAAAACGGTTCTTTTCTATCTGTCACCAAATCCATTTTATTTAGAGCTTCTTGTACTTCTTGCAAGCTTTTTGGTATTGCGGTTGCATTTACCTTTATAATCTGTTGCGGCTCATGCTGGTTCGAATATACTTCAAATCTGTCGTGGTTAAATTTTCTTTAAAATCTGATGTCGAAATTTCCGTATGAAGAATTTATGAGGGCCGTTCGCAAATATCATTGACTGCTTTCCGTTTACATGCATTACTTATAGCTTTTTTACGTACTTATAGTTTCGTTCAAAGTTGATTTTTGCATTTACACTTTATGCCGACAAAAGATTTCCTTGGGCGGCATTTTCGTCGGCATGAGTCCTTTATCGGCATTCTTTGTCGGCATGTAGGTATGTGAATGCATAAAAAGCAAAAGTTAATTTTGAACGAAACTGTACGCGTGTATATATAAATTCACAGATTTGCAAGGTTTTAGTGATTCCCGAAGTAATTTTCTGCGCATAATTAGAATCAGGATTCAGATTTTGCCAATAACATTGGGATTTCGAGCTATTTAAGGTTAGTTTTTAGTCAAATTTAAGATTTATAACAAGCAAAACAAAATTTTACATGTGTCACTATTTTTACATTTCCATATGAGTAATTGAACCATGCTGTACGATATTTTTTAAGAGTTATGGCAATTTTTAAATGATTTAATGGATAAAAAGCATATTTGCGGTAATGGACAGCTTCTTCTTTGTTAAGCTAGTTTAAACAATCTTTATGAGTTCAAATCAAAGTTAAGATTTTTAAAAATAAACCAATTTACTCTAAGTTAGTAAGTGGGCTTAAAATGGCCTGTAAAAGGTATTTTAAAAACTAATATATTTAGAAGCATTAAGATCAAGTAATATTCAAACCAGGACACACACTCAATTAAACTTCAAAATTAAGGGGTTTTATCTTAGGGATATGCAATTGTACATTAACGTGTCCTGGGACATCAGTTGTAAAGAGTCTTCAATTTAGAACCGACCTTTTAAACTAATTTCTCCTAAAAGTAGCCAAATTAGAGAAAATAAAACTAAGGTCAAGCAATTTTAAACTCACATACTCAGAAGTAAATGGGAAACTGTTGGGCAATATACGCTATTATTATTATTAAGTAACAGGTTCAAGAAAAGCCAATTTCAATCAAATTTACCTACCTGGGTGCAGCCAGATTAAAGTTTAATAAAAGCGAAAGCAGCAATTTTATTTTTTCTGTTTTTATTGTTCTAGGTTATAGAAAATACATTCGTCGTAATAACTCAATTTATGTAATCATTTATGTAACAGAAAATCTTTAAAGATTGAGGAACCAGCAGTGAGTCAACATATATTATTAGCTTTAACTCTTAACCGGAGAAGTGCGGTCATAGTTACCGTAGGCATAATTCGGATTATCAGATCTTCTATACCAGTGTTTTTCAATCTTTTTGATTTCGCGACTCCTTTACAAGTTGAAAAATTCTGGCGCCTCTCTTGTGTAAAGTATAGAAAGACAAAGATAATAAAATTTAATTAAAACACTACGTTCATTATTTTTTTCTATTTTGGTACATTTATCTATTATTACGACTCGTTGCGAAATTAAAATCGATAATGCCAAACATATCCTGGACACACTGTTTTCTTCATCGACAGGCGCTAGCTGCTAAGGTAGTACCTTCTGATTTAAATGATATGCTCAAGGAGGTAATAAAAATTGTGAATTCTATAAAAGGCAAAGCCTTGCAAACCCGGCTATTCAGAATCGTTTGTGAAGATATGGGCTCGCTTCATCAAAATCAAAAAGGAAAGGTATTAACAAGAGTTCTAGAACTGAGAGCTGAAGTGTTAATGTTCTTAAAAGATGCAAAATCTGAATATGCTAATCGCTTTTGTGACCCTATTTGGCTCTTTAAATTAGCATTTTTGGCAGATCTTTTTAGCCACGTTAATAATTTGAACAAAAACCTCCAAGGTCGAGAAGAAAATATGTTAACAGCCAAAGATAAAGTCAAAGCATTTAACGCAAAACTTCGTTTATACAATACATTTGAGTCTTTTCCATGTGTTCAATAGATTGTTGAAGATAACGCATCAGACCAAAGTCTTATAGTAAAAGCTCACATTCCTTGCACGATACAGAGCTTGCATAATTTACAAGAGAAACTTTTGATATACTTTCCAGACTTGCACTCTGAAGCTGATAATGGGCGTAGATGGATTTTAAACCCTTTTTTGGACAAGTCAATAGATCTGGCTGATTTCAACATAAATATCTTCTAGATTTACTTGCTGATGGCATGCTTAAAATGGCATTTTTTTCGCAAAGTATTAACGTATTTTGGATGAAAAGAAAACAAGAATTTCCAGAGCTGGCAAGGGAAGCTCTAAAATTATTAGAGCCATTCGCCACTTCATACTTGTGCGAACTGACATTTTCTTCAATGGTAGACATTAAAACCAAAAACAGAAATAGACTGCAAGTAGAAAACGATTTGATTATTAATGTTTTAAAAATAGCACCACGACTTGAAAAATAAACAAGCCGATTCTTCTCACTAAAATTTTGTTTTTATTGTAGTGTTAGAAACTTTTTCTTTAATTCGGCGACCCCCCGAATAAGGCTTCGCGACCCCCTAGGGGTCGCGACCCACAGATTGAAAAACACTGTTCTATACAGTCACTATTTTGTTCCAATCCTTTTATGTACTTTTAAGTTAATGAGAGATCAATGTGTTATAAGACGCTGAAAAGTGATTTTGTAGTTGTTAGTTTTCTACGATCATTGAAATTTCGAATGCGGCCAAATGGACCGAATATCTCCGTTAGTGTTTTTATAGTGTTAATAATATTTTGCATCATTTATAATGAATGACGGTCCAGGTCCCTCCACAAGTGTTTATTTTCTGTATGTAATATTTTAAAATCGTCATTAAAATTATGGTTATTTTCAATTAAATTATTACATTAGTTGGATCCCGTTTTTTATGTATATAACTGGTATAATATTCAGTTACCTACTCGTTTTTTAAAACTCCTTCCTGTTTTTTTATATATTTTTTTGGCAATTTGCAATATTATACTGCATTGAGTTAACAGATTTCATTAAATTTAAATCAAATAACGAGTGGTAAAGTAAAGAAGACCTTGAATAAAACTATTGAAATTATTTATGAACTAGCTTTTACCCGCGGCTTTGCTCGCGTCGAATTGGGACATTCACAAATGATTTAATGACTGTCTATTTTACATATATACATTTAATTTTAATTATTCTGTAGGTATATCCTTAGTAAAATAAGTCTGGCCTAACTACTTTTTTTTATTAAAAATTTCATGTTTGTGAATCAATCACGCTGCAACAGATTTCGATAATAATAAAACATACAACACCGATTATGACTATCTTATAATATTGATCTGTGACAGTTCTACATTGGACCTAATTATCTGTAAGATATAGTAATTTGTGTGTCATTTAATATGTACTTGGTGGAATTTATCAAAATCCTTTGTTATAGGATGCCTACGTCATAGTAGCTATATGCATGCAAAATCTCAGCCCGATCGGTTTAAAATTGACAAAGTTTCATACAAACTTTTATCCCCTATTTTATCCCCTTAGGGGTGGAATTAATCAAAATTCTTTTTTAGGAGATGCCTACGTCATAGTAGCTAAATGCATGCAAAATCTCAGCCTGATCGGTTTAAAATTGACAAATTTTCATACAAACTTTCATCCCCTATTTTATGCCCTTGGGGGTAGAATTTATCAAAATCCTTTCTTAGCGGGTGCCTACGTCGTAATATTTACCTGCATGCCAAATTTCAGCCCCATCCGTGCGGTTTGAACTGTGCGTTGATAGATCATACAAACTTTCATCCCCTAAATTATCCCGTTGGGGGTGGAATTAATTAAAATCCTTTTTTAGCGGATGCCTACGTTATAACATCTACCTGCATGCCAAGTTCCAGCCCCATCCATCCAGCGGTTTGGGCT
This sequence comes from Altica lythri, assembly GCA_964028335.1. NCBI lineage: Eukaryota > Metazoa > Arthropoda > Insecta > Coleoptera > Chrysomelidae > Altica > Altica lythri. The sequence goes on along the minus strand of OZ034804.1, from coordinate 40,710,553 downwards.
CTGCGTTGATAGATCACTATATCAGTCAGTCAGTCAGTCAGTCAGTCAACTTTGAGTTTTATATACAGTGTGACCCATTTCGAATGGAAACACCCCTGTAGAATTCTTATTTATTAACCGATTGGAATAATTTTTTTTACCATTTTTAAGTTAAAAAAAGTTTTACTCGAAGACCTAATTTGACATCTTTAATTTCGTTTTCAAGGCCTACTATGCCACTTTTTTGTTGTCAAAAATGAAGAATCTTTATTAGCGATTTTTTTTATTAAAAAATGACGACACCACTGGATTTAGAGTGGCTTTAAATAGCTCTGATTAAAATTTCATGAATAAATACTAATAAATAAAAAAGTTATGACAACCTAAAATTTGAGAACTCGTCAACCTAAGAGTTACAAAATAACACACTGTATCAACATTTAGCGACACAAATTGTGATTTTTTTTAATAATTTAAACAATAAACCACTTTTTTACAAAGTAAGTATTTTAGTCTTATAATTGTTTTTGTTTTTGTTTATTTTAGATCCTGGTCGCCTCTACCAATCTACCATTTAGTTAAACACATTTGTCGTAGCGCTTGCGAATATTTTTAGTGACACAATAAACAAAAAAAATTATAAGACTAAGATACTTAATATGTGAAAAAGTGGTTTATTGTTTAAATTAATAAAAAGAATCACAATTTGTGTGGCTAAATGTTGATACAGTGTGTTATATTGTAACTCTTAGGTTGACGAGTTTTCAAATTTTAGGTTGTCATAACTTTTTTATTTATAAATATTTATTCATAAAATTTTAATCAGAGCTATTTAAATCCACTCTAAATCCAGTGGTGTCATCATTTTTTAATAAAAAAAATTGCTAATAAAAATTCTTCATTTTTGACAACAAAAAAGTGGCATAGTAGGCCTTGAAAACGAAATTAAAGATGTCAAATTAGGTCTTCAAATAAAACTTTTTTTAACTTAAAAATAGAAAAAAAACTTATTCCAATCGGTTAATAAATAAGAATTCTACAGGGGTGTTTCCATTCGAAATGGGTCACACTGTATATAGATAGATTTATAGGAATCAATACGTCAAATTGTCCTTCGTTAAAATGTCCGTTAAAACGCATTCTTTTTTTTTTCTTGTATTGACTCTCCAAATCTGGCAATAAGTCTGCTACTTTGAAACAGTTGGAATTCAAATGGAAATATTTCTCCAGCTGCTTTCAGTTTGCAAGTTGTGCCATAAGTATACAACCTACCCATATCGGCTACATAAAGGCGTTTTGTATCGGAAGGGGTCCAGGATCGGTCCATAGTAAAACACCTAAATCTTTGCCAATCGTTGGACACGTGGCTTACTATATTAGCTCTAACTTGAGCAGCCATTGAAATATTTCCATAAAGCAAATAAGACAGAGATGAAAATAAACACGCTCCATCGCCAGGTATCTCTTTCACTCTACATCGGATTGCTAATCCTTCAACTGTGACTGTTACAATTTCTCCATCCATTTTTCAATAAACGTAAGTTTACTTAACGAAAAATACAAACTTCTTTAAGTAAGTAATCGATATGACACTTTGATACAAACGTCAGTATAATCAATGAAAAATAAACAAATCTAAGCTAGCACCTAATTGGCATAAAACTTTGAAATAAACATAATTTTAATCAACGAAGAAATCAACAAATATTACTAACTAATTTGAAACGAAACTTGTACACCTCCACAACTTCTAAAGAAAACATTTTAAATTTCAAGTCCCTTATTTCAAAAACATAGGACTTTCATACAAACTTCCTACCCCCGTTTTACCCCCTTAAGGGTATAGTTTTGTAAAATCCTTTCTTAGCGGACGTCTAGACCCTATAAGGAACCTACCTGCCAAATTTCAAGTTTGTATGTCTTATAGTTTCTGAGATACGGTGATGAGTGAACTTTCGCTTTTATATATATAGATAAACTCTAGATGTAACTAAAACGAATAAAAATAAATCGGTTAATTATTGAAACTAATATCATGGTAATGATATAGGAAAAACTAGTTAAATGTTGATTTTAATATATATTGGACTAACTGGTTGATTAAAGTGGTTAAAGCAACAATCCAGCAATCAGTGACACCCCTAATCCAATCCGACACCCTTGATTAAACTATGATTCTTTCTCTGACCTAAGAATCGTTGTTATGGTTCAAATACTGTTTTAAAATGATAAAACAAATGTTGGCCACCTACTAAATTATTCTTCTCTCGAAAGGAATGCATTTTGAATAAAGAGCATATGCGATTTACTCATCTGGTTGGAACAAATTGATAAGAAAGTAAACTGTTAAGAAAAATCCCGAAGCGATTTTATTACTTCTAAAAAGAGGTATTCTTAGATCAAGTAATCTTAAACTTACGACATACTCTTTGTTAACCTTGTGGCTTCATGATTAAGGGGTTTTATCTTAGAGATAGGCAATTGTACGGATTCTGGAGCATAAGCAGTAAAGAGTCTTCGATCCAAAATCGTTATACTAAGCCCATTTCTCCAGAAAGTGGCCAAATTAGAAAACAGACAATTTTAAACCCACGTATTCAGTGGTAACCAGCGACACCCCTATTTTAATCTGATATCCACGATTTTACTTGGATTCTATCTCTGACCTAAGAATCGTTATTATCGTTCGAAAATTGTTTTAAAACCATAGTTGGAACACCTACTAAATCATTCTTCTCCCAGATGAGACGCATTTTAAATATAGTGCGTATATGCAAATCGTATCTAAAATAATGTCTATCAAGCTGGCATATTATCTAATTTAGAGTGTCACTTCCGAATCTAGTGAATAATTTATTACGCTAGTCAGTCAGTTTCGAGAAACGTTGGATACGCTAGATTGATATCAAGCTAGCATATCCAACTCGTGTATCTCGGAATCCGTGATAGTTACAGACTTGGGGTTTGTGCCATTTGTTACGTCTATTCCCGAATGTGTTAGTAGAGCCAGTTCCGGGCAACGTTGGAAACGCTAGATTAATATCAAGGTGGTATATACAACCCTTGTATCTGTGATCAATACAGGCACGGGGTTTGTGAAATAATTTGTTGCTAATTTGTGACGCTAATTGCGAGTTTGTTGATCCAGTCAGTTCCGAGAAATTTTGGATACTCTAGTTTGATTTCAAGCTAGCGTATTTAATCCCGTACCGTGGGATCCGTTATAGTTACAGACCTGGGTTTGTGGCATAATTTGTTGTTAATTTGTTACGCTACTCTCGAATTTGTTGCTCCAACCAGTTCCGAGAAACATTGGATAGGTACACTGATACTGATACCAAGCTAGCGTATCCGACGTTTTTCAAAACTGGCTGGAGCAACAAATTTGGGAATAGCGTAACATATCAGCAACAAATTATGTCACAAATCATGTATCTGTAGCTAGTACAGATCCCGAGATACAGGGATTGGATACGCTAGTTTGATAGATCCAACAAGGCACTCTAAATTGTATACGCTAAGTTCAGTCAGCGGGTTGAAACAAACTTGATAAGATAGTCATTCAAAGAAAGTAAACTGTTAACAAAGAATCTAATAGTACACCGAAGAAAAAGAGGCTTCTAAATTTCCCTTTTCATTACAAAAAGAGGTTAAATTTTAAATTAATAATAAGAATTTTAGTGTTGTATCAATGGTTTTTGGGCTGTTAGGCCGGCGTCGATTGTCATATTGACTTGACGTTTCGCCAACACGAGCGGTTGGCATTTTCAGAAGTTGCTTTCTGGTTGACAGTCTGCGAATTACTAAGCTCTGCGTGAACGGAGCCCGTATTTATACGTCGGGAAGGAAGTGGGCGGGGCCTCTTCTGTCTTTTGCCGATCGAAGAGATCCACTGTCGGCTTCGGGAATTTACCGCATTCCGTGCACATGTGGGAGCGTGTACATAGGAACTACCAAACGCTCGATCAACACCAGGAGTAAAGAGCACAAGGCCAACTGTCGTCTGGGGCAGACGGACAAATCCGCCGTAGCGGAACATACCATCGGATTAAATTTGAGGAGACCCAAGTCCTCGCTACTACATCAGCATACCATTCCAGACTCTATAGAGAAGCCATAGAGATAGAGAAGCACCCGAACAACTTAAATAAAAAAGAGGAAGCAGTCAAGATCAACAAAACATGGGTCCCCATAATTAAGGGTGCAAAAACTCTACCCTTAACGAGCAACACCGACCAGAACCGATTGGAATCGAAAGCAACTGAGGCCCCGCCCACTTCCTTCCCGACGTATAAATACGGGCTCCGTTCACGCAGAGCTTAGTAGTTCGCAGACTGTCAACCAGAAAGCAACTTCTGAAGATGCTAACCGCTCGTGTTGGCGAAACTTCAAGTCAATATGACAGTCGACGCCGGCCTAACAGCCCAAAAATCATTGATACATTAGACAATGGCCGCGAAAGCCTTTCAGAGTTTAATTTTAGTGTTGTTCTGTTTGACAGTATATATAAGTCATTGTAACCAAATATATTTATTAAAATGCAGATTAAGAGTATAATAAATATTTTACGCTTAAAACAAGAAGTGCAAATAAAGTTTTATATAATTAACTAAAAAATAGTAAATAAATAGCAGCCATATTTATTTACTAATTAGTATATTTGTCCAGGATGTATAAAATAAAACATATACATTGTTTATATTTTTGAATATATTGCTGTATAAATTACTAGGTGTATACAAGAGTAAAATTAATGTTATTATAAATTATTATAGAAATTATTATTTTTTAAATACATCCTGCATTGTTCTATTTTTTTACTACGAATTAAGGTACGATTTAATATTTAAAATATCATTTGTATATTTTTTTGTGTATATATTTATAAGAAATTTGTATTTTTGAGTACTTATATATTGTGATTGTATATTTGCACTAATGTAACTAAACGTGTTTTCAGAAAAAAATGTAAACAGGGTTTTAGTGAGAATAACCGTTAAATGTGAAATGAAAAAAAAATGAATAAACAAGCAGTATTTTTACTACAACTTGTGCCAAAATAAGAATCCTCTAAAGTCTAAAGGATTACAAGAACTAATCATATGTCAGATTGAAAGTATATGTAAATCCGAAGAATGATTTTCTAGTCATTATTTAAAAAAGTTTAAGGCATAATAAAACGTGATTTGTCACATTTTATTAGCCGGTGTTCGTTATATGTATGTTTTGATGTTTCTAAGATCTTGTTGCACCACATTTTGCCATTTTTAAAATATTAAGCACCTCTTGTGATGTTCATGTGACTTCTATTATAAAAAACTAATAAATTTATTTCAGTAAAGCTTTTACAATTTTATTTAATATTTTAATTCTTAAAGGACCCATATGATCCATTGGAAATAATCTTCTTTTCCTAAAATCGCAAATAGTTAATAAGCACAATTTATAAAAAGAACTTTTTATAATAGAAAGTTTTTTACTGATTTATAGGTCATACAACGCTGTGATTGATCATAGAGAAGATTGTTTCCTTGTTAACAAAATCAAGGGTAGTTGTATCTAAACACTTTCTAAAACAGTTTATTTTATTACCTGTTAAAATAATAATTACTGTTTTCACATGTAAGAACAAAAAAAAAAGAAAAAAAAACTTCTCTTTTGCGAAATCGATTCTATTACGATAACCCAACAGAATTACAATCAACCGCTTCAACCGCTTATCCAAATAGGCCACCCCAAGCTTATATAAAGTCTTTCAAAATGATAATATGTATACATATTTAATTTAATAACAATTCAGTATAAATTTCGAAATCTATGTATATGCCTAAACACACTTGAAACATGCATTGTCATCCAGTTCTTAGCTATCCTGAAAATTTCAGAGCTCTAGGTAGTCGGGAAATAGGTTTAAATTCGATTACAAAATTCCACGGATTGACACAGAGACAAAGAACACGGCGAAAATATAAAAACTTTCTTCGCTTATCCAAATAGCCCACCGCAAGCTTATATGAAGTCTTTCAAAATGATAATATGTATACATATTTAATTTAATAAGAATTCAGTATAAATTTCGAAATTTATGTATATGCCTAAACACACTTGAAACATGCATTGTCATCCAGTTCTTAGCTATCCTGAAAATTTCAGAGCTCTAGGTAGTCAGGAAATAGGTTTAAATTCGATTACAAAATTCGACGAAATGAGACAGAGACAAAGAACGCGGCGAAAATATAAAAACATTCTAAAAAACTTTCTAAAACAGTTTATTTTATTACCTGTTAAAATAATAATTACTGTTTTCACATGTAAGAACAAAAAAAAAAGAAAAAAAAACTTCTCTCTCGCGAGTCGATTCTATTGCGATAACCCAACAGAATTGTCACAATTAACCGCTTCAACCGCTTATCCAAATAGGCCCACCTCAAGCTTATATGAAGTCTTTCAAAATGATAATATTTATACAGATTTAATTTAATAACAATTCAGTATAAATTTCGAAATCTATGTATATGCCTAAACACACTTGAAACATGCATTGTCATCCAGTTCTTAGCTATCCTGAAAATTTCAGAGCTCTAGGTAGTCGGGAAATAGGTTTAAATTCGATTACAAAATTCGACGAAATGAGACAGAGACAAAGAACGCGGCGAAAATATAAAAACATTCTAAAAAACTTTCTAAAACAGTTTATTTTATTACCTGTTAAAATAATAATTACTGTTTTCACATGTAAGAACAAAAAAAAAAGAAAAAAAAAACTTCTCTCTCGCGAGTTGATTCTATTGCGATAACCCAACAGAATTGTCACAATCAACCGCTTCAACCGCTTATCCAAATAGGCCCACCTCAAGCTTATATGAAGTCTTTCAAAATGATAATATGTATACAGATTTAATTTAATAACAATTCAGTATAAATTTCGAAATCTATGTATATGCCTAAACACACTTGAAACATGCATTGTCATCCAGTTCTTAGCTATCCTGAAAATTTCAGAACTCTAGGTAGTCAGGAAATAGGTTTAAATTCGATTACAAAATTCCACGGAATGACACAGAGACAAAGAACACTGCGAAAATATAAAAACTTTCTCCGCTTATCCAAATAGGCCACCGCAAGCTTATATGAAGTCTTTCAAAATGATAATATGTATACATATTTAATTTAATAACAATTCATTATAAATTTCGAAATTTATATATATGCAGAAACACACTTGAAACATACATTGTCATCCAGTTCTTAGCTATCCTGAAAATTTCAGAGCTCTAGGCAGTCGGGAAATAGGTTTAAATTCGATTACAAAATTCCACGGAATGACACAGAGACAAAGAACGCGGCGAAAATATAAAAACTTTCTAAAAAATATAAGAATAACTACACACATGTTCAAAATCTAGGGATATTAAATATTTTTTATATTTATTTATTTATTTTACAAATATGTTGGATAGTGTAGCACTAATCTATAAATAAAATTTATCCACAAAGAATGGTCCTATAAAAAAACTGAGAGAAGACATTAAAGACTATAATACGGAAGACAGTTAGAGAGAACAACAAAAAACATGAAAGTTATAAAATCCATTAACGTACCTGAAAAAACCCAAATAACCCAAATGAAAGATAAAGACAACGATGTAAAACGAGATAGTGGTAAAATTGTTGAAATAGTCGATGACTTTTATAAAGAATTATATTCTTCAAAAAATCCACAACGCTCTGGCCCAAATGAAAAATAATCGTGAACCTGGTAAGGATGGGAACACTAAAAAATTGCTACAGTTAGAAGGCAGTATAACATTGAAGGCAATAAAAATTATTTTCAATCAATGTGTATCAGATGAGTACTCCGGACAGTTGGCAAATGCTCAAGTTATTTTGTTACATAAAAAAGGCAATAAACTTAATATTGGAAATTATTGGCAAAGTACTAACAAAAATCATTAGGTACCAATCGATTGTCTAATAAATTCAATAGGTATCAAACTCCAGAACAAACAGGCTTCCAAAAGGGTTAAAGCACCACTGTACAGATTAAAAATATCCGAATATTAGTGGAAAAATGCAATGAATACAAGGGCCTTCGTTGACTTTTTATTCAATAGAACTTTGGGCTACATTTCAAGCTATGGATAACACGCGAATAGACTCAAGAGCTGCCGTTGGAAAACTTAAAAATGTCCTCAGTAACACTAACATTCCAATCAACCTACAAACCAAGGTTATCAATACTTGCATCCTCCCAGTGATGACTTATGCTCTGAAACTACTACGGTGATCATAAAAGCCGCCAACAAACTAAGAACCACACAGCGTGCTATAGAAAAGCTTATGCTAGGAATAACCTTGAAAGATTGCATCCGCAACTATGAAATACTCGAAATGGAACTGATTAGGACATGTTGCCAGTCAAGAGGATGCAAGATGGACCAATGCAGTACGCCGTGGAGACCTAGATTGCATAAAAGAAGTTTGGGTCGACCTCCCAAGAGGTGGTTGGATGATATCAACGAAACGGCAGGAAGACAATGACATCAAGTAGCAAAAGACGCGACAGAATGGAAACGTCAAGGGGAGGCTTACGTCCAGGAGTGGACAGTTAAGGGCTGCTAAAAAAAGAAGTATATATATATATATATATATATATATATATATATATATATATATATATATAACAGAAGGGACCTTAAGTAGGTACTGAATAAAAATTAATAACCGGCTTGGTAGTAAATATATCTCACAACTTTTTACGGTAACAGAACTGAGTAGCGAGATTTGTTTTTTTGGCAAGTATTGTTATTTGTGGTATGTATTTTTTTATTTTTACCTGCTACTGTTTCTGAACTACCCAATTTAAAGCTTACTTTTATTGTTCATATAAAATAATTGGCTTATTTAGTCATTTTATATAAGTAAATAAAAATTCAATTATCTATCATTTTTTAAGTGCCTCTATTAGAGTATATCTATTTATGAAATATTAAAATTATTAAAAAAATTTGTTACTGGACAGATGCTAATTTTCTAGTAAAGATAGTTAAGTCTATAAAATTAATATCATTAATTCTGTTTTTTGTTACGCTGAGTAGTTTTCTTGTTTCGTACCTCCTGTTTAGTTTATTTAAATAGAGAAATATTTATCAGTGTATCTTGTTTCTAGAAAATTTTCAATTGATATGAATAACATAATTGCTTAGTTGCACGAATGGATCTTGTAATAATTATATCTCGGAAAACATGCAATTTTGCGTCAAAATACTCACTTTTAGGTTATTATATTACGTTTACACTGTGTTCGTTTTCTTAATTAAAAAAATCTTAACTTAATCTTTTTAATCATTTAAACAACTACAATTCAGCATATCAATGTAATATGCATAAAGGTACCTACTTATGCTTCCTGTAATTTCAAAAATAATTACTTAAACGTTACCAAAAGGAAACACCTAAGGACGATATTCCAAGTGAAAAATTACTACAAATTTTATGTCAATAAAGTAAAAACTGTTTTTATATGATGTTACTTAACTTGTGTGTTTGTTTCTTTTAAACCTGGTTATAAAAATTTTACCCAGAACGCGTTGCTCAATCTATTTAAAGTGTAACAGACAGATATAGTATTTTCTTCTTTATTTGGGAATCTTTTTGACACTAAACAATCAAAAATTTAAAATACAAACTTGCATAAAGAAGTATATTAATAGTATATTACACACCGAGGTGGAAAGTGTTTCATTACTGTCGAGAGATGAGATAACTGACTGAGGCGCGTAGCGCCGAAGTCAGTTACATCTCGAGACAGTAGGAAACTTTCTACTGAGGTTTGTATACTATTTTATTCACAATCAATTGTTTCAGAAAATAATTTAAAAATAACAATTTATAAACTACTAGCTGACCCGGCCACGCGTTGCTGTGGCTAAGGTTTTTGTTATACTTATTACATTGTAGTAATCTATTTAAGAGGAACAGTAGTAGAACATCAGTCATGGGGACCACCATGCTTGTTTACATAGATGCCATTTGTAAAAAATATGGCGACCTCCATGACAGATTTTCTACTACTGCAACCCCTTAATACAATGAAATTATTATTTACGAATGAAGACGGAAACGTTAAAGCTGGTATAAAAATTCACTGGATTGATATTAAGCAAAAATCAATACAAAAGAATTTTAAAATTTATTATTTTAAGTTTATAACAAATGAGTATATTACTGTCACGCCTGGAGAGATTTGAGAGAATGTGCCTTAGTGTTATAGGATAAGGAGTAGCTTACTAAAGGCACTCCCGGCCAGGTATCCTGCTGAAGGCAGAAAACTAACCAAGGGTAAGATGAGATAAACAACAGGAAACAAACAACAAATATATTAACGAATAAATAAGCAATAAGAATGAGTGATAAACATTAAGAATAGGGAGTCTTACCAAATAAATTACATGGTGGCATGTCACACTTACTCACGAAAATACGTCAAGAGTCACAATTGCCCAGACCCCAGGGTCTGTTTTAGGGACACCCCAAAGGGTGTCTGACCTCAACAACCTGCTTTTAAAGTCAATTCATATTCTACGTGAGAATCAAAATTAAACTATTTAAACACGTACCAAGATCTAAAGTAATGACTTTGACCTGGTAAAATGTAATACATAACAATACAATAAAATATAAATTAATATGTAGGGCAAAACTACCCTATCACTTATGTGGCATTACAAAGTAAATAACATGTAACACTTTAACTTATGCATGAATGAGGTAGGTAGGGCAGATAGTCTTAAATCTTTAACAATAATACTTATTATTTTAAATTATAGGTAATTACTTTTATTTTCAATTTAATTTAGCACTAATCGGAACACAATATTTTTGGTTAACCTGTCTTTAGCTAACACAAACAGATTCGACGGTTTCCCTACACGTGAACATGCAATATATAGTTGCCCAGTTTATTAAACTATATAGTTTCAAAGCACATGCCACAACTTTTTATGTTAAAACTTTTCAATAATTAAAACTGAATTTAAGTGTCATCTCAACAATGAACAGCATCCTTGATATTGCAAAAATATTAAGTCATGCAACGCTGTGATTGATCATAGAGAGGATTGTTTCCTTGTTAACTAAATCAAGGGTAGTTGTATCTAAAAACTTTCTAAAATAGTTTATTTTATTAACAGTTAAATTAAAATAATAATTACTGTTTTCACATGTAAAAACAAAAAAAAAAAATTCCCTCTGGCGTAATCGATCCCATTACCATAACCCAACCGAAATGTCATAATCGCCGCTGATCCAAATTAGCTACCAAGACTTTACATGAAAACTTTCAAAATAATAATGTTATATTTAATATAATAACAATTCAATAAACAAATAATTTACAATATAGTTATTATCCTAACAAGTGCGGAAAGTTTACTTTCCCGCACGCGAACTGCCGATGCCCGAACGACGCGAAGCGGAGTTCGGGCAAGCAGTTAAGTGCGGGAAAGTTAATTTCCGCAAGAGTTAGGATCAATATTTTTTCTACAAGCATAAAAAAGATACTTTATACATTTTTTAAATTTTATTTTAACTTCTAACAACGTAACAAAATTTGAAATTATTTATTATTAATATTAATATTAAAAGTACAATTTATAGCTTTTTGTAGGCTAATTGCCGAATTAAGTTGTTGCTCCACAGTTGGTCTACTGCTTTCACTGAAGGATATAGCTGGAGTCATGTTTAATTGGCACGCTTCCTGCGCTTCTGGTTGTGGTTCATTTAGTGTTAAAATTTTGTTGCATAGGTTCTTTTTCTTTATTTCGGAATCTTCTACGTATCCCTCCGCAACGGTGGTAGATTTCCAGCCGCCCAGTCTCTTAATATTTGTAATTTCTTCTCCAGAATCAGCCAAAAATGTCGCAGAAGAGCGTCTGAAGCTATGACCTGTATAGCACTGAGGATCCGGAAGCTTTAGGTAGGCCGCAATTTCAGAAGGCATTTTTCCAAATGAGTTGATTCCTACACATTGATTAGTGCATTTGCCTTGTTTAAATTGTACAAAAAAACGACGATGAGGTGTGTTTAAAGGTCTCAATGATGCATATTTTTTAATAAGCTTAAAATATCTACCGTTGTTTACTTCTTCCGAGATTACAAAAGCTCTGGATGTGTGATTTTTCGAATCAGTTATTTTTATTGTGATGTAGTTTTCTTTAACCTCGATGTTTTCTAAGGTTATATTTGTGAGTTCTACTCTTCTGCAAGCTCCTGCTAAACCGAAGATAGTGGCCACTTTAATTAATAAATAAACATCATCTGGAGCTTCGACCATAAATTTGGCAATATCTTCTTTATTGAAAACCTTGGCTTTTTTTGGGGAAAAGCCTACAGATTGTTTTTTTAAAAATGTAATTAATTTGTAGAAGTTGCCAATATCGAAATTTTCTCTTAGTTTCATAACAGCCTTTATCATTGAGAATCGGGACCAAAGAGTATTGGGTCTTATAACTTTACTTAGTTCTAAAAAATAAGCCAGTAAAACTTCCTCTTTTTTTAGATTGTTGGTTCCCTTTTGACGAGCCCACTGAACAAAATGATCATACTGCCTTTCATACCTTTGTTTGGAAATCGCAGGAAGGAGTTCTAGGTTGGCCTCAGCAGCAGCCTCCAAAATACTGTGCGGAAGGTCTTCATCGCAATTATCCATTTAATTTTTTTGAATCAAAACTTTAAAAATCACCTGGATTACTATTCAGATACTTGAAAAGATGCAATTCTGACAATTAAATCTTTCATAGTGTCAATAAATACACGACTGCAGCTATAGCAACCCTACTTAAACAGGTGAATTTGTTGTTGCTTTGAATAAGGTTTACAGGGGTGATTTAATAAATTATGATTTTTTTAAAAACAAACATTTTAAAAATCCCTATTTTCATGTAAAATAATCTTAATTTTTTTTACTATTTGTATGTAGTCCAACAAGATAAAGATAATAATACAATAATTTGTCAAAAAAGTTATCGAACAACATCTCTAATTAATAAAAAAAAATGCGTGCGGGAAAAAATCTTTTCCGCACGCCGTGCGGGAATAGTATATTGTAATACAAGTGTTACAATGACAGAGGTTTCGTAGTACGAGTTCAGTTTGTGAAACGAACCGCGAAGCGGTGAGTTTCGCAAAGAACGAGTACTACAAACCGTCATTGTAATTCGAGTGTTACATACTATTTTTTATAATGAACTTTTAAAAGTATAAAAAAAATAAAATGAGAGTTATTCGAAATATTTATTTATGTTGGCAATCTTGACAGTTTTGACACTTGTCAGTTTTAATGATTTTAAATTAGAATGTTTGTCAAATTTGTATAAAATATTCCGAATTTAGCAATAACGCTGATAACGTAGTTAATAATTTACTACAACATACTTTTTGATTTACTACCTGAATTCTTTCGTTGAAAATCAGTGCAGTGCAACCAATTGTGTAAAACAAAAAGTTACCAAAAACAGTGTTACAATGATTCTATTTCGATACTGTTTTTAGTGTCGAAATAGAAACTTTGTGAACGTGAATTATAAAAAAAGTATTTCCCGCACTCCGTGCGGGAAAGAGATATTTTCTGAATTAAAATGCGTGCGGGAAAGTGTTGTTTTACGCATGCTTGTAGAAAAAAATAATATTGCGACTATAAATGAAAGCTATCCTATTTTTCAAGTTGAATCAAACTGCACACGGTGTGCAAATTTGATTAAAATCGGTTAAGTAGTTTGGGAGTCCATTGCGGACAAACAACGTGACACGTAATTTATATATATTAAGATGTATATTTCTAAAATACCTAGTATTCTCGTATGTCCTAATCCCATATCCCTAATCTTATATTGTGAATATACGTTTTCGTAACGTGTTTTACTTTTATCAGGAAGCAAAGATTGAATGACACTGTTAGCCATTTCAGTTATTTCTGGAGGAGTATTTTCCATTTCTATATCACTGTCAGACATTTTACTAAATGAGTTTTCTTTTTAATCTGAAGTTACTGTCAATATAATGAGAAATCGAGAAACGTCATTGTCATAGTCTACTACCTGCAGCAATGAACAATTATATGATTAGTTTAATGGAATAATTAGAGAGTTTTCCGAGTTAAAATTAAGAAGCTTAGTAAATAATAATAAAAAAGAAGAAGAATGACAGGTCGGGAAGTGGCCATTTCCCGACCTAGGTCGGGAAGTGCTACTGTATAAAAAAGTTTTACTTTCTAACTTTTGAAATGTCGATAATGGTTACATTACATATGTGATTGTGAATAAAAAAAATTATTTCATCCTGTCCAGTAAATACACTTCCCTATAATCAATTTGGCGCCGGTAAGTAAAACATTACGGTATCAGGTACTGTAATGTGTTACCTATACCCCGTTTCGTCATTCGTTGGCAGCGTATGAAAGATAGGATGATGCAAAGTTGCCAGGTTTATCTTAGAAAGACTTACTATCTTTGTCTTATTAACGCGCAATAGAAAGAGATATGTTCAAGATAAATGGCAACCGGTGCCTAAAAACACGCCACTGAACGATCACTGGATGACAGAACGAACTGAACTTACACCGGTTGCCATTTAACTTAAAAATATCTCTTTCTATTGCGCGTTAATAAGACAAAGATAGTAAGTCTTTCTAAGATAAATCTGGCAACTTCGCATCATTCCTATCTTTCATACGCTGCCAACGAATGACGAAACGGGGTATAGCAACGCAGCTCTGATTGCTTAAGGTAAGACAATTACTTTTAATTTTTGACATTTAAAAATACTATAATGACTATAAAATAAAAATAAAATAATTAATTACTTACTTTTACTGCCATATTTAAAAAGAAGTCAATGTTATTCAATTTTATATTAACAATTAAATCTTAATAATAAAAAAAATATTTGACAGTGATAGATGGCTTTCAAGGTACTTTGACCTAACTAATCAAGCTACGAACTATTTTTAGTCAAGTTACGAACTACTGTTAAAATTTTTATGAATTTATTAATTTATAAAAACAGGATGAAATAAAATATAATACGATACATGGTCGTTAGGTGTTATTACAGTACTCGTTTTTGTTTCCGGACTTGGCTCCTACATCGCACCGTCCGTAAACTAACTCGTACTGTAATAAGTCACCTACCGACCTTGTAACGTATAATACTATTATCTTTGAAAACGACAACTGATCTGGTTGTCGAAAGTTTAGAAAAATTTTTAAATAAATTATTTTCATTTTTGTTAGGCATTTTCAGTTTTAAAAAACGACCCTTGAAAAGTAGACATATCCATCAAGATTAATAAGCAAGGGTCATTTTCAAAATATTGATTTATATTTTTTATCAGTTTGTTTTAGTGGCAAAAAGATCCCGAAATAAAGAAGTAAATAGATGTTATTATGCCACAAAGAAGTTATAGAGATTATTTAAATATAGACAGATAAATAGTTTTGAGAATTTTTCCAATAGAGCTGAAAATGAGATGAAGCCGATATGAGTTGTAATGAAGTATGTAGACATGTGAGGCGAAATAGGCGGTGCAGGCAATCCGCATTATTGGACTCCTTTAGATATATACAAGAAAAATATACTAAATCTATCAGTTTGGTAATGAGAATGTTAAAGTTGTGCTAAAATTTAACAAAAGTAGCCTAAATTCAATTGTTCATGAAAGATATAATGGTATCAACATAGTGAAATATGCACACAGGTGCTACGTTTAGGTTAAGATTTTCAAAAGAAAGACTGTGTGAGACTACGAGTGTTTAGTACGATATACGAGCCCTGTCTCAGTGAAGTTGGCCCAACTATAAAAACTATGTTTTTGTAATGAAATTTTTATTATACTTAACAGAAAATACTACATTTTCAACTGTTTATAAAATACAGTAAATATGACATTTTCGGAACAGCGCACGGAAATTTTTTCCCGATCCCTATTTCCGTGCGCTTAATAATAAACATATGTAATATGTCTATAGCAACGATTTATTTATTAATGACATTTTATTTTCTGTCAGTGAAAATTAAGTATTTATGTATTTATTACATTTTGCAAAAATTAATTCAGATTGTGAAGAAAATCGGGATATTCCCGAAAATATCTTACAACGAGCGGCAGAAGTGAGTGCAGATTTATTACCAGTGAAATCCAGGTTGAGATATGAACAAGAATATAACAGTTTTACCGAATGGCGGACTCAGAAACGAATCAAAATTGTGAGTGACGATATTCTTTTAGTATATTTTTCTGAAAAAGCCAACACTATGAAATCCTCCACTTTATGGAGTCGATTCTCTATGTTAAAGAGTTGTTTGGCAATAAAAGAAAATACTCACCATCAATATCCAAAAACGATTGCTTTTTTGAAACGACAAGCTGTAGGATATATACCAAACAAATCCAAGATTCTTACAGCAGAACAAGTAACCAAATTTTTATGTGAAGCTTCAGATGGAGAATATCTACTAGCAAAAGTAATTTTAGTGTTTGGCATCTTCGGTGCATGCCGCAGAGATGATTTAATACGTTTGAGTTTAGATGATGTGGAAGATAGGTACTGGGCGTTTCCTTGTCGTGTTCTTACGAGATGGAAAAACTCACAGGTCAAGAACTTTTACCATTACCAATGAAAATTGCAAATTCGATCCCTGTACAATTTAACGTAAATACGCAGATCTCCGCCCTAAACATATGGAGAGTAGAAGATTATTTGTTGCATACCGAAACCAAAGATGTTACGCTCAACATGTTGGGTGCCATACTATCAGTGGTATTCCAAAACTTGTTGCAAAATACCTAAAACTAAAAAATCCCAAAGAATATACCGGACATGGGCTAAGGCGCTCTTCGGCAACCATGTTGGTGGAAAGCGGCCTGATAGCAGTCGTTAAAGCAAACAGTGTGATCAGCAACAAAGTATTTAATAATATAAAACGTACAAAATTTATATTTTAACAACGAAAAGATAAACGACGATATTCTGACGTTTACAATGACATATATGAAAAGCATACAAATAAAATATATCTAAGATACCGAATACGTTACTAACTATTTGATTGTCCTTAACACTCCCCCGCAATCAAATAATTTTACAAAAATAGAACATCTTAACAAAAATAACATATTTCAAACAACAAAGTAAAATTTATAAAGACCTCAATCCTAAAGAAAAACTGTGTTTCTGGAACAATTTCCCAGATAAATTTTTAGTTAAAATGTCAGCGGTTTGATCACCTGTAGGAATGTATTCAATACATATAATGTCAGATTTAATCAAGTCTCTAATAAAGTTATACTTAATGTCAATATGTTTCAGTCTTTTATGTTCAAATTTATTAGTCAGTTTAATACAGGATTGGTTATCCTCAAAAATTGTAAATTTAATCCCTGCAAATCCAAAATCCGAAACTAATTTTGAGAGCCACAGCCCCTCTTTGGCAGCTTCTGCTAAGGCTATGTATTCCGCCTCCGTAGATGAAACTGCAACGCAATTTTGTTTCTTTGTGTTCCAAGACACTGTTGAACCAAATATCTTAAAGCAATATCCCGACGTTGACTTTCGATCAACTTGATCTGCTGTCCAGTCCGCGTCTGCGTATCCAACTAACACTTCTGGATCACTCTTATCAAAAAACAGCTCATAGTTTATGGTACCTTTTAGATACCTCAATATACCTTTTAAATTAGTCCACAGATAGTCTGAAGCTTTAGTCTGAAATCTGCTGCATAAGTTTATCGATACACTCAAGTCCGGTCTAGTAGCCAGCATCAAATGCATTATACTGCCAACAAGTTCTCTAATTGGTTTTTCTTCCTTGGATTCTACCTAAAACAGGTCCATATTTAATTTCGGTTCCATCGGTATTTTATTCTTTTTACAATTATTCATATTAAATTTTTCTAGTAGATTTACAATGTAACGTTTTTGATTTAAATAGATTCCATCTTCAGTTCTTCTAAATTTTATACCAAGAAATGTGCTAAGTTCTCCCAAATCGTGCATTTTGAAAGTTTTTGAAAGTTTGATTTTTAATTCTTTTATTTTATTTTCACTGCTGCTAGCTATGATGATATCGTCAACATAAAGTAACAAATACATTTCGTTTTATTATTTGTAATATACAGGCATGGATCATTCTCTGATTGCCTGAATCCTTCTTCTATCGCAAATTCGTTAAAACGTTTGTTCCAACTGTATGGCGCCTGTTTTAACCCATACAGAGCTTTATTAAGTTTGTATACTTTATCATCATATCTTTCAGGTAGGACAATGTATATATTTTCTTCAATTTTCCCATTTAAAAATGCAGTGACTACGTCCATTTGGTAAAGCTTTAGGTCCTTTTTGTTTGCTATTGCTACTAGAGTCCTGACTGTAGTATAGCGAGCCACTGGAGCATATGTTTCTTTAAAATCAAATCCTTCTGTCTGTTTAAACCCTCTAGCTACCAGCCTGGCTTTATATCTTTCAACATTTCCAAATTCG
The DNA here is from genome assembly GCA_964028335.1 of Altica lythri. Classification (NCBI taxonomy): domain Eukaryota; kingdom Metazoa; phylum Arthropoda; class Insecta; order Coleoptera; family Chrysomelidae; genus Altica; species Altica lythri. The sequence continues at coordinate 40,692,038 of OZ034804.1, read as the reverse complement.
TCCTTTTTAGTTTTAAAAACCCACTTGGTATCTATTATCTTTGAATCTCTCGGCCTTTTAACTTCTTCCCAAGTGTTATTTAATTTTAGAGCAGCCAACTCTTCATCAACTGCTTCCTTCCATAGATTAAAGTCGTGTCTAAATTTAATTTCCTCATAGCTTTTTGGTATATCCTCAACAAATGTTTCAGCATTTAATGCGAAATGTTCCATATCATCCTCACACACATAATCTTTTAAATATGATGGTTTCTTTCTGTCCCTTACATTTTTATTATTACTGGTCAATGGCATCTCTTGAGCATCCTCATTTTCAATTTGATTATTCACTTCATTTTCATTATTTATAACATCATCTGATCCGTTTAAATTCAACTCAGTAGTATCATTAGTAATAGTATCATCATTATTTTCATCATTCTCATTAATATTTGTGATGTTTTTTTCTTCATGAAATACTACATTTCTTGCTGCTATAGTTTTCTTTTCAAATGGTTCCCATAACCGGTAACCATTTAATGTATATCCAACGAAAATATAAAGTTGTGTTTTAGGATCAAATTTACTGATTTGTTTTTCTTTTGGTATATGATTAAATGCTAAGCAACCGAAAACTTTCAGATTGCTTAAATCCGGTTTCTTACCATAGAATAATTCTGCTGGTGTCTTATTGTCTAAAACTGAAGTAGGACTTCTATTTGTAATATACGTAGCACACAATATAGCCTCTCCCCACATATCTTTTGGTAGTTTGGACTGAAGTATCATGGCTCTAGATTTTTCCAACAGAGTGCGATTAAATCGTTCAGCAACACCATTCATTTCAGGATTATAAGGTACCGTTAGCTTCTGTTTTATGCCTTTAGTTTTACAGAAATCTTTGAATTCTCGAGAAGTATATTCTCCGCCATTATCACTACAAAGTACAGAAATATTTTGACCAAACCTACTTACCATTTCTGCTTCAAATTTTTTAAAACAACTAAATACTGAGCTTTTAGACTCTATTAGATAGACGATTGCAAAATGAGTAAAGTCATCGATAAATGTCACAATAGTATATTGTAATACAAGTGTTACAATGACAGAGGTTTCGTAGTACGAGTTCAGTTTGTGAAACGAACCGCGAAGCGGTGAGTTTCGCAAAGAACGAGTACTACAAACCGTCATTGTAACTCGAGTGTTACATACTATTTTTTATAATGAACTTTTAAAAGTATAAAAAATATATAAAATGAGAGTTTTTCGAAATATTTATTTATGTTGGCAATCTTGACACTTTTGACACTTGTCAGTTTTAATGATTTTAAATTTGAATGTTTGTCAAATTTGTATAAAATATTCCGAATTTAGCAAATAACGCTGATAATGTAGTTAATAATTTAGTACAACATACTTTTTGATTTACTACCTGAACTCTTTCGTTGACAATCAGTGCAGTGCAACCAATTGTGTACAACAAAAAGTTACCAAAAACAGTGTTACAATGAATCTATTTCGATACTGTTTTTAGTATCGAAATAGAAACTTTGTGAACGTGAATTATAAAAAATATTTTTTGTTATCGTACGTTAAAGGGTCTATAGGACCACAAACATCACTGTGAATAAGTTCCAAAACTCTACTACTTCTTTTAAGAGATCCCTCATTAAACGGCAATCTCTTACTTTTACTTTCAACACATATCCTACAGGTTTCAACCCCTTTTCTATCTATGTTTTTACAATTAATACCCTTAACAATATCTGAATTCAACAATTTTAACATATTTTTACTTGACAAATGACCTAATCTGTTATGTAATAAGTCGAAACTAACAGAGCATACATTTGCTTCTTTCTTGTTAACTTTAAATTCCAGAATATAAAGATTATTCTGTTTGTTTCTACTCATTATTAATTTATTGTTTTTGTAAATATATACACCATTATTATTAAAAATAACCTCAAAGCCAGAGTTAATTAATTTCTTAACAGAAAGCAAATTATGTCTTTAATCTTTCATATATAAAACATCCCTAATCAAAGCATTTTCACCGCTATTTAATGTTACATCTATGTTACCAACATGTGTACAATATAAAATTTCATTGGCTTTTGCTACATTAATACATATTTTATTAGTTAACTTACTTACAGATGAAAAACTATTTAAATTATTCGTCATGTGATCCGTGGCGCCAGAGTCTACATACCATTTTATTGTTTCTTCACCATCTTTACCTGCGTTTAGTGCTTCCACTTCACCAGTTGTTGCTATAAATGAGATTCTATCCTCTTCACCCTGCTGAATTCTTGCATCACTTTGATTTGCTTGCTTTTTATTGAACCAACAGTTATTTCTAAAATGTCCTGGTTTTTGGCAGTTATGACAAACAGGAACTTTATCACGATTACTATTTTTATTAAATTTATTTGAATGAAAACGTTTTCCTGATTTGTTAGGTTTATTGCGATATCCTGAATACGCAGCTTCTGGTTCACTTGAGTTACCAACATTTAATTTTTTAATTTCTTGGTCTAACAATTTTCCTTTGACAAACTCCAACGTTAGTTGTGATGGATCCATTGTTTCCAAAGCAGTAACCATATTATTATACATAGACGGCAATGTTAATAATAAATGTGACACAATATCTAGTTCTTGGAGAGTTGCACCTACACCTCTTAGTTCTCTTATAATTTCTTCGAATTTCAAGAAATGCTCTTCCAGGGGGTTGTTGCTGTTGTGTTTCATTGTTAACAATTTTTTTCGTAGATATAACTGGCTTGCAATGCCTTTTCTCTGAAACACAGATTCCAGACCTGTCCACATTTTGAAGGCTGTATCTTTATCTTTGACATACTCTAAATGTGAATTGGCGATGCTTTGTACGATGAGTGCTTTACACTTTTTATCCAGTTTAATAAATGCTGCATCTGGAACTGTTCTCTCTCTTTCGATACATTCCTTGACCCCATTCTGATCAAGTATAATTTCCATCCTGAACTTCCAATGGTCATAGTTCTTTCCGTTGAATTGTTTAATTCCAAATTTTTCAATAGAGTCCGCCATGCCGTGTTCTTAACCTCAAAAATCGAGTATATCTTCCAAACTCTTTAAGTCTTTTATAAACTTCTGTTATGGTCTGGGGCCCATAACCTGATAGCAGTCGTTAAAGCAAACAGTGTGATCAGCAACAAAGTATTTAATAATATAAAACGTACAAAATTTATATTTTAACAACGAAAAGATAAACGACGATATTCTGACGTTTACAATGACATATATGAAAAGCATACAAATAAAATATATCTAAGATACCGAATACGTTACTAACTATTTGATTGTGCTTAACAGAAAGCGGCGGTGATTTGCTCACTTTGAAAAGACACGGAGGATGGCTTTCTTCCAATGTAGCAGAAGGATATATAGAAGAGTCCATACAAAGAAAAATTGAAGTATCACGGAAGTTGTTTAGCCCTTGTAACTTGGAAACTACAACATCTGTAACAGTCAAGCAAGAGAACCAAAGCACACACGAACACTCCGCTTCAACATCTTTAGCAGAGTCTTTAGTTCAACAAAAAGAAATGCAAAAGGGATTGAGCTTCAACAATAATACGAATTGTACAATAAATATTACTATTAATAATAACGGTTCTGTCCAAAATTAATTTTCTTAGAATTACCTACTTGTATTTTTTTTCTTAATTTGAGTTGTATGTACTTACATTTTTACTGTTTTAAAAATAAAAATAAATATTCCCGATTTTCTTATTAATTTTTTGCGATATTTTTTGTTTATGTTGATTTCAGGTACCTAAGTATAATAAAAAATATCGTTCATTACTCGTCCAGAAATGGATTTTCCGTTCTTGCATGACTTCCCGTGTTCGGCTGCGCCTCACACGAGAATTTGTCACGCGCGCACGGAAAAATCCTCATTTCTGTACTGGTAATGAAATATACTATTGTCATATAAGCCTAGAATGTATTTCTATTGTATCTGGATAGCCGTGTAAGAAAGGACCTCTACTTAAAAGACTGTTTTAAGGTTATGTAGGTTTTCAGGAATCTTCTAAATGTAGTAATTGGGGTAGATCATGTTACTCGAAAATGCTAGAATGTTCGTTTTTATTATATAAGGAGGTGTAATAGCAGTTAAGAGGGGTTCAAATAGTTCATTGTCAATGTAAAACTGTTTAGACATATTCCAGCGAAGTTCTTGTTACAATTTTGTTAAATAAATTGTGTTTAAGTCCCCATAAGTATTTTAAATTGGTGTCAGGTGTGAGGTGAAGATACAAGAATGCCTTAAAAGAAGATAAATTAACTATTGGTGACTGAGCTCAGAAGAGAGTTCAAAGAATTAGACTTGTAACTTACTGGTTACTGGGACCAAATCCGTATTGTTAAAAAGGCTCCGTGAATACTACCTAAGTAATAATTTGAACCCTGACGCTGAGGATTTCGAAGACTCAGTTCAAAAAGCAAATTCTGAACTAGCGTAACAACTTTCCCAGCAGTCGTAACGAATGACGAGCCAACACGAGGAGCTATCACAACGAATGACGAGTCAACAAGAAGAAAAGACGCAACAACTGTCCCAGTTGTCCAGTCAGATAATCTCCCAGCTATTACAACGGATGTCTACCCTATCCAGTTCGTTCTTCCAACAAATTCAGCTAGTGGTTAACTTGCGAGACGAGCAAAATCAGCAAGTAGCCAACTTGAATCAGCAAGTGGACAACTTAAACCAGCAAGTGGCCAACATGCGAGACGAGCAGAATCAGCAAGTAGCCAACTTGCGAGACGAGATCAACCAGCAAATGCAGTCCGAAATAAGGAAGCTTCAACGAGAACAGGAAGCTTGTTGTCAAAATCAAATTATCCACCACGGCAACGGAGATGCAGAAAGGATGGAAACCTATCATGTAGACATCGAACGACGAGGAAACGGGGATACAACCCAGGTACGAACGACGATGAAACCTCCGACCTTCAATGGAAAGACTTTCTGGTCAAATTACCTTATTGTATTATTATATAAGGGGGTGTATTAGCAGTTAAGGAGAGTTCAAATAGTTCATTGTCAATGTAAGACTGTTTAGACATATTTCAGCAGAATTTTGTTGAATAAATTGTGTTAAAGTCCCGATAAGTGTTTTAATATGTTTATTTAATATTAGCCCAAAATACTACATTTTTTCTAACAGAGAAAAAATATCTTACAAAAATTAAATAAATTGACTTAATAAAAATTTACGAAACCAAATAGTAGCAAATTAGCACTGCGTTACATCGCCTTTTGACTAATTAATGCTTTAATACGTCTTGAAATCCTGTCAACTAATGTTTGGAAGTTATCTGGTGTAAAACTGTTTTAAATTTCTTGGAGACGGGTTCACAATTCTGGAACGGTTTTTGTGAGATTCGATCTGATCTTTTTCTAAATGATATGCCACAAGGTTACAATCGGCGATAGATCTGGACTATTTGACGTCCATTGCAAAGCTGGAATATTGTTTTCTAGCATCCCATTTTTTTAGCTGTATGGCAATTGGTACCATATTGTTGGAAGATACATTCGATAAACGCATTTTTTTCATTTGGGGTATTTTAAAGCACCACATTAATGTAGTTCTCAGCATTCACACTACCTTCCACACATTGTAAGTTTCCTACCCCTCTTGCTGACAGGGATCCCTAAATCATAACAGAAGCCGGAAACTTAACTTTTAGTAGATTTATATCTACTATTTAGCTGGTTCGCAGGTCACGACTTCGGGAAAATTTCACTACAGTTTTTCGTTTTAGGTCCCCCTGACCTCAAAAACACCTTCCGTTCAAAAGTTTATATATATATATATATAAACAGAGGAAAATAATTGGGTATACAGCTAAATGATTAAGAGTACTCTTTATACTAAAATCCAATATATTTCTTCGATTTTCATCGATATCATCAGGGAAAAGCTACAATAGTGTGAGTTAGGTTTTTTTTATAATATACGGTGATGTGTAGTTTACTTACTATGTGAGATTGACATCATTGTTATTAGATACATTTATATATATATGTATGTATGTATGTATGTATGTATGTATGTATGTATGTATGTATGTATGTATGTATGTATGTATGTATGTATGTATAGTTCCGATATAACGAAATCTGTGGAAACGATACCGGTCGCATTTCTTAACGGATCGAAATAAAATTTGGTACAAAAATCAATCGTCCCAAAATCTCGGTCCAGTTCGTTAATGGGCCAAATCGGTAAGGCCGTTTGGGCGTGACATCAAATCAAAATGGAAAAAAATTCGTAACTTTTTTACTTCACCCTGTACAAAAAAAATGTTAGGGGACTTTTTTGTTTGTCTTAAAGAGACCTACAACTTTTATCTGAAACATTTTTTTCTAAAACGTATACTTTTAATGTAATTAATTAATATAAATCTACTGATGCGCCTGGCTTACCAAGGGCCATTTTTTTTAATACATTCACTCAGAAAACTTCTTCTTTTGTTCTTATGACACGACTCTTTCTATTACCAAGGCATACTTTAAAGCTGGCTTCATCCCTCCAAATACCGGAGTTGTGTTTTTTGGCCCACCCTAGTCTGTTTTTTTTCTGAATCATTGTCTGAATTAAAAACAAATAAAAAAAATAATTGAAACCTATCTTGAAAGATTTAAACCCTTGTTTTTGGGCAGCTCAGAGACAAGTTGCTCTTGATAGTTTATTTTGTGGTTGCCTGATTCCAAAACATTTTCGATTCGTTATAATTAGTCCGCCGATTTTCTTTGATATTCCGTTTTAAGGCTCGTATGTTGGTGTAGAAACAGCTTTACCACGTACCAACTACATTAATAGAGGGCTCGTAGGTAATCAGGAACTTCATGTAAAATTAAGTTGTGAAGGTATACTTATACAGGACGTGGTTTAAACTGTAACAGGTACATAAGGAAGTAATTACAAGATCCTCTTAGATCCTTCACTCCATTTCTTAAAGAAAAAATTCTTATCATGGTGAAACCGAACATTGTAAGAATAACTCGGCAGTAGGTACCTGTATTACATTGCTATTCGTATACTAGAGTGGCCACTCTAAATCGAATCGAAATCATATCAAGAAAATACGGAACAACTGAGAAATAAAAATCAGGCGGAACGATGCTGTTTTTTCACAATGATGCAATTGGAAAAAACACCCATACATAAAGGGGTGTAGATAAAGCAGGATGAAACTTCTACTGAATATAATACTAACATGCAAGCTGGAGGCGAACTACATAATATATGATTAATAACAAAAAACGATAGATTTAAAATTTTGCCAATATTAAATAAAATGTTCTTGTTCATTTGAAATAAAGAATTCTTAAGAATTTTCATTGAATTGTTTAAGGTCAATTTTGTGATTTTATTTGTGTGTTATAAAATAACAAATGGCCTAAAATATGCAGAAAAATCTTAATAAACATATCTCTGCAATATCACGATTTTGTATATTTGTTTCATATTTGGATTATCTCTTTTTTTATTCTTAAAAACTTGCTTATCTTATTAATTATTTAGTTGTTGGTAAACAATTTTACAAATTTTCGCTATGCTTATTTACAGTTATATTGAATTAACTGATATGCATTTCAGGTACGGTCGTGCAAATGGTAATGCGAGGGAAGCGCTATATACGTCTGTATGTAGACGCTTTCCCTAATCGCCACATGCCTTCCGTCCGTGTGTTTGGAAGACTGCTCTAAAGGTTGCTAGATACAGATACATTTGGAAAAAAGTCCTATAATTCCGGGAGACCAAAGACGGTGTCCACTCCTGAAAATATTCCACGAGCACCAGCTTTAACCGTATCATGTCCAACGAGTGCATGATCTGAATCCATTAGATCATCAGGCACGTTTGTAGTTTTGACGGTGGTTTTTAAGAAATCATGCTGACGACCCCAATTTTATTGAAGATATTCTTTTTACTGATAAAGCAGGGTTTACTGGAAATCCCCATAGTATTGTGGAATACATGCATCAAGTAGGTTTCGTTGAAAATTCGGATAGGTATTTTGGGCAACCGATTACTAGGTCCAATTGTACTACCTATCCGATTAACGGGAGCTGATTCCTTAAATTTTTTGCATAACACATTGGGTGATCTTTTAGACGATATTTCTTTGATACACAGAAATCAAATGTGATTCCAGCACGATGGTTCGTAAGAGAGCATTTAGACGAATCTTTTGGAGAAAGATGGATAGGAAGGGGCGGACCTATACCGTGGCCTGTAAGATTGCTGATTTAAACCCCTTTGACTTTTTCCTTTGATTACCCTTAAAATTTTTCGAATACTTCACTTCTGTGAATTACCTCGATAAGTTGCAGCAAAGAGTAGAGCAGGAATGTCATAAATGTTGTTTGTTAATAAATAGCAATGTTGTTTTGTACACATTAAAAAATTATTTTCAACGCACAATGGTCTGTATCCCCGAAACCGTTATGTTTATTACTACTTTTTTGCTTATTTTTGGAAATACTATCACTTATTTCATTTTGTGTCACTTCTTTTAAACACCCTGTGTAACAATCGGGATTGATTAACCCAAATTAGTAAAATTCGGGTTTGATGGAAATATAATAAAGTTACAACAATGAAAGAGACAAATCTTTGTTTTTTGTTGTACATTATTCTCAGAAAAGAAAATAGCTCCTTGCTCCTTCTCATCTTCCATTTAATTTACAATGACTCTAATTAATGAACGATGGTTATCTTAATTTATGTTCACTTCAGGATAGCGGTTCACTTTAGAAACGTCCTTAATACTTTTTAGTCATACTTCTAACTAAACAATTGCATTAAACATGAATCATGCCCAGCAAACACTTAACCGCAGCCGCTATGCAAAAACTGCACACCGTTAACTGTACCAAATGCAGTAATGGTGGTGCAACAACTGTATCGAAACGGACCATATACGTCCCGCTGATTTGCAAAGTTGCGGTACAGTTCAAACTGCGTTTGAAGTGCGGTCACTGTGCGGCAGTTGTGCCAATTGATTTTTGCAGTTTCTATGCAGCAATAATACAGTATCTTCACAGAAGTTGTACACAAATGTTTTACAGTAAATATGCCGTCAATATACAGTATATGTGTAGCTACTGTGCCACTTAATGCAGCTTGTACACAGTAGAACCATTATTAGTTTATATAAGTTTTTTAGGGTATAGGTATTGTAAAAATAAACAGAAGTTTGGCAAATAAGTAACAAAAAAATATAATATGAATAAAAATATTTCCACACAAACGATATGAATAAAACAAATAATAAACATAAAAAAAATTAAAAAATTTAGCGACTTATTCTGCCATCCTCTCTCTTTTATTTTTCCTCTCATACATGTTTCTCAACCATATTTTTACTGTGGTCTCAACTTCTGCTTGTGGCGAATTTTCGCTACACCTATTTTTTCTTACAGCAACTAAACGAAAAGAAAAAATAGTTAGAATAGAAATCTATTCAACTAGTAGTATTATACAATACATACCTTATTTTGCTTTTATTATCCATTATATTGATTTACAACGTTAACTAAAGACAATAGATCAGTTTTAATAGTCTCAACAGTTTTAATAGCACACAACACACAGTCAACTACACCTCACAAACAGTCAAACACCAAAATGCATCAAAAAAACCAAAATCCAAACAACTATAAGCAAAAACAACATGGCGACGCTGAGAAGGAAGAACGATGACGATGACGTATTTTCGACGGTGTACGGGGTCGGCAATGTCCGATGTCGACCACGAGATCGATCGGTAAACATACTTCGCGCAGCCGCCGAATGTCGGTATTGAACGAAGTGTTACTGCACATTTACTGCATAGCCGCTGCACGTACGAAATAGTTCCTTTTTGTTCAAGTTCTGGTTGTACAAAAAATATACAGCAGCTGTAAATTAAATACTGCATTTTTTAAGTGCAGGACTATCAATACAAGAACTGCGCAGTTTGAATTCAACAATTTATGTGCTGCACTTATGTGGCACTTGTAATACAGCAACTGTGGCGTTGCTGTATTTTGTGTTTGTTGGGATGCAGGAACTCTTAATAATAAGTACCTATTTAAACTAGTAATATATAATTATTAATCCAATTTTGTTCCATATCGTTAAAAATGTGGTTCTTTAAATCATAAATAATCTTTATTCGAATACTTTAATCGCAATTTTCTGCGAAAGTAAGAAAACTAGTATTCTTAACAATAAGTTATGTGATATTACATTTTTTATTTTAATTGTGCGAGTAACTCTTGGGATTCTATTTTTTTAAATCAAATAAGAGTTTTTTATAGGGAAATGGGATGTATGAGAAACCAATGGAAGTGACAAAATATCGTGCCCAACCGGTCAGTAAATTACGATGCGATAAAGTGACGAATAAATCGGAAAAAATTGACACTTTATATATCGTTTTATGACTATTAGGACTGGGACAAATCTAGAAGCAATAAAATAATCAAAACTATTGCATTTTTGTCACTTGTTTATCTCGTTTTTCCATAAGAAATACTAAATCCTAAATTTTACCTTATGTATTTTTTCGGTTAGGTAAAGTGACCAAAAAGGGATTAATTTTGTTACGAACTATTTTTAAGATTTTTATGAATTTATTAACTTATAAAAACAGGATGAAATAAAATATAATACGAGACATGGTCGTTAGGTGTTATTACAGTACTCGTTTTCATTTCCAGACTCGGCTCCTACGTCGCCTCGTCCGTAAACTAACTCGTACTGTAATAAGTCACCTACCGACCTTGTAACGTATTATACTATTTAAGTTAACTTAAAAATTAACCAGTTAGTGGACATTTTAACTTCGTTAATTAAAGATTGAGGAATTAACGAATTAATGTCTAGCTATGCGGTTAGTTTAGCTGTTAAAAATAATAATTTTAAAATTAAACAATATATAACTTATAATGAGGCATTTGGTGCTTGTTTTTTTTTTAAGAAAACATATTTTAATTAAAGTGTTCTTCGTAAGCAACGAGTCGTTAATAAAACTGGACTTCTAAGTAAAAGATGTAAGGATCCCTTTATTCGTTAGATTCTTATTTAGATGTCCAGAAATATTTAATTTTCCCGATGATTTTAAATAACTATAAAAAAGCCTCGATGAAGTTGGACACAAGTCTAACATTATCTGTAAGAGTAGTTTTTGTGGTGTTTCGAGATAATCTTGTGTCTTATAGTCAGCTTTTGAACTTGACAAGATTACCTGTATAAATAGATAAATAAGGTGTAAAACATAACTTTTGATATAAATCAAAGTTCTTGTTACCTTATCCGTCACAAAAAAGTTTTATAAAATGACAAATTAAGTTATACAGCTTCAATTTTAGTGGTATCCGGTATAAGTTTGTGCTAAAATATAACAACCCATAAGTAGCAACGTAGCTAGGTAATTATTTTTATTGATCACGTACATAACTATAATTTCTATTTGATAATATTTAAATATAGCCTAATTATCGCTAAACACTTTTCGTATTTTAGTACAATAAGTTTAGTGTGTGTGTGCTAGAAAGGAAATGCAGGACTGCAACTTGTGTCAGTGTTCTAAAATTTTCATAAAATATGCGAAGAAAATAATACGACCACTCAGGCACACAAATAGGTAAATTTATTGGTTATTTTTTTAATGAATGAATTCAAGCTTATAACTGTTTATTAGAGTATTATAATAGTGATAACTGGAAATTTTCGTGTATTGTAATAATAACTGTTAACCAAGTCCTATAATTATATAAATTAACCTGTGTGAAAGTCTTATTCCTTTTAAACATAAGGGTGTGGCTAGGGTTGTATTTATATTTGAGCAGGTTATAGGTATAAATAAAACAATAAACAATAACCCAAAAACCCCCTAATACCAAGTACACACTCATTTTGTATCGAATTTACATAAAATTCCTGAAAACGAGATCTATCCAGAACACCAGGTGTCTCGGAGACCATCGCCATCATGATATTCGTATTCAGCGACTTTAAAAACGGCCCGAGTACCAAGTGTGCACTGATTTTGTATAACATTTGCCTAAAACCCCAACAGAACGGGTAAATACCATGCACCCTGGGCCCCAGTCCCGCGGAGAGTACAAAAATTGAACCCATTTCAAGCAATATTTACTGAGTTGTAATTTTTCTATTGTCTGTTCGGAATGCACTTTTCAAATGCAATTTTCTAATGCCAAAATGCAATTTCCCATTTTTACAATATAAAAAATAGTAAAACAAAATTTCCAGATGCTTTATCGAATCGAATGCAAAAAACCGCATTTCCATCCATCTTATTTTACAAATTTCGAAGGTTTTGCTGATTTTAGTCCTTTATTTCCTCGACTAAAAATGTATATCACTTAACTTTTTGGGAAATTATAATGTATTTTATAAATATATTTTCATTAATCGCATTATAAATGCGTATAGGTTATTTCTTCAAGAATTTTCTAGATATTTTTTATGACTTTACATAAACACTTGGTGCAAGGGGTCAACAAATACGCTACCTACGTGACTTCTTCTTAAAATTTTGCAATTTAAGGCTAGTTTTCTTATCACTCTCTTCGATCTTTCTCTATTAAAGAGGCTCCCTCACCTTGTTGCCAACCTATACGCTAGTCAAAATATTTGATACTGCACACGTTGACGGCACTGATTAACCTTATACTTTATACAGTTTTTAGTTGATATTATGTATACACAATATATTTTTTCGCAATAAATATTTTTAGTTTTTAATCGATAGGTAAGCAATATTTATTTTATTATCTGATGTGATTTTTTTTATTGTACATTGCATTTTAACCTATAAAATAGACACGGAAGTTCGGATTTATACTATAGCAGGTACATGCTTGAAGCATATAATGATTTTGGTAGATCATTCCCATACGAATTTCTGAACCCGGGCGGAAATATAACTTCTACCGGCAGTCCCACTGACTGCCACACCCGTTTTTTTCTTATTTCTAATTTATACGACATCACAAAGCGAAATTTTTAAAATAAATAATTCTTAACTAAATGTGAACAAAGTGAACAAATTTTGTTTACAAAGGATACAAAGCCAATGAAATTTGTGCCAAAATTTTTAGGACATACGTTATAACACTAATAAAATTATTACTGTATGTAAATTAAACTAACCCCTATTTTAAATATTTCAATATAAGTAAATAAACTTAATTCCGGAGCTGACAGTTAAATGTAAATAGAAGATTTTATAAAATAATAGTAGTTTACGTAACAAGTCTTGAAAGTGGTCTTTTACTGAACGAGTGGGCAAATTGCAGGGCGAGCCGCAGGCGAGTACTGTAAGCCTGCGAGTCCAGTAAAAGCAATTTGGGACGTATTACGTACAATATTTTTTTTAAAACAGACATTCTTGTACCATAAACTTCATATTATTCAGTTTACATTTTTATAACAAGAACTCTTTATTAACTAATTTTAACATTTTTTTTAACAAACGCTGCTTGGGTAGACGCCTTAATAATTTGATCTTCCATTAATTTACAATCAAATGCATTATTTTGAACATCCATCTTATAATACATTTCACGTCAAAATATGTCAAGTTATTTTATAGTTTTAATATATACAAAACTCGGTTACCATAGAAACCAATTGACCGCTATCTTAGACTAACTATTTTATTGTTTTTTTCATTAAAGATATGCCGGAAAGTAAATAAAAATGAGTCCGGTAATAGTATTATACGTTACAAGGTCGGTAGGTGACTTATTACAGTACGAGTTAGTTTACGGACGAGGCGACGTAGGAGCCGAGTTTGGAAATGAAAACGAGGACTGTAATAACACCTAACGACCATGTATCGTATCATATTTTATTTCATCCTGTTTTTATAAATTAATAAATTCATAAAAATGTTAACAGTAGTTCGTAACTTGACTAAAAATAGTTCGTAACTTGATTAGTTATGTCAAATTACCTTGAAAGCCATCTGTCACTGTCAAATAATTTTTTTATTATTAAGGTTTAATTGTTAATATAAAATTGAATAACATTGACTTCCTTTTAAATATGAATGTAAAAGTAAGTAATTAATTATTTTATTTTATAGTCATCAGGTAGAGTATTTTTAAATGTCAAAAATTAAAAGTAATTGTCTTCCCTTAAGCAATCAGAGCAGCGTTGCTAGGCAACACATTACAGTACCTGATACCGTAATGTTTTACTTACCGGCGCCAAATTAATTATAGGGAAGTGTATTTACTGGACAGGATGAAATAAAAGCTTTTACCGGACTCATTTTTATTTTCTGGCTTTGTCCGACAAAATGAAATTTTCTGACCTAAAAATAAACCGGAAAGTATTAATTTCTGGCCGGTTTAAAAAAAAATTACTACAATACCTTAAAAATAATTTTTTATAATTCACGTTCACAAAGTTTCTATTTCGACACTAAAAACGGTATCGAAATAGATTCATTGTAACACTGTTTTTGGTAACTTTTTGTTTTACACAATTGGTTGCACTGCACTGATTTTCAACGAAAGAGTTCAGGTAGTAAATCAAGAAGTATGTTGTAGTAAATTATTAACTACATTATCAGCGTTATTGCTAAATTCGGAATATTTTATACAAATTTGACAAACATTCTAATTTAAAATCATTAAAACTGACAAGTGTCAAAACTGTCAAGATTGCCAACATAAATAAATATTTCGAAAAACTCTCATTTTACTTTTTTTTATCCTTTTAAAAGTTCATTATAAAAAATAGTATGTAACACTCGAGTTACAATGACGGTTTGTAGTACTCGTTCTTTGCGAAACTCACCGCTTCGCGGTTCGTTTCACAAACTGAACTCGTACTACGAAACCTCTGTCATTGTAACACTTGTATTACAATATACTATAGATGCATTCCGTTCAATTCTTTTGTAAATTGTGATTAAATATTTTAGACGAAATTTCAAACATTCCTCGCTTTGTGTGTGTTTTATTATTTTTAGTATTGATAATTGCCGATTACTTAATTTTATCTATTAGTCGTTTTAGATGATTTTATCGATATGATTTAGCAAAAATATTCTGATTAAAGGTTAAGTATGTAGGTACGCACTTTTGTATAACAAATATTTTAAATACAATGCAGGTTCTACGTATATCTTATGTGAAATACCTTACCCATTACTTCACTTTTAGATTTAAGCTAAAGATTATAATCAAATGTGAAAATAGTTTACTTTTTTACAAAGGACTAGAATGTCGTTCTGTTTAAAGTATCATCTTTTAAATTTGAATGACTTGCTAAAATCAAACCATAACACTAAATTCTCAACAAAAATTAAATGTGATCCAATTCAATTTTTTGTTATAAAATATTTAACGGATCTAAATAAAAAGTGTTTCACTTTTAAACTCTTTAAATTGATTTCTTTTAAATTTCTACTTAATAAATTTAAAAAACGGAGTTTGAAGATATTTGCTTTCACTTCTAATGCTAACATATTTCAAAAATTTAATTGAAGATATATTTTTTTATAGAAATTAAGGGATTAAGGTAATTAGAAATATTGAAAAGCAATTGTAATAAATTAAAATAAAGTTTTATAGAGATAATTTAAAATTAACAAAGAAATAAAAAAAAGAAATTTTAGAAAACTAAAAATATTATCAGTACCTATATTTAAATACGTAACAGCTCTGGTTATTGTAAATATAATTATAATAAAATAATTTAGTTATAAATTATACATAAAAAATATTAAACATTATGTTACCAATTATATACACAAGAAAATGACAGAAAGGAGAAATCTGAAAAATGTCACATCCGCCAGGACTCAAAGCTACAATGTCTACCTATTTCCAGTTATACCTCTAAACATTTTAGCTCTAGATGCATTAATAGTTAGTGGGCTTTTTGTTTGTCTTGATTTAACTCATGTCACATATCCTACTTACTCAACTCCTCCCTAATCACATCTATGCATGACGTTATTGAGAGGGAAATTGTGGACGCACACGAATTCCCGTCAGGATAACCAATCTACCTGTTTCATAATTAGGGTCCGTTAAGCCGTCACTCGAGTTCCCGTCAGGGTGAAAACTGACCTGTCCAAAAGGTGTTTATGGTAATTGCGGTAAATTCCCTGAATCATCTGATATTTAGCTGTGTATTTATTGCATATTATTGTAATAAAAACAGTTATTATAATAGTAAAAGTTTTAAGTTCGTTTTTAGATGTATGAAATAAGAAATAGTTGTAAATAATGTTTTATCTTTGGCACTCTTACACGATATTATTTAACATGGTATTATTGAAATAAAATACGGAATTTTAATTTTACAATTTTATTGCGTACTACTACTGTACCATAAATACATACATATAAAGAAGTCATGCATACATAATATACATATATATTAACAAATTCATTTTAATAATTATAATACAATATAACTAAATTTATAGGCCATACACTTTATAAAATCGTAACGAGAGATTTCTTTATTTTTAAATTGAACAATTTTTTCATTAATAAATTTTATATTGCGTTCTATATTTTTTCGAGTATATCGCATGTCTCCTGATTTGCAACTATTTATTTTTATATACGTATCTGTTTGCATACCTTTAATAGCTTCTATAAAAACATATACATTTGGGTGGTTTATAGGGCTATACTGTCTAAACTTCGAATAAACTTTCACATGTGTTTGTGGTGCGTAAAGTGTCTGATGTATTGCTGCCCAAATCTCGGGTGGAAACTTGGAATCTTCAGCTATGTAGTTCTCTGTCAGGTAGTCTGCGAACAGCGTAACTCTTTCATCTACGGGTTTGTCTTCCGCCAGTTCAAAAGAAAATGCATCACCTACTTCCGTATGTGGCAAGAAGGTTAATCCATATACATAGTGTAGCCATTTTCCAATATCGGAACTGGCATCTTTGTATTCAGTTGATAACCCCAACTGTCCTATTCTTCTGTACCACGCTTGTGACAGGTGAAATCTACAACCAATAATCTTCGAATTTGGAAAGCTTTCCTTAACACTGGAGTGAATCGCTTGTTCAAAGTCTATAACGATTATTTCCGGCAAAAATTTACTTCCAAGTTCGTTACTTTTAGTAACAATAAGGTCAAATAATTTTACATATGTCGATTTCAGCTTGTTCTTCAACAGACAGAAAGCCACCGGAATATATGTAGCGTTGTTGTAAACATGAATTGTGAACAACTGAGTAAAATATTTTGGGCAGTAGTCAAACGTTCCATCCATATAAAATTTTGAGTGTTGGCACATAAATGACACGTTACTTGGACATGCGAAAACTTCTACTTCGTGTTCTATGTTGTTGATCAGTAGAAATTGTTCATTTTTGGAACTGATAATGTTGAGTAGATTTAAACATTCTTGCAATTCTCTAGTAGATGTGGGTAATTTTGGAAATTTGCTTCTTCTTGCTCTACCCAAATTATTCCTTATATATGTCATATCTTGGCTTGTAAGTGTTTCCAGCATTGTATTTTGCCGATCCAACTCCCTGTGAACCATTTTCGAAGGCCTTTCATAGACATTATCTTCGATTTTCCTTTTTAGTCCGTTACTTAACTTCTGGCGGTTTAAAAGTTGCTGGTCCACACTATTGTGCTCATGTCCACCGACAGCTTTAGAAAACACTAAATTTTCTTCTTTTCCAATGGTATACACCTTAGCGCGACAATTTTTGTTCACACAACACCAAGATACTTCACCAGAAGACTTTAATAAACGATATTTGTAGAATTTAAAACTGTTCAGTACCAGAAGCGTACGACAACAAACGTTCGGAAATATGTTTATTAATAAACTGTCGTTTCGAAAACGACAACTAAATATATATGTTTCCAAAAGCAATTAGTTGTGCAATTAGTACTGACATACCCCCTCGCCAACCCCAATACAGTTCGTTCGCTATACTTACAAGGGTTTAGGATTAAAAATTTTATTAGTATTCAACTTTTTCATTAGAATTCAGGATTACGATTTTCAGAATTATTTAGTTTATCTGGAAGCGGATTCGGATTAAAAATTTTATTAGTATTCAACTTTTTTATTAGAATTCAGGATTACGATTTTCAGAATTATTTAGTTTACCTGGAAGCGGATTAAATAAACTGGACGGCAATTCGAGTGTGAGATTAAGATACCTGCAAGTCTCGAACGGGAACTCATGTGTATTATATTCGTCATAAGAAACCTGACGGGAATTCGTGTTCACCGGAAATTATTTGTCAAATCCATAATGCCGGTGTCCCAAAAGTCTTCTTCCAAACATTTACTCCTCAAATATAACAGGAAATATATTTTTTTATATAGGTACCATCAGAACAGGTTAGCTTAACTTAAGCTTTGTGTGTAATGGTTACAGATGAACTGTTTAATTAGGAATCATCTGAATAGAGCATGCGAAAATTTACTTATTATTACATGTAAAAAAAGACTTACACACTTACTCAGAAAATGATGGTAATATTCACCTATTTCAAGCGCAAACGCAAATGGGATTGTTAATATTATTATTATGGAATTTCGAATACACATTATCTTAGTCAAATGACATTCACCCACGCAGGATACAAGTATCAAAGGGGTGGGGCTCCAATACCATTTCTGTAAAAATTGTCTTACGGTGCGGCAAGTGTTTAGAGTAACCCCTTTCTGGAGGTCGATGTAGGTGCTTCTGTAAAATCTCAGTTTTAAATAAGGAGTTTCTAGTGACTTTGGTACAAGTCCTGTTGTTGATAATATAACTAGGAGCACTTTGACCATACTTGCACGCCACATTTGTCGAAACTCTAACGCTAGATCTGCATATTTACTTAGTTTCTTCTGATACTTACTTAATAGGATGTTGTTATTTGTGTACCGAAAGAACTGAGTTGACTTCTTTATCCGCCACTACTATATCAGGCCTGTTATTTGTTACCTGTGTGTCGGTGATAATGGGCAGGGTATAGTAGAGGTTAAAGTTGTCATTTCCAAGTACCTTTTGAAGTTGATACTATATTATGAAGCGTATGTTATAATAAATCCAAATTTTTGGCTAACCTTTGATGGATAATATTGCAGACCTGAATATGTCGATAGAGAGCCAGCTATATGTGTTGAATTGTTTCCGACAATTGATAGCATATTCTGCATTTGTCTGTCTGGGTGTTTGGCTCCCTTAAAATAATTGGTTATGGTTATTAGTATTGATCAATTAAACCTCGACCTCCCTCACTTCTTGTCAATGTCGTTCGCAGCGTTGATGACTTTGGATGGTGACAGCTGTGTTTCGTCATCGGGGTTCGTGTAAGCCTTTGAATTTTTTCCAGCTCTGTTGTTTTCCATTTAAGAATGCCAAATGAATAAGTACAGGCATCGCATGTTTGTTAATTGGCTGAAATAAATTAGCTGCGTTAAGTTTTGATTTTAGTGGAGCCTTTTTCAGTGTTATTTTCCTTTACGCTAGTGTGGTCTTCATCGTATGCATCTACTCTAGGTACATATTCTTCCTCGCCCTAAAGTTGAAGGACTATTTCTGCCCGTATTTGCTGCTACACTGGTGCAGTAAGCAAGTTTTTTGTTACAATGGCTCGTCGCTGGTCAGCAATGCGTTGCTCCGTTAGATGTTGCAGTTCGGGATACTTTTTAACAAAAGCAAGTTGAAGAGCATATCTATAAGTTGTTTCGGTTTTCTTTTTTATTACCTTGAAGTATATTATAAAGGAAAGGATCTCTGTAATCCACTTCATGCGCTTCCTAGGCAGTCCAGTTTTTGTGGTCATCGGCATATTGACTTGCATCGGCTCAAAAACATTAAAAGTTGGTCGAGGAAAATTGTGATGATTAGTGGGATTCCCAGTAGCCGTACAATGGATCTCCAACGTAGTGAACGCTCTGAGGGCCTCTACGGATGGATAAAAAACGAAGGAAGGTGTGGGATGTGGAATTTACTCATAGGCATAACCATAGCTGCAAAAGAATTAATCAATAGCAACATCACAGACAGGAATGTAAATATTTACACAGACTGCCGACAAGCTCTACTGACCTTGAATAGACCACGTATCACTTCAAGTTTAGTACTAGAATGTCATGAAACTCTAACTGAGGCCAGTCAGAATAACGTGGTCACTCTGAGCTGGATCAAAGGACATGGGAACTGTAAAGGCAACCGCATTGCGAACAATTTACCAAGGAGGGCTGCGGGCTACAGATATGTTAGCCCCTGGACCTTATGAAACAGCACTCTCACCAAAACTTTATACAGTGCTGGGATAAAACTACAAACTGAAGACTGGCCAGAGAGTTATTACCTGATACTAGCGAGGAAACTGTAAAAAAATATAAGGCATTGACCAGACATCTTTAGGATGAAATTAGCAGAATCGCCGCTATGCAGAGGCTGCGAAACAGAAGAGGAAACAGTAGAACATATAATGTATGACTGCTCTGCTTGTCAGGGAGATCCCCCTCGGGAGCCTCATCACCTATTTTAAATCTCTAGGCCTGGTGACGGCCTGAGGTGAGGATATCCCTACATACGGGAAGATGCACAATGGGCTATATGTGGCCTCAGTGCCGGCAGAGCACTTGTTCGCCCCTCCCCAAATTCACAGATCCAGATCAGCCCTACAATAAGATTAAACAAATTAAAAATTTTCTTAAATCTTGTTTTTAAGATTATAAATTGTATGGGATACAATATTATATTATAAGCAACAGTTTAAATTTAAATACATACCTAATTGAAGCTTCTAAAACTATTTCCCCATGTTATTTAAAAAAAAAATGGTTTTAAAGGGTTAAATATTGTAAATAATAAATTTTTATGCTGAAGAACATATTACAATATTTCAGGAACAAACAAGATTTAAATGCATAAAATGAATTAATCGGTGTTTTTCACTATATTCAATAAGAAATAATTTTCACCTCCCAAAAACCAAGAACTCACTAACTCACTAAGGATAAGCTTAATTTTAATTCTTTAATTCTTTGAAAATTTATCCAGTTATAAAGCATGCAGTTATCATATTTTTATCTTCAGTAACTGGGTTAAAAAGCCAGCCAATATAATAAATATTGTACATAAGCTCAGCTGTAGTTATAATGACTATAGCTTGATTAATACCTATACACTTTAGCGGCTTATTTATGATAAGTAATTCAAATTATTTAATGTCTTAATTAGTATGAAAAAGAAACCAATTTTAAGGAAACACCAAAAAAAGGTTAATAAATAAGTAATTATGTTTACAAGACGCTAAATAAATTGTCAGTTTAATACAAGGGAATTTAATGATAGGTAGCTAATAAATATTTATAACACAATTTCTGTATATATTTTGCCTTTTAAATAATAAATAATAAATTAATATTTAATTACGAAGACTACAGTAGGAATTGCAATTTTGTGCTTTCTTTAGTTTAACTTGTGCCGCTGCCGGGCTATACTTATCTGTTATCAAATTTTTCTTGTTTTGGTTGACGCTACCTGATAAACTTAATGTTGTCATTTTGAATCCAATAGCAAACGCGCTAATACGACGGCCAAGTAAGTTTTATCATGAGTATCAAATACATGGATTTGCTGAAAAGAATAAAAAAAATGAGGTAACTATAAATTAGAAGAACACAAAAATTAAACGACGTTATTATAAATCCAGTTAAAAATATTAAAAAGCAAAAAATAATTTAATAACTTTTTTAAACAAGCTTTTATTAGCTGTAAACATAGAACTAAAAATGAAACAATTTCTTTCCAATTGGAAATAAACTGAAAATAAGAATAAAGATGCACTATATGTATCAAATCCTTATTAGTCCGGCAGCTAGGGGGGTTTCCGTGGCCCATTCTCCTCCTGTTGATCAAGAATGTTTGTTTTATGTATTTTTTCTCGCTGAATCCGAATATCAAACCTGTTTTTTCGAAAAATGGTCGGGTAAATTGTTATTAACAATTTAATTGTTTAAACAATTATAACTAGAAAACTAAGAGAGATAGGAAATTTTTTTCAAATACTTTTTTGATCCTTGAGAAAAAACAAAAAAAATAGGCTTTAAAAAATTAAAATCCGTTTGTTAGAACCCGAGATATTGCAAATATAGTTACAGAATATTGAAAATATCACTCCTAATGATTTTGATCGCAGATTTTTTATCATAACTCGGGTTCTAATAAAGCTATCATATTTCACGACATTTTATTTTGAAGGCAACATTATAAGCTTTAAATTGAAATAATATAAATGTCTCTAACAATGTTTTTAACAAAGTTATACCTACTTAAAAGCCAAATTTTTACATAAAAATCGCTAAGTAATTTGTTTATAGCAACTTTTCATTAGGTCAGGTATAAAAAGTCTTAAAAAAAATTTCTGTAATGTATTCTACGATTAAAGAAGAACATTTTACGCTTTGTTTAATATATCTAAGTTATTTCTTTCCTGAGATATAGCACTTTTTAATAACATAGATATTTAGGTGCGCTAGCAAAGCACAGCGCAAGCGCTTTTGTTCGAGTTGTGAACTGCTAAGCTCCTCTTTTTTTAAAGGTATTATAAACATACAAATAAAAAAATATACAGCTTATTCACAAATATATAAATAAAGATATAATGAATACAAATTCATTATTACAATGGATACGAAATATAAACTTATATTTTCTTCTTATATTTATATATACATTAACATTTTAAACATTTTTAACATCAATTATTAATATTGTTACATGTATTATGTTTGTGACAAACACAAAACATACAACAAGGGATGTTTGGGGAGGCACAAATACACCACTTTACATATACATGAAGGTACACCAAATTCTTTTGAAAGTGGTAATAAATTGAAATTTTTTGTTGGTAAAAGTAAATTTTCATCTCTTAACCATCCAAAATTGTCCGGATTAATAAGATTTAAATTTATCTGAAAAAAATTAGTGTGACAATAAACTATATAAATGGTTCTCAGAATATGCAAATGGATGGAAGCAGAAGTAGGTGCTAACTCTTCTATTAAACTTTTATTTGAATGGAAATATGAATGAAAGCGCAGTTCATCAAATGTTTTACAGTCAGATTTACTACTTATTACTTTAACAAAAAATTCTTCAGCTCGCTTCTGGTCTTTGTCAACTAATTCTTGTAAAACTTCATGTTGACGAATTTTTGCAGCTTCTCTTATTTTATTTCTCCCATTAGATGTGCTAGTAACAACTAGGACATTTTTAACAGCCTTTTGACATGTAATGCATTGATCACGGTTTAATTTATTTATTTTTATTACGTTTACGTTTTTTATAATTATTTTATTATTCTACAAATAAATTATACAATTGAACTTTTATAGAAGTTACTGATTTGATGTTTTTCGCGATGCACCATACGATATAATAACGCTATTAATATTATAAACGCTCACCTTCTCAAAAACAAGTTGAAGCATGAATTAAATGGGTAGCACATCCTACGCCAATTAACTAAAATTTCAATAATAAGCGCACGAAGAATGATTTTTATCAAATTAGGTAATTAATAAAATAATTATTTAAAAAAATCATAATATATAAAATAAGTATGGATAATACATAAAAAATATACAAAAATATACATTAATATAGAAATATTTATATTGTGTTATGTACTTACTTTAAATATAAATTGCTAAAGCAGCATAAATAATAAATCATTTAAGGATCTAGCTTGATTACGATAATTATACCTTTAAAAAAAGAGGAGCAGCTCACAAAGTGGTGTATTTGTGCCTCCTCAAACATTCCTTGTTGTATGTTTTGTGTTTGTCACAAACATAATACATGTAAAAAGATTAATAATTGATGTTAAAAATGTTTAAAATGTTAATGTATATATAAATATAAGAAGAAAATATAAGTTTATATTTCGTATCCATTGTATGCAGTCTATAGTGTATTTATAAATAATGAATTTGTATTCATTATATATTTATTTATATATTTGTGAATAAGCTATATATTTTTTTATTTGTATGTTTATAATACCTTTAAAAAAAGAGGAGCTTAGCAGCTCACAACTCGAACAAAAGCGCTTGCGCCGTGCTTTGCTAGCGCAAATAAATATCTATGTTATTTAAAAGTGCTATATCTCGGGAAAGAAATAACTTAGATATATTAAACAAAGCGTAAAATGTTCTTCTTTAATCGTAGAATACATTACAAAAAAAATTTTTGAGACTTTTTATACCTGACCTAATAAAAAGTTGCTATAAACAAATTACTTAGCGATTTTTATGTAAAAATTTGGCTTTTAAGTAGGTATAACTTTGTTAAAAACATTGATAGAGACATTCATATTATTTCAATTGAAAGCTTATAATGTTGCCTTCAAAATAAGATGTCGTGAAATATGATAGCTTTATTAGAACCCGAGTTATGATAAAAAATCTGCGATCAAAACCATTAGGAGTGATATTTTGCAATATTCTGTAACTATATTTGCAATATCTCGGGTTTTCACAAACGGATTTTAATTTTTTAAAGCTCATTTTTTTTGTTTTTTCTCAAGGATCAAAAAAGTATTTGAAAAAAATTTCGTATCTCTCTTAGTTTTCTAGTTATAATTGTTTAAACAATTAAATTGTTAATAACAATTTACCCGACCATTTTTCAAAAAAACAGGTTTGATATTCGGATTCAGCGAGAAAAAATACATATAAAAAACATTCTTGATCAACAGGAGGAAAATGGGCGACGGAAACCCCCCTAGCTGCCGGACTATACACATCTTTAATTATATACTTTCAAACTCTGAAATAAATGAAATCTTTATACCTAGGTATACCTATCACAGTCTCCAGTTTTCGCGTCGCGTAATAACACACTCGAGCAATAATGTATCACTTTTTGCTCTTAATACAAAAATAGATATAGTATATTCATTGTAATTCGAGTTTTACATACTATTTTTTATAATGAACTTTTAAAAGTATAAAAAAATAAATAAAATGAGAGTTTTTCGAAATATTTATTTATGTTGGCGATCTTGACACTTTTGACACTTGGCAGTTTTAATGATTTTAAATTTGAATGTTTGTCAAATTTGAATATAATATTCTGAATTTCGCAATCTCGCTGATAATGTAGTTAATACAACATAATTCTTGATTTACTACCTGAACTCTTTCATCTTTTGTTGATAATCAGTGCAGTGCAAACAATTGTGTAAAACAAAAAGTTACCAAAAACAGTGTTACAATGAATCTATTTCGATACTGTTTTTAGTGTCGAAATAGAAACTTTGTGAACGTGAATTATAAAAAATATTTATTGGGTTGGTTGTTAGTCTGTATCACTGTGACCTTTGCAGTTCTATTGTGAACACCCATTATCTCTAGAATAGGATTACAGCACCTTGTCCAGCCCTGTCCTTAATGAGACTTAATAGCCTTGACAGTGGCCTCTTCGCATAACTTGGAGCAGCCGGTTTCTCCTCTCCCAATACTAGATACCGCGCCCTTGCAAGGTCTTCACATTGGCATAGAACATGAAAAGCGGTTTCCTCCTTCTCTTGGCAGTATCGACTGCTGTCTTTATCTGCCAAGTTCAGCTGACTCATGTGTTTTCTGAACAATATCCTGTCAAGAGACTTATAATCATTCTGACATCGTTTCGCATTTGCGTTATCAGCTCTGCAGTAAACTTCGTCGAGTGCCCCTTTATAAAGACTTTGGCTTGTCGCTTGCCCGGTAATTTTTCCCACCACTCCTGGGCTTTCTCTAGCCTTCGTTTCTCAATGGCTGCCTTTCTGAATGTGTCAGCAACCCCGCCGAATGGTTCCGATTCATCGGTATATTAGCTTCCGCACGGGCCAATTCATCAGCCTTTTCATTGCCTCGAAACGTTGAGTCCTGATATCAATACCAGTGTCAAAGAATTTTGACTTGCGGCATGTGTCACGGTCCTAACGCAGTCCCACACACCTATCTCTGTATAGCCATGGCTCCTGCAGGAGCGCAACTTCCACGCCTTCTCTCTCAAATCTCCGACACACTATGGTCGATGCAGCCTTTGCATGTTGGAGATTTGCCTGCAGGACCTTGACTGTACCGACATCTCCATAGAAGGTTGACAATCACTCTCCCCAGCGATTGATTCCCCAGTCGTGGTGCTACCTTTGCTGGAGGGGACTGTGGTCCTCCCGTCTTCAGGCGGCTCATTTTCGTAGTTGGCCGTTAAGCCTGCTTCCGACTCTGGGCTTCTCTGAGTCGCAGGACACTCATACCCCCTTAGACGGAATTTAATCTTTCCTATCCCAAAGTGGGTGAGTATGTCCTACGCTTTTAGCGCCTCCACAGACTCTCTATCCATGGAGAAGGTTCAAACTTGCCCTTGGTCTATTGGGGTTTTCCCAAAGACCGTTCACAGCCTGGTGTTCAGCTTGTGGTTGCCGACCTTTAGTCTTCTAATGATTCGGTCGACATAGAGCCTTACCATATCCTTATCTGGTATGTGCACGGTACATGGGAAGTCTGTCCCGTCCTTGGCCTGCAATTTTGCGTCTTCTTAGGGTTTTAGACTTGGAACCACATCCTTTAGCCATTGTGCACTTGCATCGTCTACACATGTGACCAGCAGAAAACCCGGCCTCATCTTGCTCTGGTCCAGCCTAACATGAGGGTTCTGGTATTTCCTCTAGTGCTTTTTGAATTGCCGATTCTATTACCTTTAGCTTTGTAGAATCTAGCTTTCTTTCTGGGTATCCAGCTTCTACAGCTGTCTCTTTAAAAGACCTTCCCTCAAATATTTTTTTTTAAGGTGTACCTCGGGAGGTGTGCTTTTGTCCGACCTTGGCCGCTTTTATTTTTTTTAAAGCTTTTTTTGTTATATAGATTCGTTCTCTCGTGTTCTTACTCTGTATTAATGATATTAATTACTTACCGCCATTATTACTCAATGTTCAATAAGTATTGTTTTTTTTATTTAATAAAAAACGATGTACAAAAATTGTTATTAATTATAGCAACTTGAATAACTGACACAAAAAAGATAACAAATATTTTAAGTTCTATACCGGCTATACAGAGGTTTAGTTGCCCTTATTACTAACGGCACCGTATATAGTCAAGAAGTAGGATCACTCTGCCCGCCGCCTTTGAAGTTTTTTGTACCACATTTCGCTCCGGTTTGTTGACGGTTTTTGTGTAGTTTTGTCAGAACTGGTGAGTTGCGATGCCGACTCTACTTATTTTTAAGTAGAAATAATGATTTACGAGTTAATCTACCGATATACCGTTATAATTTTCTTTCATAATTATTTAACTTTTTTGTTAATTTAAACTTTTTTTTAATAAATAAATGCTTTTTTAAATTTCCCGCCATTTTTTTTTAATCTACCGATTTCAGATATTGTAGGCTGGCAACGATTCTAGTGAGCGACAACGATGCAGACCGAGAGCTTCGCCTTCGCTTCGTGAGGTTACTGGTGCGTGTCCATCAAGTTCAATTTGTATTTATTTTAGTCATTTTTTACTAAGTGAATCTTTACAAACATTTTTTCTATTATTGAAACAACTTTATTTAAAATGGTACCCAAGCCAATTTTTATTTTTTTGCAATATTCATTTTAATTGAAATTTAACAATACTTAATGTATGATCATTAATGTGAGAACAATAAACATAAATATAATTAAATAGCTTATTATTGATTATTATCATAATTAAATATCTAATTATATTTTTTTACAGACAAAATACTTAAAAACTTACAAGAAATCTGAGTTAAATTATTTATCTATAGCTTTAATTAATTTTTCTGGTTTTCTCTGAATTTAATTATTGATAATAATCAATTTGTATTTTTTACTTATTACATTTATTATTTGAAGATCAAGTATAAAATATGTTATCAATAAATTATTAATAGATATTATGAATAACGTATTTTTTTCCAATGTAAATCTGTATAATCAATAAATATCGCAATATTACTTATTAAACTTGAGATTTTAAAGACTTATGTTAAAAATTATTTTAAGTGAAGTACATTTTAAGAATTAATTACCCGAAAATCCTCTAGTCAATACTTAATAAACACATAACAATTTTAGAACTTCGAAATACCATGCTAGTAGTTATTTAAACAAATTAGAACGACATGGATGGGCGACTTTTATAAAACTTCTAAACTAAACACAGCTGTGACTCTGTATACAAATCGCTTTTAAATTTTATACGTTGCGATAAATTTTACAAAAATTACTTTTTTTTTGTTTCAAATATTTAATGATTCGAACCCGTGAGCTATAACTACTTGATATTCTCTACATATAACTTCTTTAAACATATTTGATTTTTTTCTCTCGGCCCATATAAAATTTCAGCAATTAAATTTTATGTTAAAAACCTTGATATTTTGCATAAATCAAAGGTATTTACCCAACTATAACTATGGGGGTTGACTTTAGTATATTTATAGAATGACATACCAGCGGTTCTTAAAGTCTCATACTTAACGCCTCCCCATTTTATTTCTAACAATTTTGCGCCCCGCGTTGTATTGCGAGAATTAAGTAGTCGACCCGGAGAATTAAATTTAGACTAGTCAACACTGTATATCCAGCTAGTATATAATTATGTGCTTGGCGCGGCTGACGAAGATGTTTCGCGAAAGATGTCAAACGATTTGTCTCGACGTAAGATTTGCGGTTATAAATAAAGAAGCGCGTGTACAGGTGTAGCCTATTATTTTAAGACAGTTGGTACATTACAATCAGATTAAGTAAAAAAGAAATTTTCAAATTTAGTGCTCTAACGGATATGGATAAATTTTTAAATTGTTGCGAAAGGAAAACTACCGAGGAAGAACCCATGTACGTCGACTGATTTACGAGGATTTAAGTCTAAAGCCCGAAAATATGACCAAACTTACCTAAATTTGGACTTTACCACCATTGAAATTAGTGGAGAAGAAAAACCGCAATGCGTTATATGTTGAAAACTATTAGATGCTGATAGCTTGAAATTCAATAAATTAAAGACACCTAAAAACATTGCACAAGGAATATAGCAGTAAATCGCATCAATTTTTCGAGAAAATACTCAGAGCATTTAAAAAACAGAAGACAAATTTTTAGAAACCGCAGTGAACAAGAAAGTTTTGTTAGCATCATACAAAGTGGCTTATAAAGTAGCTTAATGTAAAAAACCACACACTACAGCAGAGCAACTTATTCTATTCGCTACTAGACATTGTAGAAACATTGTTTGGTGAAAGCTGTGCTAAACAACTTGACCATATTTCTTTATCAAATAATACAATTTGTCGCAAATTTCTGATATATCTGCTGATATTCAGGAGCAGCTTGAATTTCAGCTAATTGGAAAATTATATTTAACTTGATGAAGAAACTGACTCCAATAATGAATCCCATTTAATTCCTTATATCAGATTCTGTAATAAAAGCCAAAGCGATACGGATTTTGACAGTTTTCCCCACATCCTATCTTTATGAAACTTGATTTTCTACTGTTTCTTTCTTATATTTTAAAAATCGAAATAATCTTTAACTAGAAAAAAACTCAATAAAAATATTTCCAATGAGGAACTCAAATTACAGATATTGTGTGCCACAAAGCGCATGTCCTTGCATTCTAAGAATATTTAGAATACGCATATATAAGAATACGTTTGTAGGTTAATATTTGACAATAAAAATGTTCTAAATCTATATACGACTGAGTATATATAAATAAATGTTTGTCTGTATGTATGTCTGTATGTACTCAATGAACTCAAAAACTACTGGACCGATTATTATGAAAATTGGTATGTATATGTATTTTTCCACGGAGAAGGTTTGTATGATATGCTCATTGATGCCACTCGCCACCAGGTGGCGCTGCACACTAGCAACTTCTGTCCCGTTCAACCGATTGTCATGAAATTTGGTATGTATATGTATTTTTCCACGGAAAACGTTTGTATGATATGCTTACTGACGCCACTCGCCACCAGGTAGCGCTGCAGACTAGCAACTTCTGTCCCGTTCAACCAATTGTCATGAAATTTGGTACGTATTTGTATTTTTCCACGGAAAAGGTTTGTATGATATGCTCACTGATGCCACTCTCCACCAGGTGGCGCTGCAGACTAGCAACCTCCCTCCCGTTCAACCGATTGTCATGAAAATTGGTATGTATATGTATTTTTCCACTGAGAAGGTTTGTATGATATGCTCATTGATGCCACTCGCCACCAGGTGGCGCTGCAGACTAGCAACTTCTGTCCCGTTCAACTTATTGTCAGGAAAATCAGCATGATGATGTATTTTTAACGGGTAAGATGAATATGATATTCTTATTAATAACCACCAGATGGCGCTTCCATGTATCAAATTCAATACTGATTAATAGATATCTACACGAATTCGTATAAATATAAGTTCGAAAAATATATTTTTGGTGCGATAAGTAAAACATAACTATAAACTTTTTTTCCTTCTCTATATCTTCTTCTCTTTTATTTTTCTTAAATTTATTTTAGTTGCTGGCGTAGCAACGCGCCCCGGGTACAGATAGTCGTTTATAAAAATTAATGGTTTTGGTCACCAAACAAATTAAAACTGTAAGACACAGCACTAAAAGGTGATTTAGAGTTTAATTTACCAATTGTCGATAAGACAATTAATCTCTCTGTTATGAACGTCATATAAATGTAATTAAAAAGAAATTAATTGGGTGTTCTATCGGATATGAGTTGAATACCATTTACTTAAATTAAGGCATCTTTGGCTAAACGGTAAGGTGCGCTATCGGCTATACATAGAGATGCAGATTTGAGTCCTGGTGGATGGAAATAATAACAATGTTTTAATAACATTTCTTGTTTGTCTAATTTCTAAATTTCAAAAGTTGTGCCTCTTTAAATTAGTTCAATAAAATTGTTTATAATTTAAAAACATTTTCAATTTGACATCTTTATTAATATTACCAGCTATATTTGATACTGAACCATTGAGACGTAAATAAAAAGTGAACGCATAATGTATGGTCAATAAGCAGATGATTATTTAATAAGGCAACATAACTACTTAGAATATTTATATTTTATTTTACCACTACAGGCTGCAAGGTACCAATCTATGAAATGACACTGATTTTATCCAATCATTAAAATAATTGTGAAAAAAATCTAACAACAAAAATTCATGGTCAACGGTTAGAAAAAAAAAGGTATGAATGTAGGTATATATTGTGATTCACTTACAATTAGAGCACAACCTATCATAAATTTACTGATTTAACATGATGCTTAAATAGAACTAAACTATACTGCTTAATTTCGAACAGATCTACATCCAAAGAAGACATCTTTAAGGATGCTTAATGGATTTGAATGATTCTAGATTTTAAATGCAAATCTAATTAAACTTTGCTTCGATCCCAATAAGTATTCAATTTTACCTATTTGCTGTACAAGGTCCAGTCTAATAATTTAGAAGTCACAGTATTTTCTCAAAACCAAAATAGGCGTTAAAAAGTAATATCATTGTGAGTAAAATAGAGATAATTGTCCCAAATAATAATAATACTGCCGGAATTTTGTCCCCATTTTTTAAATACTGGTAATTATGTCCGCTTCCTTATAAAATTGCCAAAATCCAAACAAAACTTAGCAGGCTAATCCCCCAACTCTCAGTAAATCTTCTTTTAGAAATTTAGTTGCTTAAACTCGCTCTACTCAGAGTTAGGAAGGTTACCTTGCTTGTGGGTTCATAGGGTTGGTTTGAAAAGGTTATCAAAATATGTGAAGGTAAGATGTTGATTAGTGTATCTATGGTTGAGATCTTCTAATCGCTCGCCCGGCGTTGGAATTTGTATGGGATTAAATCGGCAAAATCCTTACATTACGTTACACCTTGTTGCCAACCTATACTTTATATTTTATACAGTTTTTAGTTCATATATATATTTTCGTAACAAATATTTTTTGAGATTTTGATCGATAAGCGATATTCTGTAATAAACTTTTGGAAAGATGAAGAGTTTTATTATACGATGTGAATTTGATTTTGAACCTATAAAATGGACACGGAAGTTTAGATTTATAGTATAGTAGGTCCATGCTTCAAGCATATAATGGATTTTGCTAAATCATTCCTATACAAATTTCTAGACCCAGGCGCCTGTATAGAAGTATAACTTCTACCGGCAGTCCCACTGATTAGCACACTCAATTTTTTTTAACTTCCCGCTAAAAAAAAATTAATTTTTTTTTTAAAATCGGGAAGTTATTGGTTTCACCCCGTTTTTCGAAAATCGAGTTTTCATCGGATCTCAACGTTTTGAGGTCTTAGGAACCTCCCCTGAATATTTTTACGAGGGTGTCTGTATGTCTGTATGTACGTGTGGATGTGTGTGTTTGTGTGGATGTATGTAAATCTCTTATAACTTTTGAACGGCTTGACCGATCGGAATGAAATAAAAAGCATTCCAAAGAGTTCCATCTAACTTAGATTCCCTGTAAGTTTGAACCAATTCGAGCCGGTAGATTTCGAGAAATTTTAAAATAACCGAAAAAAACAATTGGTAAAAATGATGTTTTTTGGGCATATCTTTCTGGCTATTGCATCGATTAATTTCATAACCTAATCAGCTCTCAAGCTTAAAAAGCCACGTCGAATGCTGTTTTGCAAATTAAAATCGGTTAATTCGTTCGTGAGATATCGTTGTCGAAAAATTTCAAAAAAAGTGTTTTTTTTTAATAACTTAGAGATTTTTTGACTAACGGATTTTGCACTCCCGGTAACGTTTTTAGGTCTCAAAAAACTGCGTCGAGTGCCATCTTGAACATCAAAATCGAATAAGGCGTTAAAAAGTTATGGCTTTTTAAACATTTCAAAAAAAGTCAAAAACGTCAAAATACGTCACGTTACTATAGCTTTGCGTTACTAGCGGGAAGTTGCAAGGATGGCCTTTAAGGTCAACCTCTTTTCGAATTTTTTTTGATCGCTTTACCCAAATTTAGGTGGGTTAGCCTACTTTGGGGTTTGGAAGGGTTGGGAAGATAGGTGGGGATAGGATGTGTCAAGTGTTGGTGGTGGTTAGTTTCTACCCCTAAACATAAATTTCCAAAGTGTTAAAAGTAAGCGAAATAATTAGGAGTATTTAAAAAAAATGGCTCAGTTTGGATTAGTGTTACTGCTTTCGCGTTCCTTTTCTGTTTGTACATCACTGTCAGATTTACTTCTTCCAGTTGAATTACTATATTGTTTTTCCTTATTTATATTCTAGCTTCTATATTTCATTGGTTTCTTTGATAAAACCGTATTTCCTGGTTTTTAATGGCGAGAAAAAAGCGGGCGACGACTATGTTTCCTCAATTTTCAACAGTCAATCACAAACCACATTTTTTGTGGTTTTAACGAATTTATTGATTGTGAATAAGTAGAAGTGCGAGAGATTCTCATCCACATTCATTGTCCTTAAGCAACTGATCATCAAATTGTTAAGAATGATAACACAGTTGTGCACAAAACGATATAAAAATTGGTTGTTCTCTGATTAGTGCAATTATTAACTGTTTTGTTAAAAAATTCTTTTGTGACCGCTGATTTTTCAGTTTTAATCTTTTAAAAAACGACATTTGTTCAAATCCGGCAATATTCAGGGATGATATATAGAGCGTACAAATAAGGCTTAGGTAAATCAATTATGAATAAGCTTCTTATTTTTGAATGTAAGGAACATGATCTAACAACTAGTTTTTCCGATGTTCGTTAAACCACGTGCATGTAACAGCACAACCCAGGTTTTCTCGATTTTTTCGCTTGGACTTGCTGCATCAATATAAATCTCAAAAGAATGGTTGAATCAAATTGGTTTAAAAAAAAAGTGTAAGGTGTCAAGGGACACCCGGATGGAACGAAGTTCCTTTCGATTAATTAGTGAAGGAATTAGTAATTTGTAAACACAACAGAGTGTTTATACATACATAAGCATTTATTATTGTCTGTATAAAATCTCTACTTACCTAACAGTTCGTTTCTTTTAACAAAAGTGTCCATTTATACAATACCAGAGCTTTAGATAACACATCTTTTTAGAATTACTTTTTATAATTTAAAACAGGAATTAACAATTCAATACAAAATTTTAAAATTAAAATACTTGACAGTAACTGACAGTTAAGGTAATTTGACGTAGGTACCTAAATAGTCAAGTTACGAACTATTTTTAAAATGTTTATGAATTTATTAATTTATAAAAACAGGATGAAATAAAATGTAATACTATTATAGTTAATTATTATTTTTTCTACAGTATTTTCTTTTTAATGTACATTTTCTTTTAATTTAAAATAGTGTCTTTTTAATTGTAATATATCTATCTATGAGAGAGAGGGAGAGAGAGTTATTTATTTATTGGTCTGTGAGAGAGAGAAACATGCGTGTGTCGTGACAACTTTTGGTATGAATTTTTTTTGGCTAGCTCCTAGCGTCAGTCGTAACTGTTCGTAACGCGCGAAAGGGAACTTCGTTCCAAAAATTATTTTTATGTTTATAACACTTTTTTTCTAAAGGAAGAGCAAAACAGTCTGTTTTTTTATCGCAATTTTTGAGATTTGATCTTCTAAAGTGGCACTGAATTGAGTTTTTTCGTAACGAATCTGGAAAGCTGCTTCTGGATTTAAAAATATACTTGTCGATTAAGAAGAACACGATAGTGGTGATATTTAAAAAAACAGATCTGAAACTTACATTAAAGGTTTTTAATAAAATTGGGGTATATAAATTTGTTTCACTTATAGTCAATATAAAAAAAGTTATTTCTTTGGTAAAAACACGATGATAGTTAACCTTTTTCTTCTGCTCTGTTGTTGAATATAATCAATACCAGAATTGGTTGTGTAGTAAAAAGTAGACTTTTAAATAGATTATAAAACATTACAACCACAGTGCTATTCTCACTGAACAGTAAACTATCCATCGGATACTATGGGTTAATGTGGAAATGTACAAGGAGATCAAAGGTGGTTTATATTTCTCTGATCTACTTCCTCCACCTATTATTTATGTATCACAAAGACGCAATCCCATTAAATAATAAAAATGTGGTTGTATTGCTTAAACAAATGATTGTCAAGTCAGTTTCCCATCCTCCTTAATAATGGAGGAAAAGTATATTTTGGCCTGGTAACGGAGAACATTATTATTATGGGTACTACTTGACCAGTTAAATGATAAAAGTATGTGTATAAGCAAATACTATCTATAAAACCAATTTAATTTGGTTCTGTGTGGTTTCATATAGTCAAATAGGTACTTGTCCAGAACTTTTTTCTTACTATGCCCTAAGACACACAACCTTTTTAATAAGAGACAACATGGTTTTCGCCAAGAAAGGCCAACAGTTAGAATATGTAACTCATGTCTCAACTAGACATCACTAGATATCTCAGAAGTATTTGATCAAGTAGCAGGTCTCTTGAACAAACTGCCTTCATACGGACTCTCGCAAAACCTTTGCAGATGAATATCCACCTTTATTTCCAACAGGCACATCCAAGTTGCCGTAGATGGACTTTCCTCCAACCTCTACAAGATTAACGCTGGAGTTCTCCAAGGATCGGTTCTAGCTCCTACTATATTTACTCTAATTACACATTAATGATCTACTAGAACCCACTAATAACCCGATA
Source organism: Altica lythri (assembly GCA_964028335.1). Classification (NCBI taxonomy): domain Eukaryota; kingdom Metazoa; phylum Arthropoda; class Insecta; order Coleoptera; family Chrysomelidae; genus Altica; species Altica lythri. The sequence goes on along the minus strand of OZ034804.1, from coordinate 40,656,294 downwards.
CACGGTTTTGCAGATAATAATAACCGAACTGTAGCAAAGCGCACAACCGTCCCATATTCCTAGATATACTGGAAGAGGACAGAGGACAGAAGTGGGGAAGAAAGAATCTTGTTAATTTCAAGGCTTCCAACATAAAGACATATTGCTTATCCAATAAGAGGCAAACAAACGACTTATCCATCACAATGAACAATCAGACACTAGTAGTAAGCGACTCCATTACGCTGGTTGGTATAACGATCTCCCAGGACTTACTCTGGAATAAACATATTGCATCTATAGAAATACCGATACTTAAAAACTATTTTGCTCAGAAGAACTCCGCTCTATAATGCCTCCACTTGCCAGAGCAGCGAGAGGAACGCGACGTGCCAATTCCATGCACAATTATACTGTGCCAGACATCAAGAACGGATTGATTCTATCGTTCCCTTATCCCCAGGGTCTCCAGATTGTGGAACTCCTTACCTTCCCACGTCTTTCCCACTCATCCTAACTTGCAGTGCTGTAAATCCCAAATGAATAAATTGCCTCTTTTGTCCCAATAGATGTTCTCGGTACATTTGATTTTAGGTCTTTACCTACGAGGACATCCTAAAATAAAAAAAATACTTGCACTTAAGTAGGTTTTTAATAAAATCATTAAAAACAAATTAATATATTTCACCACTTTTATCACACTAGATACTACTTAAAAAATATGGGTGTGTGAATTTTATCTTATGCAAATTTCTTTCTTCATTTAAACGGTTGAACTCTGCCCTTCCGGGGTAATTTCCGTATCAAAGAAATTATTTGTTCTCGCCGCCAAGCGTTGCGTTGTTCCATAATATATCAGTAATATCACTGTATCAAACGTTGGTAGGGGAAACCATGCAGCGAAAATCTTCAAGTTTATGTATTTATTAAGCATGGACGACGGATCTGTCACATTTGATTGTTTCAGCCGGAGACTATGTGAAGTGCTGATAAATGTGTTTTTTTTTGTTTTTTAAATTAATTTCGAAAGTTTTTATGTTTATAAAAAAATTAATTAGCCAGTGATATTAGTAATCTTTAGTTGTAATTTAATTGTTTTAGTTTTTTAAGGTGAGTTTTGAATATTTGTATATTATAAAGAATTTTCAATAATATTTAAAATTCTATTATTGATGTTAGTTAATATTAGTTAAATTACACTAATTTTGGTTTTACTTTTTTTTTGTATATAATTATTTAAAAAAATAATATAGATAACTTACAAAAATGTAAATATTTTTCAATATATTTAAATATATTTTATGATTTGTACATTTTTTTAAAATTCCTTTAGTTTGTCTATGATTTATAAAAAAAAAACATATTTTTTTTTTATTTTTTATAAATTTATTGTAAATTCAATTTTTTAAATTTTTAATATAAATTATCTACGTAGGTTTTTAGATTTTTTATTTCAATTATTGATTTTTTTATTTTCTTTTATAAAATTTTTATCAGTTTTTATTTATTATATATTATTTATTTTAATCAATATTAAAGTTAATAAAAAAATCTAATACTTTAAAAATTTTCATTATAAGAAATAAAAAATAAATAAAAATTACTAAAAGATACTGAATATATTCACAAGAAAATATTTCTTAGTTACTCTAATTTAAAATGACAGTAACGTGTATCCTTATTTTGTAATAAATAGCAGATTCAGAATTATCACTCTATTTTTGATCGAATAGGACGGCTTATGTTAGAAGTTGGTACATATTTCGGTTTTTGTGTTTTGTAATGCCGAAATATTTTTATTAACTGATTGTAATATCAAATAATATAAAATATTAAAACTTCTTAGTCTAAAACATTTGTAAAAAGTCCTATCCTATTCCGCATGCTCTTTAAGATTATTTTACACAGGATTTTTTGTCGGAAATTTTTATAGTTAAATTTTTACCAAATAGGAATAAACAATTGCAAATACTTAGAACTAACAGTTGGTCACTTATTAATCTTTAATCAGGCGCGCGTGTTAAAGACATATACCAGGTCTAGCAAATAAGTTTCGAGACTATTGCAATAACACCTTTATTTCGCAATGAAAAAAAATCCCATTCAATTAACTTTCTATCCGTATCCTGACAACTCTCCATGCATAGCTTACACTGTGCCAAGCAGGGCTGTAGTTCATACGTTCTCCGTAGAGACGTGGCGAGTTTCTTTAAGAAGGATTTGATTTAGGAACATAGGAACAGGTATAAATCGCAAGGTTTTAAGTCTGGCAAACAGGGTGGTTGTTCCAAGACTGTGACCTGGTTTTTAGCCAAATAGTTTTTGACAAACAGCGCATTATGAACCGGCGCGTTGTCTTGATGTAGGTTCCAGCAGTTCCCTTTCCGTATTTTGGGCCTTTTCTGAGGTTTTTTTTTCTCAGAGTCTTCGTGAAACGTCTATCTAGTAGTATCGATTGTCGTACGCATTCCATGTGGATATCAACATCGTCTTGAATTTGGAACTGCTCATCCTTGCTTTATTGGCTCTATTACAGTTTGGAGACTTCCAGTGTATTTACTGTCCTTTGGTTTCAAGTTTCATACTGAAAAATCCAAGTTTCATCCCAAGTTATGAACCTAGGCAACAAGTTTATCAAGTCCCTTTTGATCTTAGCGATGTATCTTCTGTTTCAACAATAATTAGTCTTACATTTTTTTTTTATATTAACATCTTCAGCGATAGTCCTGATACTTAATCGACGATCTTTTCTAACCGTTTCGGTCACTTTTTGAACTTTCAACTCGCTTTTTGAAGTCACAAGCCGTTTGACGCGTTAGTCATCTTCAACATTCTTTCCCCCCTCCTTAAAACGTTTGTACCACTCAAAAACTAGGGCGCAAGATAGCCAATCATCCCCGTAAACTCTTTTTACCCACGACTCATTAGTAAATTGCGTATTTTTTAACCTATAACTCTGTCAGTAAGTGTCAAATTATTGAGGAGTTTCATTTACTAAACTAGTGGAGTAAGTAAATAGAAACCTGTATTATTATGTTGGTTACCTACAGTTTTCATTAAATTAAACTAACATTTGACATTTCTCAGACAGAAGTGTCTGCGAAATCGAATACTTTGACAACTTTTGCCAAAATTTAAATTTTATATTTGTTATTTTTAGTTTTATACAAAACCATTTGGTAAGTCGTGGGTAAAGCATAGTACTTCACTCGAGGAACAAATTGCATATTTAGCTCGTTTCTTTAGCCCCTTCGCTCGTAAGCTCGCTCATGGGCCAAACACACTCGCTGTAATATGCAATTTACTCCACTCGTAAAGTAATATACTATTACAATGTTTTATAGCATTCCGACGCAAACTCCCCGAGTTGTAACAAAAACTTTAAATTGACTCTTTGCTCAATTTTTTTTGCAAGGAATTTTTGAAATTACAACTTTTACAGCTACCTGTCATTCTCCCCAAGTTTAGGTAATGCAGGTGTTCTTTAAAAAAGTCAGTTTACGGACTTAATTCCCAGACCTCGTAGGCGTAGGTTTTTTACGCTAAAAATAATGTTAAAACATTCCAAGGTCGGCTTCATTTTAATAATTTTATATAATTTATATATGTAACTATACTAAATAGGTTTATTTTTTAGATATCAACAAAAGAACACACATAAATAAGTAGTTTAGTTAAATAACTATATTGACATCAAAATGTTAATTTAATTTTCGCATTAGTTTTGTGTTTTATGGTCCCTTTTTATTCGCTTTCAACAGTATTGTGTTACTTTTTCTTAATTGACCTCTGTATATCTCGATGTTCCTTTGTTTCATAATAACCATTTCTTTCCTCTTCCTTTTGATATATAGTTTAGGAAATACTGTTTCTTATTTAATAAGTCGAGTTCATGCTATAGCTGTTATTATTATAGTTGTTATTCTACGTTTAGTATTAGAAATAGCTATTATTTTACAAAAATCACTACTTATTGCTCTGAGGAAAAAAAGGAAAATATTCGCATAAATAATTAAAAGAGTGCCATTATAAAAGCATTTTAGCAAAAATTTTTTGTTTCGATAATGATAATAGTTCATATTATTACTACATGTGTTCTCATATTGCAGTAGCTGATGAAAATTTTGACACCAAATCGAACAAATTCGGGTTCCACGAGAGCAGTATATCTTTCTAGAAAACAGAAGTAGTATCAAAGTTCTACACAGCTTAGTTAATAATTCATAGCCTTAGTTATTATAAATAAGTTACTAATTAGTAATTTATTAAAGCAGGCGAATAGATGAATTAATTTTGCAATTAAACAAATTTAGGAAATTTCCAGATGTAGTATAAAAAAGTTTTTTTTTTATACTATACACACATATAAAATGATGTAACTTTTTATAAAAAATAAGAATGTTATACACAATTAACGTTACTGTTTTTCTTTCAATACGTTTATACTACTTTTCATTTATTTTTAAACTTTTGTTTTGAAGTGATACTTCTTTTGGCGCGTTAAAAAACTTATGAGGGTAAAATTTTACGATCCGCGTGCTTAATATCGTGAAAAACATGCGACGAAAAAATAACACCATGATATTATTACAACATTTTAGTTTTTTTTTCGTAAAAAAAATCAAATTTAAATTACTGTTACGAGCCCGGACCTGTTGCCCAGCCCGAGGAGTCAGGTGTCGTTATAATTCTGGAAATTCTAGACTAGTCTTGTTTGTTTCGGAAAGAAATCGAATGTTCTATGAGCTGTTATGACGTCAAGGTGGATCGAGAGTTTTCTGTTCGAGATGTAACTGCATGGATGTTTCTGGAAGAATCTAATACTATATATTACTGAAAAATTAGGTAAAAAACAAACAAAATTTCTATTAGGACTTACAGATTTCTACATTTGATGCCCTGACAGATATGTTAAAATATTCTTCGTAATATACATACCAAAACTGCTTGTAAAGAAGTTTTTCTTGGGTGCAAATAATTAAAATACTTTAATATTATATTTAATTTAAATACCTCAAACAACGATATTTCGACTTTTCCTTAGAAAAACAATGATTGAACTTTTATTACAAACTGCCAATTTTGTTAAACTTACGAAATGAAAAAAGTAGCCAATTATTATCTACGCACAAGCTTATATTTTTTTTAAGAATTTCCAAAATCAATGCAAAAACGTGAATATGAACAAAAACAATGCATAAAAACTTAAAAATTAAATAAACACAGAAAAAAATCTCTTTTAAAATTCATAGATTTCTACATTTGATGTAATAACACTAGGCATTTATTTAAATTAAACTAAAATAACAGTATGATACCAAAAAGATTTATCTGGCAATTTATTTGAAATTTTAAAGTATCATATTGGCAAATTACAGGTAGCAATTGGTGAAATTTGGTCGTAGAAGTAACCTCCTTTGCGGATAACAGCGCTGCGATATTAAAAAATCTGGTGTGGGCACCACACGACCTTCCGAACAGTAGCATGTATAATAACAAGTAGTGAAAGAGCGAATCCACAATTTTTATTTCACATATTTCCAGTTTTTGATAAAAGTGTCAATATCTCGAAAACTAATGAAAATATCAAAAAAATGTATTCTTTCAAAAATATCGGAAATTACATGTTCTTTCCACAAAGTATAAATATTTTGCCAATAACTATATGAAAACCCAATATTTTCAAAAAATTCCATTTTTTGATAAGAGTAAACGTCCACTTCCGGTCGGCCGATTTTATTCAAATTCTATCAGATTCCTCCGATGGTGATTATAAGTAAGGTTTTATAGTTTCATTCCGATCCGATTTTTTAGACTCAAGGAACCCTAAAACGCGTATTTCCGCTAAAAACCCGAGATCGAAATTTTTCCCGATCACAATACCTTCCTCTAACAGCGTTGCTGTTCGGAAGGTAAAAAACAATAGTTGTAGAAAGTTTACCTTTTTTTTTTGTGCAAACATATCAAATTTTAGCTCGATCTAGCTAGTACTATATTTTTGACGGCTCCCTAAATTTGACGTGTTTGGAAAAATAACAATTTTCGATATCTGGTTACATTATTATTTGAAAGATAAAAAAGGAAAAAAAAAGCTAGGTAAATAATCAAATTCTCCTCCAGACTACACTGTCAAAGTTTGGTTTCGTAAATTTCTTGGCTGATTGTAAAGAAAACTCGTGAACTGGTTGGGGCCCTAAAAATTATTAACGAACGCACTAGATATCTTTAAAACAATGTTTTAAATATGATAAAATTAACCTATCGATACGTGCCGCTTTTGCTGAACAACAACAGGATGGTGTGTCCTCTTCTTAACAGTGTTTGGTTCTTACGATGCTTGTATTTTTAGTTTTGCATATAGCCGCTGAGGAAGCGCCACCAATAGAACCTTTTGAAAAAAATATAACCTCAATCTTTTGTTGGCATAAATCCAAAGTTTTATTGCGATAAAACAAGTCGTGTGGATCTTAGCCGAGAACATTTTCGAGCAATAATTTTTTACTACCTTCGGAGAGGATTATCCCAAAAGCTGAAAAGGTTTGGGAAAAAAGCTCCACACCAGTCAACTATTTTCCGCTGGTATTGCGAATTACAACGTGTTCGCTCCAGTCTTAGCGACGAATCCAGGATAGATTCTCCCAAAACAGCAGTCACACAGTAAAACATTGATGCGGTTTGTCACTAACATACTGGCAGCTAGAGCCATCTTTGGGCATTTCAAAGACCTCGATGAAAAAGATCCTACACGGAAAACTGGTTGTTAGGAAGTTGGTTTCCCCATGGATCCTTTACTTGCTCACAGAAGAGCAAACAGCGGTTCGCATCAATTGGTTTAGAAAAACATAGGAACGGTTCAACAAAGGAAGCTCAAAAAACGTTTATAGTATTGTTAGTGGCGATAAATGATTAATTCCTACAAACTGTAAAATAAACACCAATCCACTGTGTATGTGTTTCACAAGTGATCCGTTTTTAAAAAGTGTCTAAGAAAATGGTCGCAACTTTTCATGTTGCAACATTTGCTTTAGAAGATCGTGGACCAGCTAGTTCCGATTGGTATATAAATGTTTGTTTACCGACAAAGCAACACACATCCTATATTAGGTCAATGCAAGTGCTCACAGTGTTCAAAAGACAATAGAGTTTTTGGAGCTTTAAAACATGGAATTGTTGGACCATACCACATATAGTCACTACTTCTTCAAGTTCTCAAAGATCAAGTATTCAATCCGTGGGCAGCGATTCCAGTCGTCAGAAGAATCCATCGATGCCTTTAAAACAGCGATTTTGCAGGTGTCAACTGAAGGTTGGAAACTGTTTTCCCAATTGGTGCAAAAGTGCAAAAGTGTATCGATCTTGGTGGGACATATTTTAAAAAGCAATAAATTACTTTAAGTCTATATATTTATTGTCTTTATGGTTATAAAACTAAAAAACCCTCGTATAAAGTGTTATCTGTCAAATTGTTGGTATTGATTAATAAAACCTTGGCACTACTGTACACCCAGAACAAAATAACACATGGCAGTGTATAATTTTAATTAAACAATGTTATTGTGCATTATTGGACAAATTGAAGCAGGTACCTACTCAGTTAAAACCTTCCGATATGCTGAAAAAGAAAGTGTTTTCCTAAGATAATGCACCGGCTCGAAAGAGCGTTATAACAGTGGCAACAACTTATAAGTTTACCTTCAAATTGCTTCCTCATTCAGCTTAATCTTCCAATTTGAACCTCTTCTATTATTATATGTTCCAAAATTTGATACGATAGCTCATTAATAAAAAATTCAGAAAAAGATAATTCCAGAATTTTGTTAGTCGGATGTCATAAAGACGTTGGAAAATCGCTAGATCGTTGTATTCAGCTAAATAAAACTATATTTATTAAAATAAAAAATCTTATAAAACCATGTTTTTTATTTTAAAGGAGGTTACGTACGAATCTTTGTAGACATCCAGTCATTTATTCAAGATATGCAACTCTATAAATTTAGCAAAAGACCTAATAGAGTTTTTAATAATGGTTTATACAATTTTTTTTAATAAAAGTAACAGTTTTGCGACACTTCAATTAAATATATTGTGAATGAACACGTACGAAACTGGCGTAAGTCTAAGTATAGTATAGTTTTTAATATTTCACAATTTTTTTGCATTAAGAGTAGTTACCTAAGTTATGTATATATGTTATAAAAGAAAATACATTGATAAAAAAAAAATTGTACACAAAAATGTTTGTAAACGGTATTTTGTTCAACCAATGACAACTCTTATGAACTTTCTATTATATAAGATTCTGTTTGGTATTGTTTTATTTACGTATCGATAATATGCAGTATGCAAATGTGCTGCCGATAGTGCCGATGCGAAATTGAAGAGTGTGATTTATAAAAGAGATTAGGTTATGCTATATAATATCTCCCCTGCTGCCCGCTATCTTCACTGGCTATTCAGTCAGCATATTGTTAAAAATATGTTCTATATTAAAATACGCTGTCCGGAACAATGATGATTACCCTTTACATAGGAGAAAAGCATAAAATTTTTATTTGGTGTAAATATTTAGTAATTTAATAATATTAAATACACCTGGCCTCACTTAGTGAAAAAATTATTTTTTACGTGTTTTCCGAAATGGGTTGGAGGTAAAGAAATGGGTACTTTCTACAAGGGATATCTTCAGCAATAAAATATGCAGGCCAAATTGTATGTTTCTTAATTAATGTTTGAGATATAGAGTTGGTAAATTAGGTAAGTCTTAAGCCAGATTATCCACTCTTCCTTGCATAGGATTTCTTATTCCAGTTGTTTTTTTAATTCTACAATTTTTTTCGCGGGTTTTTGATTATTTTTATGTTTTTGTTAATTTTATCGTTTGTAGGCATCCAAGTTTTCTCTATTTTTTTTTTCGTTGAATTTTGTATTTTTTAAGTCTTTTTTTTTGATTTACACATTTTTCTTCTTCTAATTTTGTTGTGATATTTTTGTGTTTTTTTTTTCATTCTTTTTTTTGGATTGTTTTCCATTTTACTTTAGTTTCTCGTTTGTTAAACCTTTTTTCTTTTTTTTTAAATCTTTTTCTTTTTTTTTTTCGATTCTTCCCTGTTATGGATTTTACACATTTTTCGTTTTCTTTCTTTGTGTACTTTGTTTTTTTTTCATTTCTATGTTTTTTCCTAGTTTTGTTAGTTTTTTCCTGTTTGTTCGATAGTTTTTATTTTTCTACATTACAGACAAAAACAAATCCTAACCTAGCAACCATTTTTTTCTCATGATTTCTGATTTATTATTTGTTTTTATCGTGGTTTTTCTGTATTTTTCTCATATTTTTGCTTTCATTTGCAAAATTATTACTCTTTGTTTTTTGTTCTTTTTTTAAATTGTAAGATTTATTTTTTGATTATTTCATATGTTCTTTCCTGTTTTTGTTGATTTTAGCATATTTTCTGGTTTGTTTAAAATTTTTCACTATTCTTCTTATATATTTTTCCGAATTTGTCGTATTTTTCCAAATGATATTTTCTTGGTTTTTCTTTTTTTATTCTTTTGTTTTTTCTATTATGTTTTATTTCACTTTAGTTGCTCGTTTTTTACCCATTTATTACAATATTTTTTTTAATTTTTCTTGTTTTTTTAGATCTCTTTTTGTTCTTATAAATTTTTTCGGTTTTCGATTTTTTTTTAGTTTTGGCATTTTTTTTTTGAATTTTTATCGGTTTTTTATTTTCTCCTATTTTTTTTTAAATTCACGATTTTTATTATTTTTCATTTTCCCCATTTTTTGTTTTAATTATTTTAATTTTTTTTTCATTTTTTTTTATATTTTATTTGTTACTAATAGTAACTTACTATTTTATATTTTATTAAGGACAACGACAAATACAAGTAATTATTCTAGCTGTGTTATTTATAAATCTACATACAACGCCATCCACCAAGTCAAATAATGGAATAGATTTATATCGATTATTTTTTTCACCTGTCAAAATATCACAATTTTGTGATTTCGTCCAATGAAAACGCTTAATCTTCAATGTTTTATGCTAAATCTAGCAAATCATTTAGGTTTATATTGATAAAACCACTAGTGGTTTTACTAGTATTGATAAAATTATAGAACTGTCAAAAATTCAATAACAATATTGAACAATCAATTTTCTTGTTTATAAGTACCTTACTATAAATCAACATTCATTGATATTATCTAAATATTCTGAAATATATTTTGTTATTATTATTATCACCATTCAATTCATCTAAACAATAATAAAAAATCAAATATGTAGGTACTTTAAAACTAACCTGCTTCCTGGTTCTGCATGCATTTAAAACTTTTATATGCTTACAGGCAAATGTGGTCTTGTAGGTAAACTTTACATAGATATACCTAATAATTTTTATTTTGCTAATTTTCTCTTTAATAATATAATTGTATAAATAGGTATAAAAATAAATATTTATTCAAATTATAACCCTGTTTTCACGACGCTCACGACAACTGACAACTGTCAATACTATCTAGTGTACAGGATAAGTTAATAGGTGGGGTAACGGCATTTCGTTTGTGTTTATTATGAAATTAAGTTGTTTTAGGAAGTTTTTTAAATAAAGTAGTTTTTGTACAGAATGGTTCAAAAAATAATCTTCTCAAATACCACTCGTCCTGTAATATTTTATTAGATAAATTTTTATTTTCCAGACTCAAACTTTTTTATTTTAGGCAAAACTACTCAAACAAACTGAATATGAGTCCTACGGACTCGTGATTTTATCACATTTCAGTTTGTTTTCGTATTTTTGCCAAATAAAAAAGTTTTCGTGGAAACTAAAAATTTATGGATAAAATTTTAAGGACTCGTGGTATTACCTTTGATTAATAAATTACTTACACTGCGATTGGATAATAAAATTTTCGTTTTAAGTATTTTCCGGTAATTATTATTTGTTGTTTTTTATTATTTAAACCTTCCCTGAACTTCCACAAATAGTTTAAAACCTATATTAGCCAAATCTGTTCTCCTGTTTTTGTGAGTCCAACGAACAGCAATTTATTTTTATTTATATCGAAGATTATATGTAAATAGGTTTGGTTTTGTAAATTAATTTTTTATTATTTTTTTAAGTATCTTTAACCAGTTTTAAAACTGCTTGGACTTACGTTTAGAAAGTTTTATAAAAATTTAAATGTAATTAAAAATGAAAATAAAACCGACATTTCTAGTATTGTGCTGAAGTACTAGGTATTGCCAAAACTTTATCTCCAGTAAATAATTGTAATCTTTAAAAAAGCACTTGCTTTACAAACCTATTTACAATTCGTGTTATACTCTAAACGACCATGGTATAATATGAATAATAAAGTACAGTCAAAATTAACAAAAATATGTACATAATTGTAAATGATTCATAGTTTACGCTATATCAATTATTATTATTGATACAAATTAAATCCGCAACTAAATTAGTCTCATATTCGCAGATATGATTTACTTATAAATCGTTTAAATATGACACTCATGACGCACTATTTAACGATCTTCACCTGCAGAAATTTAATATAAAATTTATCTAATTAATAATTAATATCATTACTACTACTATTACCACTAAAGGAATTGCTAAACAATACATATTTCCGGGTGATTTAACATAGCTTTCTTATCTAATATAAAACAAATAATCGTTAATTTGTACAATTTGTTTAAATAAACTTAACATATTAAAAGATTAAAAGGTAGCAGTGCATAAATTGTTTATAATAATAATAATAATTTCGTAAATAAATATGTCTTATTCTTTGTAATGCCAAGGCACTGTTATCTACTTAAAAGTCATTAGTAATGTATGTATATGGATACATTTGTTCAATAAAATGTATAAAATTGAATTAAGAATAATTCTTTTGTTTACAACGATGGTTCAAAAACTTCCTTTACTTTTAGTAGGTTGCCTACGAGTAAGTATTTGGATAATATATAGGACAATTTCTGTTAATTTATATATAATGTTTTGTTTTTAACATATTTTAGTGGTATTTTATTTTAATTATTGCATTTATAACCGATAAGAAAGTGGTGATAAAAAATTGAAGAAAAGAGTTCGAGTTTGTGCCCATAAATATCTTTCACCTTTAAACTACTGCAATATTAAGACCGGCCATACACGTAGGAAAGCACATACATGCAGTGGTCTGTCGTAGCGAGGTTAAAGCCATGGCTTCCACAGGAGTAGTCGACACGATCGCGGTTGTTGGGTTACTTAAAAGAAAAAAATAAGGTCATGTTAACCATTTTTGAGATATATGTATTAGTAAAACAAGCTAATAATGATGCTGATGTACTCATCATTGAAGCAACAATATAGCAATCTAATATGGTAAATATAACTGTTGCTGTTGGTGAAGATGTAGGCTTACTCGTATTACTCACTGCTAGAACTCCAACTACAAAAACTATTTACTTCTTAAAACCAGGAAAAGCTCAACATCAATCGGAAATGTATTCTTCTAAAAGTTTATCTACTTTTTCAATGAGTCAAAATCATGTACCATTTTTACACGAAATAACTGGCTGTGATCCGACATCTGCATTTTACAGAAGCGGCAAAATATCAGTCTTTAAAATGTTTGAAAAACAAGATTAAGTTCAATGTGCTCAAGTTTTTAAAAACAGTATTCAACTCAAAAAGAAATCATCACCAACGGCATTCACTTTCTTCTTTCTGCGTATGGAGCTCCTAAAAAATTACTTGCTTAGATAAGTACCGATATCCATGTTTCGTTAAAAATACTAAAAATAAAAAACAAATTCAATTAGCTTGTCTTCCTCCAACCACAGCTGCTGCTCATCAACATCTTTTTCGGGTATATTATCAAGTTCAAGTGTAGCTTGGTGATCAGCTAGACCGTACAGAGTAGGGTTGGAAACTTTACTCCTACCTGCACCGGAAAAACTACTGAACACAATCTATTGCAACTGTAAAAAGGAATGCAGCGCTAAATGTGGTTGCAAAAAAGTTGGACTATTTTGTTCTCTGGCGTGTACGTATTGACAAGGTCGGTCGTGTTCTAATGCTAAATCATCAACAGGTGACGACTCGTTTGATTCCGACGAGATGACATGCGATACGTCGCTATTAACGCAATTTACTTGTTCTCAAAATGAAGATGATGAAGAAGAGGAAGAAGAAGAAGAAGAACCAGAAGAACAGCAAAATTTTAAATCAGATTAATAAGCTTCATTACTTTTATTTCATTCACATCACGTTTATTTTTTCAATTTTCGTTAATTTTAGTTATTTTTCAGTTTTTACAAATTAAACAGGATCATAATTTGCTCGAGGAATACGTCTACTGGGGAAACTACGTTAAAAAAAACGCGCAAAGTACACTACCTCATAGGTGCGTCTGCATATTATGACGATTACAAGTTTTTCAATTTTTTGGATAGTAATATATCAAAAATGGTTTTTGTAGATGATTTGATGATCTACAATTTTTATCTGAATTATTTTTCCGTTTTCCTGAAAATCGCGAAAAACTAATTTTTTGACCTTTAACCTTGAATAATTTTTTTCCATGCAATGAAATGCTGCGGAATTTATAAAATTTTATTTATAATTATATTTTGAACAATTCTACTGATTTTCAGCTTGTTGTACATTTATGTATTACGGAATGTCCAGATGGACCAGATTATTGGTTTTCTTTGCTCAATGACATTAACAAAATTAATAAAAAATAAATAATTTAATGGCACCCTCGCCTCTTTTTCCGATTCTTTAAATGCGACTGATTTTTAAAAGGCTGTGATAAGCATCCTTCTTTTACAAACACGATGCTGTCTTGTTACCCACTGCGGTAAAATTTTTTTTTTCTGATCGCCAGCGATTTCTTCTTCGGTGGTGTTTTATTACAGAAGTTAACACAAACGCTGCGGTCAACCTCGCGATGTCGCTCGAGAGGGAAGATACAATTCAACCGCTACGTGTATGGTCGGCCTAAGATTCTGATTCACCAAGTACCACAAACTGACCAATCGCCTGTAATATTTCTATTATCGACGTTTAATGTGTAATATTTAATTCTTTCGTAGATCTTTTTGCCTTAATAATTCTTGTTCCGATGGTTCCTAAGCGATTTATCTAACTTACCACCTGCACGTATCTTTTTACGGTAGAGCTCCATAGTTCTTGATAATTCCTTCGTTTTTCAGCTGATCCCTAGATCTGTCAGGCCTAAGTATATACACTTAATTTATATTCTACCGACTTACCAATTTTAGAGTAAAATTATGAGGTTTTGAGGATTACTGTCATATTTTTAAGATCTAATTGATGATATTTTATCATTTAAGGTTTTGAAACTTTGACACTAATAAGTTAGGTCTCTAAGACTTATTGTATAAAACTTAATAGCCGAATTTTTAAATTTTCAAACAAAAGTAGTCACAACAAATTTTTTCTTCATTTTTAAATTTCCCAAACTATTTTAATAAATAACAGAGTTTATAAAAGGTTGTATCTTGCAAAATCAGTGCCTTGGGGTGTTATTTCTTATAAAGCATTCTGTTAAGTGTTATACAAGATGTAGGAAAGTTAACTTATAGTCTGGTTGTTTGTGGTAATAATAATTTCGAAACTACTGGTCTCTATCTCGCTTTTTACGGGTATCATATATTTTAAGAATTCCCACCTATATGTGTAGCATAGAACCTACACATATAGGTGGGAAAATCGTTTTCTGTCTACAGCTCAGTCCATATGAAAAGGATTCAGGTGCATATTTGATTTAGCCCTGTACTTCATAACAGTAGCTTAATATGTTTTATTATATTAAAATGTCTATCCAAAATCAATGTCGCATTATTAAGGCAGCAGGTAATTTTGTCCGCAGTGGATTAAAGAACTTATAAAATTGACCACATAGGATACTATATCCTTCTAAAATTTATAAAATGTAATAATAAACTGTAACAAATCGTACAAGATCTAAACATATTTTAAACACCAATAAATTTTCCATTAAATAGACCTTGCAGATGAGTATACCGTTAGCTACTGAAGTAATTATTATAGTATAACTAAAACTACTTGAATAGGAATTATTTTTACGATTTTACCAGGGGAAACTCAAAAGAACGTCATTATATGAACGAACGTAGTAAAATTTCTATTTAATTTTGCATTTAACTTTCCGACTCACATCTGTATTGTTTTAAAGACCGCCCATCGAGTCATAAGTTATTGTTTCAACGAATCAGCGCGTGCTATAGTCGTCCAAACTAGTTAATGTACATTCCTGCGACATGCATCGATGAATGTTTGTTTGCACGGATTTCTAGTTCTAAGAATTTTTTAGCCCCTTCGAATATTGTAACGGTTAAACGGTATACTTATTAGCATCACTTCACAAAAGTGTTTCATAGGCGTCGTGTGGCTGATTTCGAAGTTATAACTGAATTTTTCGAAAGATTTTATTCGACGTACAATTTATAATTTTTATAAAGAAAATAAAGTTCCTACGTTAGAAATGATTTTCCATAAATTACAAGAATATGGCGAATATAAATATAAATCCTTGGAAACAATGAGAAATATTTTAATAAAATGCGGTTTTAAACATAAAAAACTTGATACACGGATGATTATTATGGAATCTTCACGTATAGTTATTCTACGACAAAATTATTTAAGAGAAATAAAAAAATATCGTGAACTGAATACAAATATTGTATATTTGGATGAAACATGGTTTGATACTCACGATACTGTTAAATACGGCTGGGTAGACGACTCTAAAAAATGCGTTTTAAAGGTAAGCGGTAATACACGTTAAAGAGGTAAACGAATTATAATTTTACACGCAGGGAATGAAAATGGTTTTGTACCTAACGCTTTACTACTATCTGCGAAAAACATAAAATATAGTTCTGCTGATTACCATCAGGACATGAATGCCGAATTGTTTGAAAAATTGCTTAGTGAACAACTGGTGCCAAACATACCGCATAACTCAGTTATTGTACTGGATAACGCATCATATCATTCACGTAAATTTATTAAAATACCAAATATGAACACTAAGAAAGCCGATTTTCAACAAGAATATGCCATAGATAACTTTTGTCGACAAAAGATGCACACGATTCTTCGGTTACCCCGTATTATTGCATTTTTAATCCCATAGAACTACTTTGGAGTAGTATTAAAAGTCGCCTTCGTAAAACAAACCAATCGCCGACGTTAGATACTCTAGTTTTAAATAATATACGTTCAGCTATCAACGACCCCTCTAACAAGGAAATTTGGAAAACAATGTGTCTCATGTAATACGTAAAGAATCAGAATATCACG
Source organism: Altica lythri (assembly GCA_964028335.1). Taxonomy (NCBI): domain Eukaryota; kingdom Metazoa; phylum Arthropoda; class Insecta; order Coleoptera; family Chrysomelidae; genus Altica; species Altica lythri. The sequence continues at coordinate 40,639,959 of OZ034804.1, read as the reverse complement.
TTTTGCCACCGTTAAATCAAATTATAATTCAACCAAATATTGATTCTTCTTCCGACGAATTTTCTGACAGTAACTGATTACTATATGTATTATTTTATTACCATTTATTATTATTATTATTATTAACAGCATTATATATTTTTAATATTTACTTTATGAAGCATTATTATGTACCTATGTTTTTCTTCCAGAGCTTTTATATCAAGCGTTTACTTGGCATCAAATATTTTGTCATTTAATGAGAGAGGGTTTGGAGTCAAAAAATACCGTAAAAGTGACGAGTTATGGGGTCCTTATCTCTCTTTGAACAACAATTATATTTTTTTGCAAGCTAATTTATGTTATTAAAATTGCACTTCTAACTGCCGAACTGTACTAACATACCTATCCCATTCCCTTCCCGGCAAAGGTAACTCACACCTCCTCGTTGGTCTTTGCTGGACAGTCAACTTTTATATTATAATGTCACTGACTAACTGAGTATAAGAAATCATAAATAAAATTAAAAAATAAATTAAAAGAATCATATGAATAATTTTTCGTACGCCCATGAATTCTTAGAAATTCGAACAGCGCGTTGACCACGCCTTATTCAAGTAGTTTTAGTTATACTTTACCTATTCTTTATGAGCTTTAACCATTTCATTTGTAAATATAATTTAACTTGTAGGAAATTATAAGTGCGTAATTGTAACTGTATTTTATATTTAATATACAATTAAAACCAAATGTTTTATATTTGCTTCAGTAGAAAATCAGTGTCCCATAAAGCAAATTACTTGACTGGAATCGCCTACGCATCCAGGCGCCGTAATTTTAAAAGTATAATAGTATAAAAATAAAACTTGAATATAAATAAAATGATTAATTTTAAATAATTCATGCAAAATCTAGCAGTTTCTTCAATAACATTGTTGGGGATTTCGGTATCCGCCTCATTTTGTTAAAGCTTACGAAATAGTTCATAACAGAACGCGCCAAACATAGATAATAATAAGTTAATTATAAATATATGTAATAAAATAATAATAGCTATGTAAACGACAATAACAATTTAAACATATATAAGCTTGATAAGGCTGCGCTTCTACAGGCTACAAGAAAACCTAAACAACATTTGTGTTAGATCAAAATAAAACAGGAAGTTAAACAAGACATCTGGAAGATGAAATCAGACGGCATGGTACCCAAAAACCTGCCTAAGAAAATATTCCAGGTAAAAATACATCAACTTAAGGAATGACAAAAGCATTTAACATAAACTTCAGATGGCTCTAAGATTAAAGAGAGTTCAGAAGCAGGAAGTGACTTAAACGTAAAAAATTGTTTTTCCTATTGGAACATATACATCTGTATCTTAAGCAGAAGTGTGTGCAATCTTTCAATACTCACTAAATCTGCTTATTCTATTATCCATTTTGCCCATTAAAGTCCGATAAAAGGAGTAGGTACTAGCTCCTTTTTCTGCGAGACTATCATCAATCACGTTTCGGACAATCCTTTTATGCCCTGGTATCCAGAACAAAGTTGCAAATATTGTAGAAAACTAATTTTGTTATAGAAACATACTCGTTTTAAAAGTTGTAACAAAAAATTAATAAAATTGGTCATTTTTAACCGAAGTATGATGACAAAACAGTTTTAATTTATTGCCAGAAATGACAAGATAATCAGTGATATAGCGGATGATAAGACGCATTAAATTTACCGCTAGAAATGACAAAAGATGTGCCTTTATATCAGTGATAGTGGATAGAACATGGCGAATAATAATCATATATTTATTGTCTCAGTTCATTCACTGGTTTTCACGGGTATTTACTTATAAAACTAAAATGTTTTTTTAAAGTGGTCTTGATGACAGTTTATTTGTCACTTTTTTCTAGTTATCTAAAATTATGAATATGTATCTTTAGAAATACTTTTTTTTTTAATTTCTAAATAATTCATATAATAATGTGGAAATAAAGATAATAGCGTCAAAGTCTTTGGTAAATAGTTAAGAAATATTTTATTTTTATAACAGCAAAAATAAAAGTATGTAGGTACTTTGCAACTGATATGATTTTTAGTGGCCTCTGTGTCATTAAAATTATATAGTGCGAACTAAGTACGTTAAAGAATATGAGTAATTATTAGTATTAAATTAGTGGATATGTATACTTTACTTTATCGTATTTATGTTTTGAACAGTTATAATTTCACGTTTATTTTTAATTATCCTCATATTTGAAACAGTAATTAATATTAATGTAAAAAGCTATTCATGAGGAACTAGGAACTAAAGAAACTATTTAAATTTCTCCTTAACTTATATTGTTTTTAATGTAATACTTTTTGTTACAGAAAAATGTTCAAAAATATAGCCAAATTTTGGGAATATGGTGCTGGTAAAGTTGTAAGTATTTTTTAATATCAAATTAAATTTCACTGACATGTAAATGAAAACAATATTAATATAAGCTTATATAAATTTCGTGTAAGATTAAACAGAACTTGATTTTAATGTGATTGCATAATGATATAATCGTACTATTATTAAAAAAATTAAATCAATACACTGGTTTTTCTATTTAAAATTATTTTTTATAATTTTGACAAGTAAAGTGACATTTTTCAAAACTGCTGTCAGTTTTGAAAGTCATTACTTTTCATAACTAGTTTTGAAAAGTAAAACTTTACGTAACTAGTTTTGAAAAGTTCATTTCAAAACAAGTTACGAAAAATATAAAGCAAATATAAGTAAACAACTAAGAATTATTTTATACTAACTTTATTAAAGAAATATTTAAAAGCAGACATTTTTAAACAAAAAATTAAATAAGTAGGTATACTTAATATTTAGGTAAATCAGAAACTTACCTTTTAATTATATCTGTATTAAATAGAATTGTCATTACAAAGGTGTCAATGCAAAATAAACACGAGAACTAGATGTATTGTTTTTAATTATTATTAGATAATTATGATTTTCTTTAATTATGGAATTTCGTCAAAATTATAAAAAATCTTGTACGGAACTCGTTATAAAACGCCATTTTGTTTAACTCGTGTTCATTTGCAGCACTCGCTTCGCTCTTGCTGCAACATCACACTCGTTAAACAAAATTGGACTTTTCATAACTCGTTAATACGTAAATAACTATTGTATAATCGGGAATATTAACTGATGAATGATCAAATCTGGTCATTCTCAATGTGTTTAAAATTTCTGAATCCGAATGTGTATTTTATATTTATTAAGAATTGTGTGACCAAATATTGAGTTTATGTTTCTAGCCAAAAAGGTATTAAAATGTAAAGTATAAGAAAATTTTCAAGTCAAATTGAATAATAGGAAAAAGTTTTGAGACTTTTGTCTATTGACAGCATGGCGCAAAATACGATTGTATAATTTTTTCATCTTTTTATGTTATAAGACTGTCAAAAAACGCTCTGTTCGTTTTATTTATTTACCTTGTTTAAGGTTTATATGTTAGATGCAACGAGACCACAAGAGTACCATTTTTGCAGTAGAGATGGCGCTACTTGCGCTGTGTTTTACTTTCGCAGACTTTCAACAACAAATATCAGCCAGTCTATAACGGGGATGTCTCTTCATTATTAGTGACTGAAGAGACAAGCCTGTACTATACTGATAAGCTCTAATAGAGCGAAACACAGTGACTACAGTTTGGTTTTGCCCTTGTATAGACTGATTGATATTTACATTTATGTCGCAGCATCATGTGCTCTTGAGTTAGGAATTCTAACCTGGCACAAATTCAGGTTATGTATCTGGATATATCGACAGTATCGAGCTAGATACGATGGTATCATTTTTTCATCTTTTTATATTATGACTGTCAAAAAACGCTGCGTTCGTTATATATATTTATTACCATCATAAATGACAGTATATAATTCGAGGTCAGGCGCAAAGTAAACACTTTTAAGAAATATCCGATACTAGTAGCGTCATCTATTATTGGAGCTAGCATTCGAAAGTTACATCTTCCATTGATGCTTTGTCAAAATTTCATCAAACAAAGAGCCAATATTAAGTTCTGTTTTAAACTTGGTAAAACATTTACCGAAACGCATCGATTGTTGAAACAAGTTTTCAAAAAAGTGCGTCTGTTAATTAAAAATAAACCAAAGTCTTCATAGAGGTACACATCGCGTTTTGATCGGGAATTTAGGCATGAGAAAGGTTTGTTCCGCACAAGCTCACGGATGACCAAAAAATGCTTCAAATTTAGCATTAGAGAGACAAAATTAAAAAGACCAAGAAAGGGTGACTTCAAAGCCTCTTTAACCTCTTGAAATATCTATCTTCGGCAAAGTATTTTCAATTAAACATATTTAGAAAAAAATTATCAAACTATAATGGTTTTCATCACCTGCGTAATAGAATTGTTTTGCTCGTGCACTTGCTTGTTTATCTAAAAAATAATACATATTATATACCTACCTACCCTCATTACTTATGTATATGAACAACATGACATATACTTTATCTTTATTTTAATCTTTCTATCATGCTTATTTCTCTATGAAATGATCCATTAAATCTAAGGAGTTTTTATTTATTATTATTTATTTTATTTTCATCATGTGTGATGTATTTCTGTTATTTTTTTAATTATTGTTTTTCTACATCTTTATTGATTTTTATGTAACACTATCAGACCCGGCGAACTTCAAACCGTTTTTTTACATTTCTACGATTTTCTCTCTTTTTTTGTTTTCAATGCTGTTTTTTGTCCTTTTTATCTCATTTTCTCGTTACTTTACAGGTTTTTAAAATGTGTTCGGTCTATTTTTTATCGATTACATAATATATTAGATATTAACTGCGCCACCTTAAGGAGACTTCATAATACTTAAATAAGTAAGTTTTGTTTGTTGAAATATATGAAATATCAATTGCGCCACGTTACGGAGGCGTCATAGTACTTAATTAAGTAAGAATTGCATATTTGAATATACTGCGCCATAGTGTTTAAGTAATAATTTCCTGTTAATATTTATAAAATATTAACTGCGCCACCTGATAATGGCGTTATATTACTTAATTTAATAAGTATTTTCTTAGTTTCTTGCATTTTTTCTCAGTGTTTTATTATTTATGTTAAAATACAAATAAATTAACTTACATTGCCATTATGAATTCATTAAATTATATAATGTACATCAAAGCTTATTTTTACCAAAGTAGGCCTTGTTAGGGTGATGAATTTCGCCCTGTATATTTAATCTTATTCTCAGTTGTAAATGCGCTGTTGTCACGTCCTCAATAAAATTATAGTGTTGGTGACAATATATAAAATAACAATTGTGTAATCGATTTTAGCTCCATCAAATCATTAAAAATTAGTACTTTCACAAAAAACGAAAATCGTCAATTTAAAAATATATATTTAGATATAATGAATGCATTTACAAAATAATAGTACTTAATTAAATGATAGCAAACAATAAAAACATTTACAAAAAAGTTTTCCTTTTCGTGGAGCTTTCCAGGTAGTGCGGTATTATGACATACCAATTGGTTTCAGCTACTTTGATAAGTAGAACAAAGATAAATATTCCCACAAAATGTTATGCTTCAAATAATGGAAATCCGTTTAATTGTGTTCAATAGCTACAGTGCAATAATTCAGCAGAAAAGCAGATACACTAATAGTAAAATAAGCAAAGTAAAAAAATGAAACATACAACATTAAAAAAAAACATTATAAACAACAAAAATTGGAGTAACAGATTTGGTTAAAACTATTGTCACGTTCATCTATTCGTTATGTATTTTCAATTCACTTCCAGTATCAAAGGTAAAATGTTGTCAAGTGAACAGTTTTTCATGTAATAAGTCCAATCCGTCAAAATAATTTTTTCTGAGTCAACAATTTTTTTTTACATCTCTGGTGTACATTGTCTTAAAGCTTCTGTCCAAGTTTTGTCCGAATATAAAAATGCAAAATAGAGGTAATCGAAGTAAATCATGTCTATGTCAGTTTAATATTTCATCTACTACATATGTCTTATCGTTGCTTCTGTATTTTGTAAGTATAATTGTCTTTTTTTTTTCATTTTTTTATCAAATTCGATGTTATTGCTGCTTAATTATCTCTGTAATATCTATTTTGTTGCTAAAAATGTAGGTGGTCTGTTTTGTTGTACAGAATGAAATGAAGCATTATCCATGTTTACTACACATTTCTCTGGAAAATTAAATAAAGCAGGAATAAGTTAATTAACAATCCAGTTTTTGAAAATATCACCATTTATAGTTTTGTGATAGTCAATGTCAGTATTTGAAGAGTCTAATAACAAATCACATCCCTCTATTGACCCACCATTTGCTCCTGCGAGTAAAATTGTAAATCGCTTTTCTTCGGATTACACATGCAATGGCTTACTTTTTAAATCAGATTACTGTTTCCATCGACGCGTTGGAGTACCATTTTTTTATATCCACGTCTATGTACACGAATCTGATGATTTCATTGCACTTTTTTAATTTCATAAATTTCTGAAGGAAAGAGATTTTGCTATTCTTCGCTCACTTAAAATTTGTCGTCAGTTCCCGTTTTTAAGTTTATATATCATTAATTTTGTATAAATAAGTTCGTTTACCGTTTAAATCTCAGTTTTGTTTTGCGTCAGTCAAAAGTTTATCTGAAGTAAAATATTTGTTTTTATAATTGTACGTCCAAATCTGCCACTGCAATTTTTTTTAAATGAAGTTCTTAAATGTATCTGCTTTATCTTTCTTCCTTTTATTTGCCGCTTCTTTACCATTAACTAAATCTTTTTTTAAGATTTTTCGTTTGTATTTAACACTAACCTAAAAAAAACACGAAATATTTAAAAAATGTATGAAATAAAAATTTAAATGATATTTGATTGGTCATAGATTAATGAATGAAATATCGATTCGTCCATGTCCTATCAAATTACATTTTAATTATCATTGTTATTAAAGAAATTAATGAAATAGTTATTTATGATATGAGTGTTAAAAGTGACGTTTTATTTTGTGAGTGAAAAAGTTTGTGAAATGAGCGGAGCGAATTGAACAATTTCACGAACAAAATAAAATCACTTTTAACACAAATACCATGCAATGTTTTTTGTACAACTGCCCTATTTTGATAATGAAATGGGCGAATTTGCAATGACAATAAACTAAACCGTGTTAAAAGTAAACTGAAGCGTGTTAAAAGTATTTTTAACAAGCTGCCAAGTAAACAATCAATTTTAACATTGTTTGCTATCATTAAAAGTGTCACTTTTAATGACAGTTGTACAAAAATATTTTATTCTGAAACATTTTTAACTTTTACTATAGTGTGTAATCTGGCAACATTGTAAAATAATGACTGGCAGAAGAAATGTGAGGTTAGGAATGCTTAATAAATTATAAGTAATTTGAATGTAATAAGAATGTAAAAGTGTATTTAATGTAACAAATAACTTCATATACAACTATTAATGAAATTAAAAATGTTTGGAACTATTTGCTGATGAAAATATTGGAATAATCTTGTATACAAACACAATTACTACTTACATTAAAAACCTAAGAGATCTTATATAAATCCCTCTTCTGAAACTTTCTGTTCTTTTCTAAACATGTAATATCATCTTTGTATTAATTTTTTTGTCTCTACACATTTTTTTTCTGCATATTAATTTTTTTAATGCATTTAACCATTATATTTATGATATTTGTTGTCAAACTTGTCAGTTTGTGACTTGCAGTGACTTGGTAACTTTCAAACGGCAACATGACAAAAACCAATACCAACGTGAATAAATAAAAAGATAGCCTGCTAGATATAAATAAACGTTGAATCGTTAATAAATATATAATTTGTATTGGAATATTAAAGGAACGCAGTTTCCTGGTTGTAGGCTACCTCCTTACCAATTTTCAGCCAAATGCTTTGCTTTTTTTGATTTGTTATTTATATCATATTTTCTCGTTAGTTTGCAGGTTTTTTTTGAAATTTTTGATAAATGTATTAAATATTAACTGCGTCACCTTAAGCTGGCGTCGTAGTACTTAATAAATTAATTTTTGCTCGTATGAATATATGATATATCAACTGGTCGGTGACGTTATTGTACTTAGTTAAGTGAGAATTGCTCGTTTCGATATAAAAGGTATTTACTGCGCCACCTTACTCTAGCACCAGTTTAGAAAGAATTGCTCGTTTAAATATATTAACTGCGCCACCTTACGGTGGCGTCTTGGTACTTAATTTAGTAAGTATTTTTTTAGTTTCATTTTTTCTACATTTTTTTTTGTTTTTTTTTCGAGTATTTTTCATTTTACTTTAAATACTCTTTTTTCCATTCATTTAGAAATCGAAATACAATGCCATCTACCGGATATCTGTAACCTAAATATCCAATTAATTAACATTGCTATTTATTAGGAATTTTTTTAAACTACATAAAATATATAATAAATACATAATTTGTATTGAAATATTAAAGAACGCGGTCGAACCGGATAAAAAGTATTCTATGTACGTCTCCTGGTTGTAAGCCAAATAGCCAAATAGGTTTAGCTCTTCTTGAGTTATAAATCATGACTTTCTGTTATCTTGATTTTTTTATCTAGTTATCTTTAATGTTTGAATCACATCCGAATTACACTACTCAACAATTGAAGTGGATAATTTTAAAATTCCCAAAAATTAACATATAAAACTATTTTTAAAATAATTGCATGTGGTTTTTTCTCCTTATTCTTATCGGCCCTTATCTCGTACAAAGAGAGAAATGTTGTTCCAAACATGAATATATCATTCATATAAAAGTACTTGTATTGGCTTTACCAGTTGTCAATAAGTCAAGAAATCTATTTATCACAAAAACAATATGCCGCAAAGACGTTTAGAACTAGTGCAGCTCGAGCAATTAGTTTGTTGGATCCAACAAGGCATAACTCAACAAGAGGTTGCTATGAGGCTAAATGTGTCGCAAAGTATAATAAGTCGTGCATGGAATCGGTATATAGCAACTGGATCTGCAACATACAGGCATGGAGGAGGAAGAGAACGATCTACAACTCGTCGGCAAGACCGTTTTGTAGTTCTGACGGCAAGAAGAAACCCAACATTCACGGCTTCCAGAATTAACAGTATCTTCAGGCATGCTAATGGACTAGCGATTTCCAGTCAAACTGTCAGAAGACGGTTACATGCATCCAATTTAAGGGCTAGACGGCGCGCTACCCATCCACGACTAACTAGGGAGCAGCGTGCATGCAGATATCGCTGGAATTTCGAAAATTGGAGGAATTGTCTCTTTACTGACGAGTCCAGATTTCGTTTGTATACGAATGATGACCGAATATTAGTGTGGAGGGAAAGAGGACAGCGTTACAATGAAAATCTGAGAGTCCCAACCACTCTTTTGGGAGGTGGATCCGTTTGCGTGTGGGGAGGCATACGTTTTAACGGTCGCACTGACTTAGTCGTCTTAATTAATGAGACAATGACTGCTACACGATATCGAGACAGAGTCATAGTACCAATAGTTGTTCCATTTTTTGGTGCAATAGGCGAACAATTTGTTCTGATTGATGATAATGCTCGCCCTCACCGTGCGAGAATTGTCAACGAGTGTATAGAAGCTCATGGCATTACAAGAATGGAGTGGCCACCGTGTTCAGCTGATATAAATTGCATTGAACATGTTTGGTCCGAAATGTCTAGGCAACAAAATAGACTCCTTCAACCGCCCCAAACCTTAGATCAGTTGGCCAATACATTGCGCGCGATTTGGGAACGTATACAGCAGCAGTTCATCAATAATTCAATAAGAGGACTTCCAAATAGAGTTAAAGCACTATGGCGACATAGAGGTGGACCCACACACTATTCATTTTTTGTTTCGGGATATTAGAAATTGAGCAGGAATAGAAATTTTAGGTTGTTAATTTTACAATTTTTGTTTATTTTCTATTTTTTTTTCTTAAAGAATTTCTTTCTTTCGGTTCATCTGTATGAAAATAATAAGTAAAAATAAATCTTTATTTATATCACTTCATTTTTCTATTTGACCTTATGAACAAAAAATAAAATACACATTTTCGTAATATCCACTTCAATTGTTGAGAAGTGTATTTGTTTTTTAATCTTTTTATTTTCTTCACAAATGTAATTCTTACGGGCTCGGAGTGGTTCTGTGTTTTTTTATGTTTTTCACATTATTCGTCAAAAATGGTCGAATCGATACTTTTTTGTGTCTTGTGTATTCACTTCGTACTTAGTGGAGTGTTCCTCTAACAACAAAACTCTGCTCTATTGAAAACCTCATTATTAATTAATTAATATTATTCGACTGGTCGTGGTTACTGATTTTCCTATTGTCTTTAAATTATTATCTTCACCATTGCGATACAATCACCTATTATTACTAGTCACGTTTAAAAGGCCTTTTATGATTGTTTTAGTTATGTTTACCAACATTTAGGAATTACTTGTATAATTTCTGATTAACACTTTTATTTATGACTAGCTGTACCCGCGACGTAATTCGCGTGGCGTGTTGATTTTTATATAAAAATTTCTCCCCCGAATTCGTTAAAGGGGTGGGGGAGAAATTTTTATATACCAGATGTTAAGTTGAAAGAAGACAAATACATCTTTGAAAACCGCATTCATCAGTACTTTTCATGTGACGCGCGCACAAACATACAGACAGACAGACAAAAAAAATCTAACCACATTTTTGGGTTCTATATCGATGTAGTAACGCCCCCGCTAATTATTTTTTAAATATCTTTAATGTACAGAAGTTTCATTTCTACAGATTTATTATAAGTATAGATTATTTTTCACGCCCTCGCATGGCCCCTTGTGGGTGGAATTTTCTAAAATCCGTTCACAATTGACCTCAAAATTATAAAAATAACTATTGTGCAAAGTTTCAAACCTGTAGGACTTTTAGATTTTAAATTTTTATTTTTCACGACCCGCAACACCCCTGTGGGTGAAATTTCGTAAAATCCGTTCACAATTGACCTCAAAATTATAAAAATAACTAATTTGCAAAGTGTCAAACCTGTAGGACTTATAGATTTTAAATTTTATTTTATTTTTTTCACGCCCCCGCATCCTCCCTTGTAGGTTAAATTTCGTAAAATTCATTCACATTTGACCTTAAAATTATAAAAATAACTATTTTGCAAAGTTTTAAACCTGTAGGACTCATAGATTTTAATTTTTATGTTTTTTTATTTTTCACGTCCCCGCAACCCCCACTGTGGGTGAAATTTTGTAAAATCCGTTCACAGTTGACCTCCAAATTATAAAAATAAGATGATTTCTGTATAGCTTTAACCATTAAGGTTGCACACGCGACGGAAGCTTAAAAAATGGATTAACTTCCCCCGTTTTCTCAACATTTCCCTTCACTGCTCTGCTCCTATTGATTGTAGCGTGATGAAAAGTATACTATAACCATAACAGAAGTAGGTATGAAAAATAATTGTACCAAATTTCGTTAAAATCCGTCGAGTAGTTTTTGTTTCTATAGCGGTTATACAGACAGACAGACAAAAATTTTACTGATTGCATTTTTGGAATCAGTATTGATCCCCAATCACCCCCTGATAGTTATTTTGGAAATATATTTCATGTACAGAATTGACCTCTCTACAGATTTATTATAAGTATAGATAAAAAGTTACTGTTTTTTTTTAAAAGCTGTAATAATAACACCAGATGTGCGAAAATAGACCCATAAAAAATTTTGCTGTATTAATTAGTAGATGTTTAAATTTAAATATTCAATTACAACATTTTTTGTCGATATTACAACCATATCTCTATGTTATAATTTCCTTGTAATATTAAAACAATGTAAATTCTATACCTGTAATTTATAATGTATTTAATTACATTCAGCTGGAATATAATTTTTTTTTCATGAACTTGAACTAATGTTAAATCCTCTCATAAGGTCATCATATAGTAGTAAAAAAATACCGTTTTTCTAGTCAAGAATATTTTGCAAGGAAATTGATGTAAATTATTAAAATGTATTGACGCTACTTAATAATTACAATAACAAGTAGCGATAATTCTCAAACCTGTTTATTAAATTAGTACTTAACCGTTATCTAGAAACTGTCAGTCATTTCTGATGAGCTTTTACCATTCAGTTGAGTCAGTTATTCATGTTTTAACAATAATACTACCAATTAGGAGTGCATTGTAAAAAAATCACTAAATTAAATTTACAAACAGAAAACAGTAAATGTGTATTAAAACTTTTGAGTATGTAATACAATAACTTGGCATTTTAAATCGAGCTTAAAATGCCAGATTCGTATGTCCTAAAGGCTTCGAAACAATTGATCATACAAAGTTTACTACCCTAACCTATTACACTGAAAAACAGAAAAAAAAGATCAGATCAACTTTTTTATATGGTTTTTAATGACCCCGAATTAAAATACGGAGTCTGTTTTTCTTCATTATAAAATAAAAGAGAAATTCGATCGTTCGAAGACAAAAGAGTGCGATACTAGCGAAAAACTGTTTTTTCAGACATATTCGGAGTTATTTTTTACAAATAACTTAAAATTTTGATCTCTTATGAACAACAAAGGTACTATTACAGGCTTCAAAATTATTTAAAAATCTGCTCACATTAGTACAAAACACTAAAACACTTATTTTTTGTGATTTTCAGCGATTTTTAGGGCGACTTTTACCATGCGGTTAAACATGTTTAAAATTTTATTTTAGCACAAAATTCTGTTTAACTACACAAGTTGTCTTGCATCACAAGTTAAATATGATTATCGATCTGTCAAATTTAAACAGCCAAAAATCGCTGTTTAAGCTGCTAAACTTATTTAGCAGTTGAATTTGAGGTTAGATGTTGGTCGTGAATAATTTTCGAAGAATTTGAGTGTGAAAAGAATAATGAGTTTGTTTGAGTTTCTTTTTGATGAGATTGATGACGACGACGAAGAAATTGTCAACTATATGAACAGGCCTCGAGATGTCAGGGTTATTGAGGCAAGATCAAATTTGTTTGAAACCCTGACGGAGAAAAAGTTCTTTCGAAGATTTCGCCTATCCAAGAAGACGACGATGATTTTGCTAGAAATAATTGAATCTAGATTATTGTTTAAAACGGAAAAGTAAGTATCTACCTATACTTTGTTTACTTATTATAGACTTGTAAGATACATACGATAAGTACGTACCTACCTACCTACAAAATTCTTACCTAGTACCTAGTACTTAAGAAAGGTATAAAGTCCTTATAGAATTTGTGTTTTATATCAGTCCAATATGTAGCTACATCATAGGTTATCTTATTTATTTGCCTAGGTTGGCAGGTACCTACGTGCTAACATAACTAATCTTAAATCTCAAACAAAGTCTTGCGCCGGCCGGCCGCGTCTGACAGAAAACACGTTTTACGCAACAAAACAAACCAAATTTCGTCGAACAACCGTGAAATAACACAACGGGCCACTCTAAAATGCGTTTAGTTAATTTCAAGCTTCAACATCGTGGTGCAAGACAAACTTAAATAAGTTTAAATTAATCGTGTTTACAAATGAAAACATGTTTAACTAAATGGGTTTAAACTTATTTTAAATAAAGTTTGGTAAAAGCCGCCCTTATTAGTGTTTTTCGCAGTTTACTCAAAACTCAAGCTTAATGGAGAAAAACGGACTTAAATTCAGGGCATTAAAAAACATAAAAATGTTGGTCTGGTCAAAAGTACGGATCACTTTTTTTTGGGTGCCGGTGTTATAAGTTTTTCTTGCGTTTTTTAAATGCGACTTAGCTGTGCATCATTTTTTTCTCTATGAATATTTTTAGAAGTTTTTATATGTTAAAAAAACATGACTAGTTGATCTTTTATAAGTAACCAACTTTTTCATAGTTTTTTTATAACACATTTTATTGCCCGTAAATTATTATAGGAATTTCCAGTTTTTACAATTAATTTATGCTTTTATTCCTTTTTTTGTTTGTTTTGCAAGAGGGTTCATAATTTTCCATCAGTTTATATTTTTTTTAAACAATTATACATATTTTCCTAGAGAAAAATCGGCTAGCCATCCTCTAACAATAACTTTTCGACTCGGGTGAAATATAGCGCATTCCATACTCGTTGAGGAATATACTAGTCTAAAACCAATTATAGCAATAAGCTAAGACAATTATCAGTAATTTACGTTTAGTAAAATTTATCAACTTTGCGAAATGTTAAATAAATTTTTATATACATATCATTTGGCCCACGACATTACTCCTTTACTGTTTTATTATAAAACAAATGCATAATGTAAAAATCATGGTTATTTTTAAGATTTTATTACCTTTACATGTCTTTAATATTAAATGAAATGACCACCAAATCGCCAGCTGATACTTCAACTCTGCGTCATATCTTGTTAATCTTCATAATTTATTCAGGAGCCTTATAGTTGGTGTAGATTTAGTAGTGTATTTTTAACTGTTTATGTTAAATGTATTCATTTAGTCATAAGAATAAATAGTAGATATTAAACTTAGATGAATAACAAACAATTATATAAATAATACTAGCTTTTACCCGCGGCTTTGCTCGCGTGGAATTGGGACATTCACAAATGATTTAATGACTGTCTATTTTACATATAAAAATTTAATTTTAATCATTCTGTAGGTTTATCTTTAGTAAAATAGGTCTGGCCTAACTACTTTTAATTTGTTTTTATTTAAAATTTCATGTTTGTCAGTCAATCACGCTGCAACCACTAAACAGATTTTGATCTTATAATATTGATCTATGACAGTTCTACATTGGACCTAATCATCTGTAAGATATAGTAATTTCTGAATCATTTTTATATGTACTTGCGATAAAAAACAACGATAGCGCGTTTAAGTAACCTCATAGCGCCATCTAGTTTCGAATATCAAAACTAAATTATAGCAAGTATGTATGCACATTGTGTATTATTTTATTGATATTTTTAAATATATCAATGAGATACTTTCATACCAAATCTGACCCCTCTATTGTTTCGTGAAAGGGGTGGGGAGAGAAATTTTTATACACTAGATGTTAAATTGACAGAAGACAATTACATCTGTGAAAACCGCATTCGAATCGAATCAAAAATTTTCATGTGATGCGCGCACAAATATACAGACAGACAGACAAAAAAATCTAAGTACATTTTTGGGTTCTATATCGATGTACCCGCGACGGCGTTCTCGTGGCGTGTTGATTGTTGTATAAAAAGTAGCCTATGTCACTCTTCATGCTTTCAACTATCCCGAAACAAAAATCATGCCAAAATTTGTATACGCCAGATGTTAAGTTAAAAGAAGACAAATACATCTTTGAAAGCCGCATTCGAATCCAATCAGTAGTTTTCATGTGATGCGCGCACAAACATACAGACAGAAAGACAGAGAGAAAAAGAATCTAACCACATTTTTGGGTTCTAAATCGATGTACCCGCGACGTCTTTCGCGTGGCGTGTTGATTGTTGTATAAAAAGTATCCGACCCCCATTCAACCCTTATAAAGGGGGGTCTAAAAATACAATATAAGTACACCTCCACAACTTCTAAAGAGCACACATTTTAATTTTCTAGACTTCAAAAACATAGAACTTTTATACAAATTTCCAACCTACGTTTTACCCCCTTAGGAATAGAGTTTCGTAAAATCCTTTCTTAGCGGACGTCTAGCTAGACCCCATAAGGAACTCATCTGCCAAATTTTAAGTTTGTAGGTCTTATAGTTTCTGAGATATGGTGATGAGTGACCTTTCGCTATTTTATAGATAAACTTTGAGGTGTGCTTCAAATTTATAAATATAGTATATAAAATCTTTATTGTTAAAATTACCAACAACAAATTGGAATGGTTAGTTTTATATAAAAAAAGTAATGAATTATCATCTGGATTTTACGAATTTTTGGTAAAAATATTTAGTTTTTAATGGTATATTAGAAAACATCATTTTTACAACTAAAATAAACCTTTGTGTTATTACTTTTAAATTTGTATAAAAGCAGAAATATCTCTGGGCCAAGAACAATGTAGATTTGGTGCGTTAAATATTCCAAGCGTTATGTTTCTAGTTAACATCAAAGATGATTTTTCAAATTACCTATTATACGTGCTTGATAACTACGACTATTGCGATGACTAACTTAAAATTGCCTACATCATGAAAATATTTAACTAAATTGCGTGCACTCGCAACCTACCAATTTTCCATCTAATTCAAGCATAACGTTATAATTCTAGGAAAATTTTTCAACAGACTGTTCATGATTACTTATACCTAAATATAGAAAATCTGAATAATACGACATGGGCTCTTATTTAATAGTCATAACATTTAATAATATTAAACTATTTAAATTATTTTTTCGATCTATATTCAATTAATGATAAAAGCAGTGCACTTTGCGCATTTGATCCATAAATAAGTATTTGTACAGAGTAAATACGATTATTAATTTTAAATAGCAAAATTATAGGTAGGTTACAGCAAAACATGTTATCTGCTTTTTTTTGCTAAAAATTTGTTTTTTGTTATTAAATGATCATAAATAATATATACTTTGATCACAAATCGTTGTCGTCTGAGATCTGGGTTGACACAAACATCAAGATAACCGAAATACTAGACAGCAATGATGATGATTCAAAGTAGATATCATTTATAATCATTTAATGCCAAAAAGCACATACCTAAAAAAAGGAGATAACACGTTTTGTCACAATAATACTTGTACGATGATTTCGTACAAAAAAATGTTATAGTTGGTCCAAAGTGAATGTAAAGTTTTTTGCTCTTTGTCGGAATTTGAATGCCTTTGATAGCAGTGCCGACCATTGGCGTGGAATTAAATAAAAAGGGTTCAAAATTTTTATTAATTTTTGTATTAAATTTCGAAAGAAAAACGGTTTTTGTATATTTGTAAATTTTGTATCAATTTGAAAATTGTCAAATAACAAATTAATTCTTTCTAATTAAAACTTGTTAATTTTAGTTATTAATAAAAACATTTGACTTCAAATAGTACATAACTCATAATATTTTTATAACAATTGTCTACAAATAATACTCATTTTGTCAGACAATCTTAAAAGATTGTCTGTCCAGCAAGGACCACGAGGAGGTATGAGCCTTCCTTGCCTGGAAAGGAAAGGGTTGGGTATGTTAGTAAAAATATAAAATTAGTTTGTTTTTGAAAACAAGTTTTCAAGATACATCACGATAGTTGTAAAGGAAATTGGTTAGAATGACTAACAAGAATTGTCAGAGTCTTCTGAAGTAGAATCGTTCCCAGGTTGAATAACTAATGGTGCTATTGGCGGTAAAACAGGATATTCCTTTTCTATTTTTATAACATGTGCTTCGCAATTTTTCCATACATCGCTATTAATGCCACTAATTAACTCTCGAATATTATCAAGAACAACTGCGCTTAAGGTTGGTGACTGATTATGTTTTCGAAATAGTTATTTGTGACACAAGGACGGAAAATGACATTTTGCAAGAGCGAGTAAAGTTGTGTAGCCGAGGTGCGTAGCACCGAGGCGAAACAATACGAGCACTTGCAAAATATTTTCCGGACGTGTAACACACACTATTTTTTGGTTCGACTAATTTTTAATATTTTCAAAAGTTCTGTTATGTTCAAGACTTGACTGCTTGTGCTAACTGAACTAAGACCACTGACTAGAAGATAGCCGACAAAATGTCAGCTGGTAATTAATTTTTATACATACAAATGTTCTTGATACAAATACTGTGCTAATAACATAGACAAATTAATTAATTAATTCTATTATCTCTGGCTAATAAGCAGCACAGAGAAAATTGTTATATTAAAAATATTAAAATCAATATCTAATAATTTTATATAAAAATAGCAGAGACAATGAACTATATCCATAATCGAATGATAAGTAGTTGTAAATTGACATAAATGTCAAATTTTATAATACAAGTTGTGAGAGAAATTAAATGTAAATTAGAATCCTGCTTACATTTAGAAAAAGTTATAGGTAAGTTTAGTATATTGTACGTTGTTTTTAATTAAATTTAATTAAAAGTTATAATTATTATGTATTTTTGGTGACTTAAAATTTAAACTCATAGCGCCATCTCTTTAGATAATCTAAAAGCTACTTTGCCGGCCTAGGCCGGAAAATGCCATTTTCCGGACGATTTTGAAGTAATTAATAGTATTGTTTCTGGACGGAGGACCAAAAACGTTTCTTTACTGTACTCCAAACCATTTCGATTGGATTAAAAATAAGGAGGTAAACGCAAAGGGGTATGACTATGTCAGCTGCAAATGGTGTCAATGACGTATTCATTTTTAAAAATCCGGATTTTTGATCATTCTTATTAATTCCTTCTTTACTGGAACCTTTTTAGGAACATCGATATTTCTGATTGCCATAAATCTTAAAATTTCATTCTTTTTTGTGTTATTATTAGGTATTTTGTTTAATATGCGGAAATGATACGACGCATTGTTCATAACAAATACTGAATTGTAAGAAAACCCAATAGATAGTGTTGAATTTCGATTCATAAATAAATAAATAAACGAAAAACTAAAAGAAAGTGGAAAATTAAAAACAGAAAAAATGCGAAAAAAATAAAGTCTAAAAAAATACCTTTCTAAATCAAATAATATAACGCCACCGTATGGTGGCGCAGTTATTATCTTATATATTTAAACGAGAAATTCTTACTATATTAAGTACCGTAATATACATCTAATATAAAAAATCAATAAAAATCAATCACGCTACTGTGTACTGTAATGGGGAACAAGACTATGCGAAGTATTTAACTCATGTCGCATTTTGCAATATTCCTCTTTGATCTTTCGTTTGATATACCACCGCGCTTAGTAAAAGCCGTCGGCATTTCTTACATTAATATCAAAAAGGTGCGAACCGACTTGAAAATGGGAAACTATATACACAATGTTGCCATTACTTAAAAATGTCTTTAAGTATAAGTAATATATACAAAATTGATATCGCTAGAAGTGAAAACTATTTAAATATAAAGAACCTAGTTAATTAATTTAAGTATATATTTTGTAGGAATATTTTTATATTATTTTTCTAAGAGTCATTGACGAACAATTCAATGGTAAAGTAGAGAGAAAATTTTAAAAATATATAAACTTAGGAATATTCGGAAATATATCAGGCAACCTAGATTCGAAAGTCGATTCCTTTGTTGGGGTTAGAAGGCGTGGTTGTCTTTTCACATTATTATTAGTTAAACTATACCTGTACTTTATACCGTCAAAAAATATACTATATTAAAACACTTATCAAGTCTTTAAAAGAACATAAAATAATTTCTTGATGCTCATTATAAAACAGAGTAACTTTGTTACTATGAGCAAGTCGGAGTTGATTGGAGAAGGATAGGTGTAGTACTTATTAATTATTTATTAAGGAACAACAAACAGGTTACAGCCTAATTATATCTTTCTATAAGCTTACTATAAATACTAGTTTACAACGTAATCACATTTTAAAATACCCACACAAGAAATAATATAAATTTAAAATTACAATATGATGAGCTTTTTTATCTGTAAAAGAAAGTAGAAAAAAAATGGATAATTAACAAAAATGATAAAAATACCAGAAAGTCAAATAAATAAGGGTACAAAAGTTGTGTATTGGACTGGTTAAGTAGTCTAAAAAGACTAAAAAGTGTATTCTTCTTTTTCTCTTACACATAAGTTTTAACTAGTATATGCTAGAAGGGAAGCATTTGTAGAAAATATTTAATATTCTATGCCTGTATCTAATGTATTGCATAGAGAACACGCGTGACCTAAAACTGCACCATTTAGAGAGATAAAGACATTGTATCGAAAAGAAACATTTAAATTATAACATCTTTAAACATTTTAAAAATCTTTACAAATACTACAAATATTTAAATATGTTCTATAATTTCTGTGTGTCATCTTTTTTAGTTTCCTCTAATGATTAAATTAAAAAAAAAACACTTAAATCATGCATTGTCATCGAGTTCTGAGTGTAGGGATACCTACCTATGCTACCCACTAGTCTTAATGGTTGTCAATTGTGATTAATAGAGAATAAACTATTGTCAAACATACATGGTATATTTAATACTATTTCTAACTTATCATGGCGCAGTCAGTAGGATATATTGTAAAAAAACAAAGAATTGGAATTTAATAGGAGAAGTGGTTGAAGTTAAAAGCAAAAGAAAATATGTAATAAAGACTCCTAGTGGTTACGTATTGGAAAGAAATAAAAGATTTATTAAGTTTTTGATAAATTAAAATTAGGATTTTTTTTATCTTAAGGGGGATGTGTAGGGATATCTACCTATGCTACCCACTAGTCTTAATGGTTGTCAATTGCGATTAATAGAGAATAAACTATTGTCAAACATACATGGTATATTTAATACAATTTCTAACTTATCACTGAGCGACCCCGAAAGTTTCAGATATGTACTTAGTCGGGAGGTAAGTTTAAAATGATTACAAAATTCCAGCCAGACAGACAAAGAGGCAAAGAGAAAACAAGCGAAAAATATAAAAAAGAGTAATAATGTTGTCAAAAATACCAAAGGAAAATACAATTACTAAAATCTTTGAAGGCTGGTAAACCTGCTGTTCGTTATAAGATTTGGTGAACTTCGATACAAGTGTAAAAGCGATTGCTAACCTAAAAAGAACTTTAAATAATTTTATAAATTTGTTCGTCGAACTTATTAGAATATAGTTTTGGTATAAGGCAATTTAGGTTAAATGGACACAAAATCGCGTCTAATGTATTAGATAGAGATTCTGGACATCCTGTAAAACATCGTGATACGATTTTTATCAATCTGATTAATGCATAAACATCCGAAATGACACCAATACTTATAAATTAAAAATAAGAAGTATAAATATCTACATATCGGCTATTTGGATCAAAAATAATTTAGAAAAATACCTAATGTATCTGACACATGAGGTCTGCCAAAAGGATAAGATAACAATCAATTAATTTCTATAAGGTATTAATAGTATATTACGTATCAAGAGTGGTAAGTAGGACATTACGTACGAGTGGAAAAGTTACGCACGAAGCCGCGTAGCGGCGAGTGCGTAATTAAACGAGTACGTAATACCTCTTACCACTCGAGTTACGTACTATGCTTTATCTACGAATCAATATTTTAATTTTAATTCTAAATATACTATACTGCACTGTTATCTACTCCTTTGACAGTAAATGTCATTTATACTTATTTTCACCCTGCATGGTGACAATGAGTATAAATGACATATACTGTTAAAAGAGTAGATAAAATTATTTACTAAATATAACCAAGTGATAACAATGGCCATCGAAACTCTGAATATAACTGGCAAGAAAAATTTAAGATCACAGATGTATTGATCCTTGCGCATACCACAAAAGTAATAAAGTCGTCAGTTACCCTTATTAAACAATATTCCTATTTCAGACTTTCCAGATATACCTTATCCTGGCGACGACACAGCAATAAAATATAGAGCAATGATCAGACAGATTTTTGTATAATTTTGAGATACTACCTATATAATACTGATCGGTATAAGGGTGCATGGAGTTGGCACGTCGCGTTGCTCTGGCAAGTGGAGGCAATATAGAGCGGAGTTCTTCTGAGCATAATCCGTTTAAGTATCGGTAAAACAAAGGAAAATCAGACACTGCTCTTCGGTAATACTGATGTCATTTATTAGTCGAACTGCTCTTCTCAGTATTGTATCAAGAACTCTGAGCCTAGACGGAGCCACCGATCCCCATACATGGTAGTAGTATTCAAGATTTGGTCTTATTTGGGCTTTGTAAAGAGTAGCTAAGTTGGATGGAAAGAAACATTTCCGTGCTCTAAACAGAAAACCTAACTTCTTTTCTGCTGCAGTTGCTATGGATGCAATGTTCGTTCCTGAGTAGGTCCTGTGAGATCGTTATACTAACCAGCGCAATGGAGTCGCTTGCTACAAGTGTCTAATCGTTCATTGTAAAGGATCAGTCGTATGTTTGCCTCTTGTTTGATAGGCAACATGTCTTTGTCTTGGAAGCGTTGAAATTAACAAGATTTTTTCTTCCCCACTGGACCACAATTTTCAAATCTTGATTGAGAGAAGCGTTTGTGGATCTTCTGTCCTCTTCCCGAATATCTAGGGATATGGGAGGGATGTGCGCTTTGTTACAGTGTAGGTTGCTATCATCTGCAAAACCGTTTATCGAGTTATTAGTGGCTTCTAGTAGATTATTAATGTGTAAAAGGAATAGAGTAGAAGCTAGAGCCGAACCTTGGGGAATTCCAGCGTTCATCTTGTAAAGGTTGGAGGAATGTTCATCTGTCTTGGATGTGCCTGTTGGAGAGAAAGTTGGATATCCATCTGCAAAGGTTTGACGAAAGTCCGTATCACGGCAGTTTGTTCAAGAGAGCTACATGCCGCACTAGATCAAATGTTTTTGAGATGTCTAATAATACTATTTGAGTCTCCCCTTGGTGGTGGATGGCATCACTCCAGACATGAGAAACATATGCTAGCAGATCGGCTGTTAACCTTTGGTAGTGAAAACCATATTGCCTGTCACTTAAAAAGTTGTGTGTCTCAAGGCAGCTCAGGATCTCGTGACTGACGTATTTCTCCGTAGTTTTGCTAATAACAGATAGAAGAACTATGGGTCTGTAGTTAGAAGGCAGGGTATTGAAGCCTTTCTTGGGACTGTACACGAGCAGTTTTCCATAATTCTGGAAAAATACCAGTATCATATGATAGTTGAAATAGTTTAGTTAAAACTTGCGCTAGTTCAGGAGCACAAGCCTTTAAGAGTAAAGGCCACTTGCTTTGTTGGTATTTAGAGTAGCAAGGACTTTCTGCATACGCTTAACGATAAATTTGATATTTTTTATTGTGTGGGGAGCCCGTGAAATAGAAGGTAGCTCCATGTTGTCCTGTGGGTTTAGTTGTCGAGTTCGAAGAGAACATTTTGGCAAAAAGTTCTGCCTTTTCTGTAGAGGACGTAACTATTGAGCCGTCATCTGCTGTGAGTGGAGGGAACGAACAATTTGTAATATTGTTATTCAAGCTTTATAGTTCAGACTTACCTACACGTGTATTAGCAGTTGCTATGTACTATGGTGGAATTTATTGAGGTAAATGGCACCTTTATTATTTATCCATGACGTTAATGAGAAAGAGAATATTTCTCAAATCCACAATTTTAAATTTAATTTTTTTAGTCCCTCTCTAATGTTTTTATTTGGTTAGTTAAAGGAACCGCGGATTTTTATTAAACTAATTATTTTGAGATATCTCTCATCTATACTAATATTATAAAGCTGAAGAGTGTGTTTGTTTGTTTGTTTGAACGCGCTATTCTCAGGAACTAATAGTTCGAATTGAAACATTCTTTTTGTGTTGAATAGACCATTTATCGAGGAAGGCTTTAGGCTATATAACATCACGATGCAACTATAAGGAGCGAAGAAGTAATGGAAAATGTGAAAAAAAACGGGGAAAATTATTGATCCTTGAGGGCTTCCATTGCGTGCGCTGCGAAAACAGTTCAAGATACCAAAAATATATGTATATAAGAATTATTCCTCTTGAAATGATCTAAAAAAATGTCCGCGACAGTATATGTCTATCTTTTAAGATTAACTCACTAGAACCTTTTTTATGGTAATCAAATTTGGTCGAAATTAATGCATTATTTGTTAAGAGTTGTATCAACGTAATAATATTAATCTTTATCCAAATAAATGTGTTGTTGATTAAGAGTATTTAATTGTGAACAAAATTGTCTTTGACATCACTTAATTTCAATGAACATCTTAAAAGATATTACAATTTTAAAATAATTATAAATGTGAATGTAAGTTTGTCTGTTACGCTTTCACGCGAAAACTAATCAACCGATCATTATGAAACTTTGTACATATATTCTTGGAGGTATTAGAAGTAAAATAGGATACATTTTATTAAAAGAAATATTTTTAATTTTTTACGAAAAATAAAAAAAAAATGTTTGTCAAAAAATCTCAAAAAAGTGCAGTTAATATATAATATATGTAATCGATAATTTAGAAAACCGTAAAAATTTGGAAAAATGGTAAAAAAACATCAGTAGGCGGTACGAAGTTCGCCAGGTCAGCTAGTAGAATATAATATTAATAATAATATTAATAAGTTTATTTGTATAAAAAAAATAAAGTTACAGTTTAAGACTATACTATTAATAATTAAATAGATTATATAATATTTAAAATTTAAAAAGTATACAAACATGAGAATGGCATTAAGGAGAACTTGAAAGGACTCGAACCTGCAAAATTTAATGGATAATTTTATAGTAAATTTTTGGTAAATAATAGACTCTTAAAACTAGCAAATACCATTTATTATGTTTTGAGTTCCGAAGATTATTTATTGGATACCTAAATTGTTTAGTGCTTTGTTTGTGAGTTCTAACTGAGTGCAACAAGCCAATAAAATAATCGGTATAATTTATAAATATAATTATTATTACCTACCTTATTAAATCTCATGTTCGTGATCTTGTGTAGAAATCGAAATTATGTTGAAGTTCACTGCCAAGGTTGAACAAAATCAGTCAATTTGAAAAACAAACATACATGTATACAAACTATCAATTTTGCATTATCATTTTTGATATTCATTATGCAATCTGATTCTAAAGGAAAATATGTAGTTATAATAATGCACAAAACAATAATAATTGATGGGAAAATAATATTCTATAATATGAACTAATTACATGTTTTTTATCTCAATTACAAATATTCAAAATTACTGTCATTTAAATCGACTACGACAACCTGAACCATGTATTAGAAACATTATTATATTTAATTAATTTTTAAATTTTTATAACTATGTGATTACACGTAGTTGGTTTTGATTAATTTATTTAATTGTATTTTTTTTATTTTTAATAATGATTTTCATTTTTTTTTTATTTATTACTTATTTCTGCTCCACAGAATTACTAATTATGGTGGTCAAATAATGATTTAAAATGTTCATTAAATAGAATCATATCAGAATCTATGAGTAGGTTTTGGTATAGTATTTTAAAAAATATACCGAATAGATTATTTTCTTTAAAATTATAAAACTAGCGGGTAGGCACTTAGTACTTTTTTGGACGTGGACCCAAGGACTATAAGAGATCGTAGGTATAAGCCCTGCTGGATATAATATTCTAGATCTAATGGAAGAACGAGGACAATGTAAAATCAAGAAAAACTATAAAGACTATAAAAATTTTATAGACAAAGAATCCGAAATTAAATAAAAATAACATAGAAAATTGGCTTATTGAAAAATCCTTGGAGGCAGAAAATCTAAACAAACTTGTAGACTGCTTTCATCTCCATAAAAAAGTCAAAGAAATCGCGAGAATATTTAATACTAAACCGAAAAATCTAATTAAAGATGAAAAAAATAAAATAATATTGAATACCAAATAACTGCTACTAACCTCGAGAAAATGCTCAGTTGGTCTTTTCCAAGACGACAAATCAAAGAATCCCAAAGCTAAAAACCTAACGTTATCAGGACGCAGTATATTAAAGTGTGAAATTAAACACGCCATTAACTTAATGAAAAATAACAAAGCTCTGGAGCCGGATGATGTGTACTCGGGAACTTTTCATTTAATTAGCGAAAAAAATCCTGAAATCATTGTCCGACTCTATAACCACATCTATGACACTGAAGATTGTCTTAAAGCCGTTTTAGACTATCCAATTTCTTGCACAATTTCTTGTACAATAAATTGTACAAGAAATACCTATTGTATGCTCATGTTTGAATTGTGTTTTAGACTATACAATTTCTTGTGCAAAAAAAATGTTTTAGGATTCGGCGCAATAGACATAATATTTAATTTTCTTCTCCGTCTTCTTCTGTTTGTGGCCTCAGCTACCTAGGCTATTCGGCCTGTATTTAATTTTGATTGGATCTTTTTGGCAGAAGTTCGGGTTTATTAAATGTTTTGATTATTTTTCATATAGCAATTCAAATGATTAAGCAAGCAGCTGTTGCCATTGCGATTGCGGGTATATACGTGTTAAGCAGAGTTTTAAAGCGCCGTATAGAAATGTTATGTGCGCGCGCAATTCTTGGATGCAATATTGTGTAGAAAATAGAGCATATTCTATTTTCTTGTACAATAATTTGACAGAAACAATATTTGATCGAATCTCTTGTTTGAAACTATCCAATTTATCTTGTACAATATTTCTTGTACAAGAAATTGGATAGTCTAAAACGGCTTTTAGTTCTACCATTATCACAATTACCAAGTCAAATAGAGCAACCTTATGTAAAGACTATTAGTCTAATGAGTCAGTTCCTTAAACTCTTTCTTCGAGTTCTACCTACAAGGGTCTATAGGAAATGTGAGGAAGTCACTTTTGCTAGTCAGTTTGGATTTAAGGGCGGATTTGGAACAAGAGAAGCCATATTCATTATTCAGTTTCCAAACATTAGTGAATAACTGCCTAAATAAAAAAATGATGTATATTTATGCTTTATCGACTATGAAAGGGCATTTGAGATGTTAAACACGATCTCCTCATATCATATATTGGAGACTAAGGTCTGAAAGGAAAAGATATAAAATTTATAAGTATTTTATACTGAACCAAAAAGTGGAAGTTCGAATCCAAAATGCATGAACAACTGAGGATTTTAAAATCAAAAAAGGCGTTCGTCAAGGGTGCATCTTATCTCCGATGTTGTTTAACTTGTACGTCAAGAGAACATTCACCGAGTCAATCTCAAATAGTCCCATAGGCATTAAAGTAAACGGAATCCTCATTAACAATATTCGGTATGCGGATGACACCGTGATATTAGCGGATAGTACAAGTGATCTCCAAACTTTAGTAGAGACGATACTCCAAATATTAAAGTATTCATAGATAGAGAGAACCTTGAACAGGTCATTTAATTTAATGGGACCCAGTTTAGGAAATAAAATGCAGAATGCAACAAGCTCAAACGTTTTTAAGTCGAGGCATGGACGTTAAAAAAACAATTAACAAGCTTGAGGCCTTTGAAATCTTGACCCTGCGGCGAATGCTGAGGGCTTTTTGAGGTATTAAAAGAAGAAAAATTGGCTACCCTGAGCATATACTACGCAGAGAACGTTATCATTTCCATTTTCTAATTATCCAGAGAGAGAAAAAAGAGGAGTAGGTAGAAGAAAACTATCCTAGCTACGAAATATACGACAATGCATGGACAGGAAGTAGTGACTTCCAGGCACCGCAAAACGCTGCAAATAATAGATATAAAAAGAAAGATCTGACATTTTTTAAATTTCTCCCTAATATCATGTTTTGTTTGTATAATTTTTAAATTTTCAATAGTATACTTTATTTGCTTTATATTATACAAAACATATATGTATTTACTATTAACTTTTGTGATTGTGCAAGTTTTGAAAGTCGTGACATCCCGTTTGTGCGTAACGATAAATCATGCTAATTCGTAATTATAGTAAAATTTAATTAGACCCGGATTCGCTTTCAACCACATCACTTGCATCCAATAGAATTTTTACTTTTGATAAACCACACTTGAATTTTACCTCACATATCAGTATTAATTGAAATGTGGTTTTTATGAAGAATAAAACAAAACTCTTGCGGTTGTAATCGCTGTTAGATTTACGACACTAATTTTCGATTGTGTACAATTCATATTTTGTAGTCTTCTCCGACCTATTATCACATATTAAATAATTACTATTCTAGGAAACTAAGCATGTTCACTGTTATTTATACTGTGGTTATATAATTGTCAATATCATTTCTTCAAAATCTCATGCGAACTTTAATCCAATATCTCACAATTTAGATCTTTATAAATCAAGTAATATTTACATAAATATAAAAGATGCAATTAACATAATATTTTTTATCACCCGATTATTGATGCTTGTTTGTTAAGGTCAATACAATGGTAGGACGAATCTTTAGGGTTGGTTGAAAAGTTTTGAAAGCGACACTTATTAATCAACAGAGAAATCAAAATTTATACGCTATTTAATTTATTCCATTTGCATACACAAAAAATTCTATTTTAATTTGTCAATTTATTCTTTGTTAACAAGCCATTTAAAGTTGACGTGTCAGTGTATTTTGTTACAATTGAAAAAACCAAATATCGTTCAGTGGTAAAATTCTTTGTTTTGAAAGATTTATCATCAAAAATTTATACAAAATTAGTAAAAGTGTTAAAGGTATCTGCTCCTTCATTTCCAACTATGCATCGATGAATTCTAGAGTTTAAACGTGGTCGTACAATCGTCGAAGACGAACCACGTATTGAACTTCCAATAAAACCAATTTTCTGCGTTTTATAACTATGGATAATACTTAGATCTACCATCATGCGCCTAAACTAAAACAAGAACGTTCACAGTGGACTGAAGCTGTTTCTTCAGCTCTAGAACAGGTGAAGTCAGAACGATCGGAAAAAAAGGTTATGGCATTAATTTTTTGGGATGCAAGAGTGGTTTTGTTGATTGATTATTAAAAAGGTAAAAAAATAACTCTAAATGTTATTAAAACTTTTGGACCAGCTGGATAAAAAAATCGTAAACATAAGAACCGGTTTACAGAAGAAAACAATGATTTTTATTAAGACAATGCTAAATTAAACAAATTAAAGTACAAATTTCTTAAATATTCACCAGATTTGGCTCTGTCTAACTATTAATTTTTTAGAAACAAAACGATTCCTTAGTGGAAAGCGTTTTTCGTCGAATGAAGGTGTTGCAGCAGTGGAACAATATTTTGGAATCAGTGTGTTCACGCTGAGGGAGATTATATTAAATGAAAAAAAAAATATATTAAAAAATACTCATTTTTTCACTTTTGCTTTCACAACTTTTCAACCAACCAACACAGGGACGTATTTTTAAGAAGTTTAAATATATTTGATGGTCATGAAATTAGAACGAATCAATTTTAATATTAAGCAGAAAAATCATTTGTTATTAATTTCAACAGTAGGTACAACTTATTTAGAGTTTTCACACAATTATCCTACATATTCAAATAAAGGAATTGTGACAGTAATTTTTAAAATGTTAGCTTTATTTATTGTATCAATTCACTGAAAGAAATTCCAGCTTAAATAGGAGGAAAGCGTTCATTACCAAAATTGGTCCAAAGTACGATTGTGTATTTATATGAATAACGCTTGATTACAGTATAATTACACTTTTTGATCCATCATTGTATTTATAAATCGATAGAATTATAGAACTCAATATACCTAATACTAATCAATACATCTATGCAACTATCCTATTAAATATAATGCTGCTGTTTAAAAATATGTTCATTATTTAAAACAATACATACTTCAGAATAAACCAAAATTTTTAAATAAATTCTTTAGCTCAGAAAAACTTATACATTAATATTCTACACTTTATTTATTATATCCAAGAACAAATTTCGTTGAATACCCAATATACAGGGTGTTTCAGGATTATATGGTCAAATTAAAAATTTGAGTTCAGGACCCAAAAATAAGAAAAAAGTTTCCTGTGGAATAATATCCGGAAACGCTTCGTTAAATAGTTATGCCCCTCCAAATAAGGGGTTTGAAATTAGGTTTTTAATTTTTTACTCAAAGATAGGAAAAGCCAAAAATATGAACTTTGGTAAATATTTTGTACTGGTAGAAACACTTCAAAAGAATCTTTTTTAATCATCCCCTATTATCAAAAAGGGTAAGATTAGCAACCCTTAATTCGTTTTTTACTACAACTTTTATACTTGTTAAGATTTTATCATAAAAAAATTGTATAAACTAATATATTTAGAACATTTTTTTACTCTTAAAGTTTTTTAATAAAACTAATCGTTTTTGATTAAAAAAATAAAATATTCAAAACCGCACTAGTACTGATTTAAAAAATTATTATCGTAACAAGACGAAAAATATCTAGTAAGCTGCTGTCAAATAATATTAGTAGAAGTGTTTCTACCAGTACAAAATATTTACCAAAGTTCAAATTTTTAGCTTTTTCTATCTTTGAGTAAAAAATTAAAAACCTAATTTCAACCCCCTTATTTAGAGGGGCATAACTATTTAACGAAGCGTTTCCGGATATTATTCCATAGGAAACTTTTTTCTTATTTTTGGGTCCTGAACTCAAATTTTTAATTTGACCATATAATCCTGAAACACCCTGTATATTAATTACTTATTTATACTTTACTACTTTACTAGCTAATCAGGTGAACTTCCTACCGCCTAAATAAAGGTTTTTTTCCAAATAGTCCAGGACGAATCGGCGCATGAGTACCGAAAACTATTCCAGCTCAATTTTTTTATGCGATCCTCTTCAAATTGCCCTACTGATGATATAAATGCATGTTGCCAGGGGGCAACTCCGGGCAATATTGTTTATACCGAAATTGTTTAAACAATTACATGCAATTGTTATTTTTTAATCGGACATTTTTTTTAAATTCTTTATTGAAATACAAATAAAAAAGATCCTATGAATTTTCACGATAAAGTTAATATTTTCAGAGATATGAATTTTTAAAAGTTCAAAAAATCTCAAATTTGGGAACTTTCGACCCATGAAGAATATATTTTAAAAAATAACATATAAATAGTATATATATTTTTTAATTCTCTATACAATAGTTAATAATGTTGTTAATAAAGATTTTAAAAAATTTAATTATTTATACCTGTTTTTTAATTGTTAATTTTGCGCGCTCATAAGTACGCGTCGCTTACCTTTTTGGGTCTTGAATCGTTTTTTATCATTTATCTTAAAAACTATCAACTTTATCAAGATTGCTAAAGAGAGCAATGTTATTAATAATTAAATTGTCTACAATTTCTTTTGTATAAATTTTTTTCTGAAATCAATTTTTCAAATGTTATTTAGTCATAAATCGGAATAAGTAATTAAAATTTCTTTTTTATCAGTTTATATTAAGGTCGGGACACACATAACCGCACCGCACCCGATCCGTATGTCGGCCGAGTGTTGATCAACACTCGGTGGAAGAGTTACGCAATGGTATGTTATAAAAATAGTTCACACATCACCGTATTACGGCCGAGCGTTATCAACGCACAGAGACCGCACCGAGCACGATTAAAATATTTTTTATTTTAACGGTGACGGTGCGGTACCAAAAGCTCTTGGTAAACACTTTCGTGTATGCTCTCAAAATATAATATATAAAAAACATTATTCTTGTGTTTTTTATTTTACTAAAATTATGTTACTAAAATTTTTAAACATTGTTTCCGCATCTTACGTACTCAAAATATTAAAACAGACCGAAACAGTTTTCAAACGTCAGTAGAAAAACGGATAAGCTACGGACAAGTGTGGTTTCTACACGGACGATCCGTGACACGGCCAAGTTACGGCCGACACACGGATCGGGTACGGTGCGGTTATGTGTGTCCCGACCTTTCTCGTGCAAAACATTTGTTGATACTTTTTTTAATGATAAATATCACATGTTACTATTCATTATTCTATTTCGGAGAAAGACAAATCCAAATAATCTTTCTCACTTATATCGTTTATCGTTGGATTAACTAACATAGGTATATGTATGATTTTCACTTTTTAACCGATATTTAAATGACCAAAGAACAGCGTTATGTAGGTTTGAAAAATCTTCCTTAGAATGACATACTTTATTAGGAATAATAATAAACCATATACATGTTATGTTAAAATACTGAAAATCATCAATTAATGAAATCGGATTCAGTATACATAAGCATTAATAACACATCCGATATTATTTTTTATTCTTATTTTCATGGACTCGTTTGTCAATGAAAGTTTTAACTCCTTTGGTTCCATTGATTTATGTTGGTAAAACAGAGTTTGATATATTACACGGTAATAATTTTTAATGTAATTTGAAAGCTACGAGTTCTATCAGACGTGCGCAAAGTTCGACTTTACATGATAGGAATATTTTCATGCATCAAGCAAACTTTGGTTAATATATCAAACACAAAGATAAAACATTTAATAATAAAATTCATAAATGTTTTAGAATTAAGGAAGTATCTTTCTTTAAAACCATTAAAAATAGGGATAAATGTTGCTGATGTTGTGCCAAACAAAACAGGAAAGGAGAACAGCAATTTTGGATATGCATATCCCACTTAAGATATCCAATATAATCAAAAAACATTGTTTTCAAATAAATACTTCAAATTTGTTTTTTTTTTTGTTTATTTTGGTTGAGTAGTTTCATCCATACAATCTTTTAAACAATAAAATTAAAGAATTATAACAGTATTTAAACTGATAAATTTTATAAGAGTCAGATAACAGATTGGCCAAATCATTGAGGACCACCCATGATACAATATCATGAGGACCACCCGTATATTCGCTATTGAGTTTTTTTAAGCAGAAACTGTTAATTAAGCAATCGATCTTTTATAAATTTTAAATAACATTAAAATCTACCATCGTGTAGGTATTTATATAATTTATTTAAAGAATTGCTTTTCTCCAATAAAATAAGATACGCTTCCCTGTATAAATTCGTTTAAGAAAACGGAAGTGAATGTAATTATGAATCAGACTCCTTCCTGTTCTTCGTATCAAAAAGACACTGCTACACCTTGTAAATTAATTCAGTAGAAAGGTTACAGCCATTTTTCAATTAATGGGTGTTTAGTAATGTGAACAACAATCATAATAAGAAAGTATATTGTTTACCAAGTAAAAAACTTTTATATAGAAATAGTTTCATAGTTTCTTTTATTAGAAAAAATATAGATATTTATTAGATATCAGTTGTTTAGAGCTAATCTAAATTTTTTTACTTCCAACTTAATATTGTTTATTCCTAGTTTAAAAATATTTAATATCAATTAAAAATTGTGGAGTATAAAAATATGAGAGGTATACAGGTAGGTATACATCTTTTTCTGTCGATGTTGTAGAAAGACACGTTCAATTTCTAAAAAGCTTGATGTAATCTGTTCTACATTTCCTTTCATAGAAAATTGTTTTTAATGCCCTATTGTTATTCAATTCGTAATAAAAAAAAATTCTACAATCATTTAATATACTGAAACAGTTTCGATTATAAAATTTATTACAGAAAAGCAAATAACACACTAAGGGAAGATAATTTATTTCATCCTGTCCAGTAAATAAACTTCCCTATAATCAATTTGGCGCCGGTAAGTAAAACATTACGGTATCATGTACTGTAATGTGTTGCCTAGCAACTCTGCTCTGATTGCTGAAGGGACGACAATTACTTTTAATTTTTGACATTTAAAAACTCTATAATGACTATAAAATAAAATTTAAATAATTACTTACTTTTTATTTTATTTTAATTTAAAACACGAATTAACAATTAATACAAAATTTTTAAAATATTTGACAGTAACTGACAGATAAGGTAATTTGACGTAACTAGTGAAGTTACGAACTAGGTACTTATTTTTAAATTTTTTATGAACTTATTAATTAATAAAAACAGGATGAAATAAAATATAATACGATACATGGTCGTTAGGTGTTATTACAGTACTCGTTTTTATTTCCAGACTTGGCTCCTACGTCGCCTCGTCCGTAAACTAACTCGTACTGTAATAAGTCACCTACCGACCTTGTAACGTATAATACTATTGCTTATTATTAGTAATATTGAAATTAAAAGTGCAATCGTTCCAAAATCTTTTATAATAATACCCGATCCCGAAGGCGTGTTGTGACTATATTATGATACAGTAAATTCTTGATTGGAGTAGTTTGTACATCTGGATGTGTAGTTGATAACTCCGGTAAAATTTTTATTGCTGTTTCAATTATGTAATTAAAATTACCTTTAATGTAATGCAACTATAGAACTTTTCCAACCCCCGTGTCGCTTTAACTGTGTAATGTGACCTTCACCATTAACTAATAAAGATGGTGACATTCGTCTGACGCAGTGTACTGTGTATAATGGGCTGTCTGGTAGGTTAAGATACCTAGCAATTTAGTTTGGAAATTCTAGCAGTAGAATTCATGCCTTCTACTAGATAGCAATACTTTCCGTTATTTTATTTTTATTGATAGGTCCTGTAGAAACATATTTTCTGTATAACGATAAATAATCAATAGAATTGTTTTGGGTAATATTTGTGATAGTAAGAATTCGACTTCTTGTTTTCGAATCGGGAGTGATAGCATTTAAAAGAGATTCTTTCTCTTGGATGTCTTTTAAGCTAATTTTTACTAGTTCGTCGCTACAGATTCCGGCAATTTCTATTATTGAAACAACCTGTAATTAAGCAACTATTTACTATTATTTTACGTATTTTTAAATATCTTTATCTTTATCTTTTTTAGCAAATGTGTTTTATTAGGTGCTTCACATAAAAATTTTGATATTTCGTTTTCTTAGCTTTATAACCACACAGTATTCCCTGTGCACCCAGGGGTAATTCTAATGCCAGAATTGAGTTTGGAGCCCCTAAAATCTCGGAGTAACGATTTCCGAGCGATTTTTCCGAGTTTCCAGTAGTTCCTATAAAGGTGCAAGGAATGATGCAATTGGAAAATGCATTTTCCGACCCAGAAGGCATTTTTCAAAAATGCGCCAAACCAGACGTTGTAGACTTTTTTCCTGGGGCCTCCCTGAACACAGTCCAAATTTCTGCTATTCGGGCAATTTTGATCTAAATACTCTGGACTATCTTTATGGGTTGCTAATAACGTTTTGCGTTTTTTGTACTTTAACGCTGTAGAGCATTAAAGTGACACTTATTGTTGAATATTCACACCAGATTTTGTTTTATTTTACAAAAGATTAATGTACCTAATGCATTTCTCTGATTGTATCTATACAGATATTATATTTAATATTAACAATATAGTCTTGTTTTTTTAACATTGGACACGATACTATGAATAGGTGTAAATTAGAACAAAGGCGTGACTTGCTTAGTAAAAAAATGTGAAGTACACGTCTTATTGTCACTTGTTGAAGGTTGGTATCAGTAGATACAGAAAACCTGCGCCTATTATTTAATTTTCCACTGAACTTTATTTATAAATTAACGATATCATGAGTATTTGTCTCAGCTACAAGCTTTAAGACGTATTTAATTTTTTACTGGGTGTATTTAATCTAAAAAAGCGCCTACCCGCGTTGTATGGTATGAATTTTTGATTTACTGTCAAAACAGGTTACAGTTAAATAACATTTTTAAGATTTATCACCAAATTAATTGTAGATGTCTGATATCGCTACAAACTTTTCTTTTATTCTTTCTCGTTTGGATGTTTTGTCATAAATTCTTAGATATTACAGTAAAAAAAACCACCGGACAATGGAAGACGTTGACCGTTAATAGTAGGTTTAAAACAATTTGGTAAATATAGCAAGCCAAAAAAGCTTAAATTTAATCGTAACCAGTTAAAAAAAAACATGTTTACAATAATAATGTTTATACGATTTTTATGTTTTTTTATATGATAATTATTATTACTATTATAATTAGTTTCCGTGAAACCAAACATGGATTAAGAGGATTTCAATCTAGACTCTTTCGGCCAGAAATAACTTTTATAATATGTTGAGTTGTTGATCATCGCTTGGAGTCAAATTTTACTTTTTTAATGATAATCGGTTTATTATACCTACTTAATTATTTTTACCAAAATAATTTTAATAGCCATCATGACAAATTTGGTTGGTTTCCATTGTGTTTGTTTTTTATTGCCATTTTCGTTAATATTATTATTGTTAATACCCTAGAGTCTGTTCCTTTATCTGTACATTTAAGTTTGATTTCTATTAAATCATTCTCAAATAGCGCTTCACTCTTTGATATAATCTAACAGTATGTAATAAAAAAACAAATAACAAATTAATGCAGGTATATATTCTCAAACTATAAACTACTATCTGAATTTACACAAAATGCGTTTACTTCTAACTTTTGCATTAGAAATACAACTAGAGGGTACAAAACGTGTTGGGGTTTGGAAATAGATACAACAATTTGAAGACTTTTATATATAATATGTATTTTTATATATCCGTGAATAACCATTTTTTAAATTCACTTAAAATTTTTAATTTCTGGGAAGATGCTGTTAACCTGCTCATTGAAGATTATAACTGATCTAAATAGTTAAATAAACTTTAGAAATATATAAATAAATTCTATAATTCTAATATATTTTTAAGAGTTTTCACAAAATACCATGATGACTATTGAAAAACGTTTTAATAAAACACACTACATCGTATTAAAATACGAAATCGCTTTAAAAGTCATCAACTGAATATGCAGGTTTGTGTTAAAAAAATCGAAGTTAAATATATACTTGATTAAGTGTTATAATAATAAAAATAATAAAAGACATAAAAATTATAATAATAATAATAACAATCAATTAATACCTATATGCTGTACCGATCCTGACATACTCCTTTGGATTTCTAAAATGGTAAAAGAATAAACTGAAAGAAATTCATCGAGTGATTTAAACTATGATGACAAAACACAAATTTCATCACCTGAAGTCATCATTCTTAAAAACCACACTAGCACAGAAAGAAGGAAGAAGAGCTTTTACTGACATTGTAAACCAAAGCCACAAACAGATAAAGACAGATTTCTACTTTTCTCTAAACCTCAAAAATGCAGACGTAAATCTGGAAATTGTGCCAGACTGTGAAAAGAGCAGCAAAAGTGGGCACAGAAAGCACTATATGGACGACACCACCATGACCTAAACCAACACCACATTGACAAGGAAGGGTCAAATAGGTGGCTTTCTGAGGGCACTTTGTTCTCTGAGTTGAAAGGATTTAAGATTGTGATTCAGGATCAGGTCATTACCACATTAAAAATTATAAAAACAATATTTTGCATCGAAAAATTGTAGAAAGTGCCAGCAAACCACGACAACCATACATTACGTACCATCGGGATGTTTCACCATAGTTGGCACCGATTAACTTGGCAAACACAACCAGGTGTGCAACATTATAAACCAGAAATTGGCCAATACATTTGGATTACTAAGGACATACACTCCATATGCAGTTCTTAAGAATGCTGGTTTTAGACTCTACTGCGATAGACCTGTTATCACCGATAGACAGGTGATCCATAATCGGACAGATATTTTAAAAAATGATAAAAAGGCTAACTTGGTTCGTCTAGTAAGTATATGTTGCTGTGCCAAATAATTACCTAGGTACGTTTGTGAACAATACACCGATCTTGCCATTGAGGTACAAACGATGTCAATATTGAGTCTAATTCCATTTGCGTTTAAACTTGGGATAGGTAAATATTACCAACATTTGCTGAGTAAGGGTATAAGTGTTTTTTACATAATAATAATAATAATAATAATAATAATAATAATAAATACGTCTTAATTCGTCCATCATTTAAAAATAATACACATGTAATAGCCCATATAGCTGTAAAACATACATAGAGGGTGAATAGGCAAAGTATCACCTGATGGTAGGGCGTTTAGCAACTTAACCTTAAGTAAACCGTATTATTACAAAATAGAGCATCTACAAAAAAATCATTGAAGAATAAAAAGTTGACATTTTTTAAAATATTACGAAACCCTTGTTAATTTTTTTTTAGTATTTAATAACATTTTTCTTATTTAGTAAATTTATTTCATCTTTTTTTCCAAGTCACAGCTTATTTCTTACCTTATTTTATCACTTTGGAAATACCCTTATCATGTTTCTCTGTTGAATTATCGTATTAAACGTACCGGAAAAAAAATTACCTCAAAAAAAACGTAGACGTTGTAATTTTCCTTGGCAACAGGAGAAATAATTATATAATATTATAAAATAAATTAATGGTTATGTTGATGTAAATATAAATTAAAGTGCTACTTATTTAATTCGACAATCATTATAACAACATATGTGGCATTTCATGTAACTTAAGTAGTAAACATTGTCCTTAGTTTAACAGTTATTTAAAAAGAATCTTTTCAAATAGAGGTAAGAAGAAACAAGAGAATTCAGAGAAATACTTTCATATGTATATTATTTTTATTTCAATTACTACATGACACATCCAAAATATTATTTTATTAACCGACATCAAAAAAGGAGAAGGTTATCAATTAGACCATATTTTTTTTATGGATGTTACCGAATATCTCCGGTATTTATAATCCGATTTGAAAAATTCTTTTTGCATTTAAAAGAGTAGAGTTTCCCATTGGTCCCATAGAAATTTGGTTAAGGTCTGGTCATCAATGTAAAAGATATTCCAGGAAATACCACAAAAATCAACAGAATGAGCTCGGCAATTAAGTTATTATGTAAATAATGATGTATAACATAAAAACATAATAATTGGCGCGTTACTGTCCCACTATAACCGATTTAAAACAAGAGGGGGTTCTTAATTCGACCATAGTTTTTTTTATGTACCTAACCGAATATCTCTGGTGTTTATAATCCGATTTAAAAAAATCGTTTTGCATTAAAAAGAATCGTGTGATCCCATAGAAATTTGAATAAGGTCTGGTCATCCATGTGAAAGATAATCCAAGAAACACCACAAAAATCAATAAAAAAAGCTCAACAGTTAAGTTAATATGTTAATAATAATGTATAACATAAAAACATAATAAGTAGCCCGTTACTGTCCCACTTTTAAGCCAAAGACCTCTACTCACAAAGAAAAGGAATGAGCATTTCATCAATTCTTTTGCTCCCTGCGGGTTGGTGATTTCAAACAATTAAGTCCACGTTTCATCACGATGTTTTCCATGTACTTCGTGTTTCTAGGTGTTAGACAATTTACTTATGTCTCCAAAAAGTCACATTGGTACATGTCGGGATTGCTGGGGATTGAACTCAGTACCTCTTGCACGGTATTTGAAAGGTTTTGAAAATAGTACATCATAAATCAAGTAACAACTAAAAATGATAAAATAAAAACTTAAAAAAAAAAAATTAAACCTGCTTCAAAAAAAATGTACTAAAAAGCCAGAAATAAAATCTTTATTTCTTAAAAAAATTAGAAACAACTAGGCATCTGATTTCGATTTCCTTGAAGTCGGCTCCAATGGCAAATTACCCTCTATCTTAGCTATTAAATCTAGATTTCGAATGTTAGTAACTCAAATTGTTTACACAGACATAAACCATAGGAGCCGACATCAAGGAAATCGAAATCAGATGCCCAGTTGTTTCTAATTTTTTTAAGAAATAAAGATTTTATTTCTGGCTTTTTAGTACATTTTTTCTGAAGGAGGTTTAATTTTTTTTTTTTAATTTTTATAATGGTTAAAGAAGTTCCTTTATTTCTGCTCCTCTGGATCATAATATTTGTTTGCTTCACAAACTTATAAATGGTTCAGTAGAATAGCTTAAAGCTAGATTGCGCCATTCTTATGCACTAGTCTACATGTATTATTTTCTTTTGTATTTCTTGTAATTTGAATTTATAATAAAAGGCGTTTATTATTATTATTATTATGATTTATTTGTTACTTTGTATTTTTTGTGTATTGCAGAATAAGTTATTTGTTTATACTGATATACTTGTAACTATTTTTGTTCACATAATTTATTTTTTTTAAATAGCGTGTCTTTCCGATACTTGGAACTTAACAACCAAATTTCTCTTATACTAGACTACATAAAGGTAGTAAGTATGTGTTTATTAATATTTAAATCAATTGTAATCAAAAACGTAATTTATAAACTTTAGGTAGTTTTTTGTTAGAAAATAAATAAAATGAAACCCTTTTAATTGAGTTATTATATTGTAGGTACTATTTCTCTAAATAATAAGTATCTCTATTAAAGTTAACTTTAACATCATTTCATATGAACGACTTAATCCACGACTCTCTCTCCTTCTACACCTGAACCGCTGTACGCCGTTGTAATCTACGACTTTTTTTTGATAGCTAAGTCTATTCTGCTATTTTTAGATTTTCATTTTTGGTAAAACAGATAGTAAAATATAATTATAATGATCTCCAAACAATTTTTATAATTTAACCGAGGTCGAATCTCTAATTAACTATTCAGAAGGCACCAATATCGTATTACTAGAGAGTTTACCATGTAAATTCTTATTTGATTATTCTTGTGTGTAATTATTATTTAAATTATTGAGAGATCTTTAATTATTATTTTTTCTACACCTTATCTATAAATAATTAGATTCTAGTTAAAATTTATGCTAATTACGTCAGTTAATAATTAAAATCGTATTCGTGTACTTTCCTCCTTATTTGATCACAAAATGATGTGGTGTGTAGTAAAAATATATAGTAGTAATTATAAAAAAAAGTATATGTATCCCCTTGCATAATAATTTTGTGGAAACATCATTTATATAGGTAATTCGTTAACTAATTAATATATAATTGATTCATGTAATTAAATAGAGTACGTAAAAAGAAATTGATTGATTGATCTCGTCTGGCTTTTCCGAAACGAGACGAGACGGGACGTTTTGGAAAATACTATGAGCGATACCGAGACCACATACAGAGCAACCCAAGAGTCTTGTTCTTAGTCTCGTTAATTTTTTTTATGATGTTTTTATTCGAAAAATCAGAAATGGCCTGTATAGAAAACAATATATTTTAAAAAATATAAAATCTGGTGACATCTGTGATATATTTTATTGTAAATTTAAACAGAAATCACTAACCGAGTATGATTTTTTCACATTTTACTTCAACTTGTTCACGCTTCTTATAGTAACTCCATCTCTTATGATAAATATTTATCCTCGCAGATTTTTATAAGTATTTTAAGTTTGAATGATTTTTTTTAAAAGATCGATGGGTTACCTTTCTCTTGGTTGAGTATATGTGTCTATAATAAACTAGAGAGTAATAAACGTGTATACTATCAAAAGGGTTTCTTAGTTTCTTAGCGAGACGAGACGAGACAACTAGTAACGAGACGAGACCGAGACGTGAACGAGACTAAATTTTTTGGGAATTGACGAGACCGAGACAAGATTTTTGTTACCCTCGGCTACTATCGTCTCGTGTGAAGCCCAATATGGATATATATATATATATATATATATATATATATATATATATGTTGATATGGATCCTCCCTCCGGGAACACCCTCCTTCAATGAATATAGGTCGCGGATCCAAGATTTTTAAATGGATTGTCTTCACAAATCAATTTAAAAAAATTCGAAAAGAGGTTGACCTAAAAGGCCATCCTTGCAACTTCCCGCTAGTTTTAACCGCAAAGCTATAGTAACGTGACGTATTTTGACGTTTTTGACTTTTTTTGAAATGTTTAAAAAGCCATAACTTTTTAACGCCTTATTCGATTTTGATGTTCAAGATGGCACTCGACGCAGTTTTTTGAGACCTAAAAACGTTACCGGGAGTGCAAAATCGGTTAGTCAAAAAATCTCTAAGTTATTGAAAAAAAAACACTTTTTTTGAAATTTTTCGACAACGATATCTCACGAACGAATCAACCGATTTTAATTTGCAAAACGGCATTCGACGTGGCTTTTTAAGCTTAAGAGCTGATTAGGTTATGAAATTGATCGATGCAATAGCCAAAAAGATATGCCCAAAAAACATCATTTTTACCAATTGTTTTTTTCGGTTATTTTGAAATTTCTCGAAATCTACCGGCTCGAATCGGTTCAAACTTACAGGGAATCTAAGTTAGATGGAACTCTTTGGAATGCTTTTTATTTCATGCCGATCCGTCAAGCCGTTCAAAAGTTATAAGAGGTTTACATACATCCACACACACACACATCCACACGTACATACAGACATACAGACACCCTCGTAAAAATAGTCAGGGGAGGTTCCTAAGACCTCAAAACGTTGAGATCCGATGAAAACTCAATTTTCGAAAAACGGGGTGAAACCAATAACTTCCCGATTTTAAAAAAAAATTTAATTTTTTTTAGCGGGAAGTTAAAAATGTATAATAAAATCTTCTTCTTTGTAATTTCCAAAAATCAATTTTCTTACTGCAATCTTTCAGGAAAAATCTTCTTCCTATTATTCCATTTGTCTCACCATATTATTTCTATCCTTGGACTGCACTGCTTACCATATTTCCAATCTCAGGTTTCTTTTTATTTTTGTTGCTTGTTTCGTTTATTGTTTTATATTTTCTATTTCTATTTATGGTTTTAATTAATTATTTGTTATAAATTTAAATTTCAATATTCAGTTTTATACAATTTTTTATTTTTTTTATCATTTTTGACAATACAATGTTCTTCCATCAAAATTCAAAAATATAATAATCATCTCCATATAAAACAATCTATCAACTAAACAAAAACAATACAATATCAAAAAAAAATTACTTAATCTAGACAACCAATTTAAAAATCCCAGACCACGTTCACACAACTCAATGAAAGAACCCGTTCCAAGAAGAAAAATCCATATCAATTTTCCCCAAATTTGATTTGACTTGATTACTTCACCTTGCCAAATCAAATTTCCTTTCAATAAGAAATTTTTCTTCACCATCAGTTGTCAAGCTTTAACTTTAATTATTCCAATTTTAACTTTCATACACAAATAAATCATTAACATTAAACATTCCACGAATTTCTTCGCTTCCAATAAATTTAATTATATAACTATTTCCCTCATTCTCATTAACAATTTCATATGGTCCCTCAAAAGGAAATTGTAATTTAGCACAAATACTATTTTTTTTATTTGTTACCCTTAACGCTTTAACTATTACTAAATCCCCTTTTTTAAATATTGTTCTATTTTTCTTTCTCTTTTCCATTCTTTTTACATATTTTTGCGCATTCTTAATTTCCCTTATCCTAACTTCTTCTAATACCTTTTCATATTCAATTCTCCTTTCCCTTATCCATTTCCTTTGTGGATTTTCTCCTTTTAAAATATATACTGGACATTCATTCATAGTAGTATTTGGCACTTCATTCAAATAACATTCTACCTCATATAATTTTTCTCCCCATTTCCTATTATTTTGATTTACTAAAATTCTTAAAAATTTATTTACTTCTTTAATATACCTTTCATTTCTATTTTACTATTTTTTTTATCAAATTCATTCCCCCTTCTTAACATTTATTAAAATGTGTTTTTTATAGTTTTAAATTTGTTCCCCCTGTTTTAAAATTTCCCTATACATTTAATTTTGATAGACTCCCCTTTCCTAATATTTTCCTACATACACTGTTTTTTTTTTTATAAATTTTGTGATTTTACCCCTTTCCTGATATTTTCCTATATATAGCTTTCTGATAATTTTAAATACCTTACCCCTTTCCTGATATTTTCCAAAATATAATTTTTCCCTAAATTT
Organism: Altica lythri; assembly: GCA_964028335.1. Classification (NCBI taxonomy): domain Eukaryota; kingdom Metazoa; phylum Arthropoda; class Insecta; order Coleoptera; family Chrysomelidae; genus Altica; species Altica lythri. Next base: position 40,596,505 of record OZ034804.1, on the reverse strand, counting down.
AGATTGAACAAAATCACCCCAAAAATAATTTAAAAACATCTTTTCAAATTCTTCCAATTCAAATATTTCTTTTTCTTTACTGGCAAACCATGTTAATGCCTGTCCATCCAACATTTCACGCAGGTATTCTCTTTTTTCTTCTTGATCTCTACACCATTTTAATTTATTCTTCACCATTCTTATAAAAATTTTTGGATGAGTTTAATTAATATTCCCATTAAATTTATGTTCAATTTTAGTTATTCCCATATTATTTATATTTTTATAAATGTTTCTTTGGTCCAGTTCTTCTACTAACTTTTCACGTTCCTCTTCTTGTACTGTCTTTATTTCTTCTACTTTTTCTTCTATCTCATTTATCTTCTTTACTGTATCTTGTTTTATAATCTTTTCTAAATCATTCAATTTTTTATTTGTATTAATATTGATTTCCTTTATTTCTTCTTTACATTCCTTGTTAATAATTGTTTTAATTTTCCCTTCTTGTAACTCCTCTACTTCCATTATTCTCGCTATTATTTCAGTTCTTATTTCTTTCTTTGTTTCTTCCAATTTTTGTTTGTTTATTTCCATTTGTTTCTTCATCTCATTTTTGAATTCTTCTTTTATAGAATCCATATTCTTATTCATGTCTTTTTTTATTACATCCATATTCTTGTTCATTTCTTGCATTTCTTTTTTCATAGACTCCATATTATTATTTATTTCTTCTTTATTTTTGTTCATATCTTGTTTTATCGCTTCAGTATTTTTGTTATTTGCTTCTATATCTTGTTTTATTTCTTTTTTCATAGAATCCATGTTCTTGTTTATATTTTTTAACATTTCCATCATTTGTTCCCATGTTTCCTTTCTATCCCCCATTTTACTATCCTGATTACTTTGATTACCCTTATTATCCTTACTATACTGACTACCCTGCCTATTTTGACTATCCTCAATACCCTCTCTATCCTTACTGATTTGATTTTCCTGATTATCACTATTATCCCCTTGTTCTAACATTTTAACATTTATATTCTTTCCCCCTCTTAATTTCATACACTTATTACAACTTATTTAATCTTTCACACTGTTTATAATAAAAAGAAGTAAGCTTAACACCTGATAGTGAAAAAAATTTCTTACCCTTAGTGTCGAAGCAGCCACACGTTCTAGGGCGCCAATTGATATGGTTCCTCCCTCTGGGAACACCCTCCTTTAATGAATATAGGTCGTGGATCCAAGATTTTTAAATGGATTGTCTTCACAAATCAATTTAAAAAAATGTATAATAAAATCTTCTTCTTTGTAATTTCCAAAAATCAATTTTCTTACTGCAATCTTTCAGGAAAAACCTTCTTCCTATTATTCCATTTGTCTCACCATATTATTTCTATCCTTGGACTGCACTGCTTACCATATTTCCAATCTCAGGTTTCTTTTTATTTTTGTTGCTTGTTTCGTTTATTGTTTTATATTTTCTATTTCTATTTATGGTTTTAATTAATTATTTGTTATAAATTTAAATTTCAATATTCAGTTTTATACAATTTTTTATTTTTTTTATCATTTTTGACAATACAATGTTCTTCCATCAAAATTCAAAAATATAATAATCATCTCCATATAAAACAATCTATCAACTAAACAAAAACAATACAATATCAAAAAAAATTACTTAATCTAGACAACCGATTTAAAAATCCCAGACCACGTTCACACAACTCAATGAAAGAACCCGTTCCAAGAAGAAAAATCCATATCAATATATATATATATATATATATATATATATATATATATATATATATATATATATATTGTTATGATCTCTATACTCATATAATTGTATTCTTGTGACTCTTCAAGGTTGGGTTCTTCGATAATATTAAACTAAAAAGTCCATCTCAATTTTAACATCATTTAATATATAAATATATTAATTCTTTACAACACTTTAAAAAACAATATAACATTCATCATTTATCCTGTCATAAACTTAACACTAATTAATTTTAAATGAAATTTTGCCCTCTTTTCCTAAAATCCCCGAATAACTATTTCTAATATACCTCTATTACCAGCTGATAACAAATTATACCAGAAATACTTATCTTTATAAACTATGCTTATTTTATTTTGAAAATCCAATCTATGCAAATATCCAATTAATCTTCTCTATATATATATCCATTTTATTCCATATTTAACTCTACCATATATTTATTATAACATTCTATTCATACATTAATCTTCTTTTATAATTTTTATATTTATATTCATTAACATTCAGTATTTATCTTCATTTTCAATTTCTATTATTATTATATTTACTTTATAATGGTTTTTAAATTTTTAAAATTCTATATAATTCCCTAAACTTTTTCTCTGACTTTACTCTCCAAAATTCTATGACATTCTCTCAATAATTTTTTTTTTTTTTTTATCCCCCTAGAAACCTCGCAACCCAAATTTTTTTTTATTTATCATTCCTTGATAATTTGCATAAATTGATTATTCAATTCTAATATCTAGTTAGTCTTAATTACACTTATATTACATATAAAGACCAACTATTGAATACCATAACAATTTCCCAAATTTAAAATTTTATAAATTTTAGAAAAAAAATTTTAATAATTTAAAATTTAAAGTATATAACAATTAACATATTAACACAAATTCTGAATACTCTAAGTTTCTTCAAAATACCTATATAGGCTTTCAATATTAAATACTCCTCTAACATTTCTTGTTATCGGATCTTCAACAATATAACTATTAACACCTTCCTCATTTACTATTCTATATGGTCCTTCAAATATAGCTTTTAATTTCCCTGATTCATTTTTCTTTAAATTTCCACTTATATATGCTTTTATTATTACCAAATCTCCTTTCTTAAACCTTACAGGATATTTCACTTTTTTCTTAATTTTTTTATAATATTTTTCCCACGCATCCATTAACCTTTTTCTTACTTTTTCTATAATTTCATCATATTTTTTTCTTTCTTCTTCTTCTTCCCAATTTCGTTTTGGTTTTTGACCTAACATTAAATATGTTGGTGTTTCTTCTGTTATTACATTTGGAATATCATTGATATACATTTCTACTTTATTAATATAATTTTCCCATTCTTTATGTTTCTTTCCATTTAAACTTATTCGTAAAAATTTTATCACTTCTTTAATATATCTTTCTGCAGGATTTGCTGCAGGATGTCTTATACTAATACAATTCTTTTTGATTCCTTTCCTTTTTAAAAATTTTTCTAAATTCTGTCCTTGAAAATACGTTGCATTATCCATTACACATGTCCTTGGTTTACCTATTTCTTCTATAAATTTTTGTAAACAATTTTTAATACTTTTATAATTTGTCCTTCTACATGGGTATAATTTTATAAATTTTGTAAAAACATCAACAATTACCAATATATGTTTATTATTATTTTTACTTCTTATTAGATTACTAATGAAATCTATTGCTATTATTTCCAATTTTTCCATTGCTGTAACACTTTTCCCAATATTTTTATTCACTTTATTCTTATTTTTATTCAATTGACATATCTTACATGTTCTTGTTATTCCTTTTGCTATCTTTTGATCTTTTTTCATGATAAAATTTTCTCTAAATAATAACCATAATTTTTTTCCATTAGCACCTATTAACTTAATTCTTGGAATTTTAATCATTTCTTCTAATTTATTATCCTCAATAATTTTTTCATTTATCAATGTTGCTTCTGATCCGGTATCTATTAAAATTCTAATTTTCTTATTTTCTAAATTTCCTTCAACAACTACTAATCCAATTTTATCTTCTAATTTATTATTATTTTCTTCTAATTTTATAAATTCACTAGGATGTATATAACAACATTTAACATTAAAATTTTGTAGGTGCTTATTTAAAAATTTTCTTGTTCTGGTTCTACCCTAACATTTTCTACATTTTCTTCTATTTCTCTACTTTGCATATTAATTTGATTTATTCTTCTAGGTACATTATTGTTTCCATTTCTATCTTCTCGATTATTATTATTATTATTATGAATTTCATTTATATTTCTATATCTTGATCTTTCATATCTTCCATTATTTACATTTTGAAAACCATTTTCATTTCTGTTATTTCCATTTCTTATATTATTATTATTATCCATATTATTTCCATTTCTATATGTATTTCCGTTTATACTATTTCCATTTTCTCTCCCATTATATCCATAATTATAATTTCCATTGTTTCTATTACGCATTTCTTCTCTTACTCTATTATATCCATTTCTGTTTTGATAATTTCTAAATCTATCATTTTCATAATTTTGTGATCTATTTTCATTAATCTTTAAATTTCTTTCAACTCGATTTAAATACTCAATCAATTGTTCTTTTTTTTTAATATTTTGTATAACTATTGTTTCAGAAACTGTTATATCATAATGTCTAGAAATATATAAAATTATTTCCTCTTCTCTCATAGGAGGTTCCAAATATTGTGCAACATTATATAATTGTAACGCATAATTAGTTAAATTATTCCCTAATCTATAATTGAATTTTCCGAAATATAATTTTTCCCTACTCACCCCTTGTTTTGATTCACCCCAGAAATATTTAAGAAATTCCCTTTCAAAATCATTAAAGGTTAATATTTCATTTTCCTGTGTTGCATACCATAATGCAGCATTATCTTTCAAAGAACTTCTTATAATTTCTTTCCAATCTCTTTTGTTCCTAGTCTTAGTTTTAATCATATTCATATACGTGCATGGATGTAATATACTGATATTCCCTGTAAATTTTACTGCTCCTTCTCCTCCATGTATTATCATATAGGAACCATCCTCAGTTCTTTCATTTTGCATTTCTTGTAATTTTTTTGTTTCATCTTCAAATTTCTTTGCTACTTCCATTACATTCCTTTCCATAGTTTGTAGTATTCTTTCATTTTCTTTCTTATTTTCATTTTTCTGCTCCTTCACATTTTTTTCTATATTATTAATCTTCTCCTGGTGTATATTACCCATTTCCTCCATCGCCTTAATTCCATCTTTCAATTGATCGACTTCTTTTTGTATTTTGATATTTTCTTCTTTAATAATATTTTTCATTTCATCTTTAAATGTTTCCATATTCTTGTTCATATCTTTTATTTCTTTTTTTATATCTTCTCTTATTTCTTTTTTCATAGAATCCATTTTTCTATTATTTTCATCAAATTTATTTTCCAAAAATTTAAACATTTTCTCCATCTCTGTTTCTTGATGTGGTTTTGAACTAGTCGCATCTCCTATCACATCAGCTTGTACCACTTGAAACATTGTTTTTTCTTCTCCTTCCGACGATCCATCATTACTTTCTGTTTCATGCATATTTTCATTAGATTCCTGTATTCCATCTTCTCTCCTTCTATTTCTTCTATTTTGTCTTGTATTCATTTTATTCAAATCTTTTAATTATTTTATATATTTATTTAATTTATAATGTTAACTTATTATATTACTTTATTATATTTATTCGATTTGTATTTAGTTTTAAAATTTTCAAAATTTTATGGTCTTTATATATAAATATAAATATACTTAAAACTCTCACCTAATCCTCTTATTTCTATTATAATGTATTTATGTTTTATTTCAATTCTTCACTGTTCTAATTTTCTAATCACTTCAATTGTCTATATCACCCTCTCAATTTCAATATACTGTTCTATTTTAAACTGGATTCTTGTTTTATTCACGCCACACGTTGGCTCGCCATAATTGTTATGATCTCTATACTCATATAATTGTATTCTTGTGACTCTTCAAGGTTGGGTTCTTCGATAATATTAAACTAAAAAGTCCATCTCAATTTTAACATCATTTAATATATAAATATATTAATTCTTTACAACACTTTAAAAAACAATATAACATTCATCATTTATCCTGTCATAAACTTAACACTAATTAATTTTAAATGAAATTTTGCCCTCTTTTCCTAAAATCCCCGAATAACTATTTCTAATATACCTCTATTACCAGCTGATAACAAATTATACCAGAAATACTTATCTTTATAAACTATGCTTATTTTATTTTGAAAATCCAATCTATGCAAATATCCAATTAATCTTCTCTATATATATCCATTTTATTCCATATTTAACTCTACCATATATTTATTATAACATTCTATTCATACATTAATCTTCTTTTATAATTTTTATATTTATATTCATTAACATTCAGTATTTATCTTCATTTTCAATTTCTATTATTATTATATTTACTTTATAATGGTTTTTAAATTTTTAAAATTCTATATAATTCCCTAAACTTTTTCTCTGACTTTACTCTCCAAAATTCTATGACATTCTCTCAATAATTTTTTTTTTTTTTTTATCCCCCTAGAAACCTCGCAACCCAAATTTTTTTTTATTTATCATTCCTTGATAATTTGCATAAATTGATTATTCAATTCTAATATCTAGTTAGTCTTAATTACACTTATATTACATATAAAGACCAACTATTGAATACCATAACAATATATATATATATATGATATATATATATATATATATATATATATATATATATATATATATATATATTGTTATGGAATATGTTTTTCTTCGTTTCTTGCCCCACGGTGGATCGACAATTTTGTTATGTGTTGGACTCTTCAGGGTGGGTTCATTGATTAGCATTAACTAAAATTTCATTTTTCATTTTATACAACATTTAATATAACATTTTAACATTCAATACATTAGTATAATACAATACAATAAAATTTGTTCAATCAAAAACTTATAACTACTCTTAATTTCTAATAATTTTGCCCCTTTTCCTAAAATCCCTCTAATAATTATCTCTATTATAAAATAATACTATCAGCTGATACTACCTTTATAACAGAAATACTTATCTTAATGTAAATTTTTCTTATAATCTCCAAATGATAATCTCAATCTATGTACTTTATTTTTTATTCCAATTTCCACATTTTAACTCCATATTCTCTTTTTATTTAACTATATTAACGATACTTTCTCCATTATTCCATTATATTCAATTTTATATTTTTTTTAATTACAATTCATGTGACATCCGTGAAATTTCTTTGACTCAAATCAAATCAATCATCAAACAATAATCTCTGACCTCTTTGTATCCTCTCATCCAATTCCAATTACTTTTTATTTATTTATTTATATATAAATTCTTCTAATTATATATTTTTTTTTAACATTATTTATTTCAATTTAAATCTTAATGTTTCTTACTTAATTAATCAAATTCTATCTATCTTCTCAACTTAATTTTTTTTAATGACTTTCTCTAATTTACAATTCTTGACAATCTAATCAATAATAATCATTCATCCCCTTAAAAACGTAGCAACCCCTTTTATACCTTTTTTTTCAATTATTTTCTATAATTACTTGATAACTTCCATAGATTGATATTATCAAATTTTATATCTCGTTAGTCTTAAACATATTTACACTATACATAAAAACCAACTAGTTAATACCATAACAATATGTATAAAAGTTGGCTAGTTATACTATTTATCACGGTTGAACCGATTTGGCTAAAAATTAGCAAGGAGGTAGCTCAGAACCAGGAGACAGACATAGGATACCTTTTATCCCGGTTCCATTAAGTCACTATTAAACGTGCTATAACAAAAATGCGTCTGACTTGGAATAACAAAACGCAAATGACAATTAAGAAGATACTTACTACATTAAGTTCTATGTCACCACCAGAAGATTTCGCATTTAATATCTGATACATTAAAACGAACAATTTTCACTTAATTCAGTGCTATGACAGCACCGTAAGGTGTCGCAGTTAATATCCCATATATATTTAAACGCGGAATTCTTACTTAATAAAGTAGGTACTTACTATGACGCCAGCGTAAGGTGGCGCAGTTAATATCTTTTATATTGACACGCCATAACAAGGTGGCGCAGTTGATATCTCATATATTTAAACGGGCAATTTTTACATAATAAGTACTACGACTATCTAGTGTATTTAACGAAAAAATTACAAAATACAACAAAAAAATAGTGCAAAAGTGGAAAATAAGGAGAAAATATGATAAAACGACAAAGGAAACAAAAAACAAGCCAAAATTGTAAAAAAAATATATAATCATTTGCTACATCTGTATACATATAATCCAAAAAAAAATTGTATTATCAATTATCTATTTTTATGCAAAATTAATTTGAAAAGAATAATTCACATTTGTGTGCAGATGTCTAAAATAAGAGAGAAAAGTTTTTACAGCGTTTACTGGACTTAGAATGTTAAAAAAATCGTCATTTGCGATTGAAATTTTGTAAAAGCGTTAGAAATACTAAAAGAAACAATCTTCTTCAATTACAATATATTTAAAAACATTTATTCTAATTTTTGTACAAATGCTAATAATTTTAAACACGAGGCAAATCATGTGTACCTATGAGTATGTTGTCATAATCTTAGCAATTTCTTCATCTAATTTTACGCATAATCACTACATTCCGATTCCTTTATAAAAATTTGGTTGATATTTATTTATAAATCTATTTAGGCTGTTGTTCCATCCTTCCACTGAATTAGTACTTCGATGTCGTTCCATGTAACAATTCTACTTGTAAATGGAAATGTAACTGTTTTCCGTCCATTGCTCCCTGAAATAGTCGCAAAATTTTATTCTTTTTAGTGACAAAATTGATGAAATATATAACCAACCATCTACTACTTTTTTGGGAGGTATAAGTAAGCTACAGTAGCACACATACGCACACCTAACAAAATATTTTTATCTCATACATAACTTCTGGGATTTTTAGTTATTTATTGTACAAGACGATAAAATTGTACTTTATATTCGAGAGCGTTTTTTAGCGTCGAGACGTCAGTCGAGATGCTAATTATGCTCGAGAAGATAATGCGATTTTATCGTCGTGTGCAATACAACATTTTTTTCTATAGCAAGACTTCAAGTTCAAGTGAAAAATAGAATTTCAAAGAAAATTGTAACACAAAAATCGCAATTGTGTTGCTCCGTTGCTAGGGATATGAATTACTCTGTCAACAAATGTAAAACAAATGTTTTGGTTTTTGCGGAGTATATTGTTGCGTTTTGTGTACAAAGTGAATAAATACGAAATGGACGGAAAAGAATTGACACAAGAAAAGGAAAACCTGCCATCAGATGTAAAAAATGCAGCGTTGGAAGCAGAAAGTTTATTGTTGCCACAAAAATCTAGGATGATGTATGAGACAGAATACCAGTCTTTTAAAAAGTGAAAAAGCATTAAGAATATCAATGGCGTGAGTGAAAAAATACATCTGGCGTATTTTTCTTAAAAGTCGAAGAAAGCGATGCCATCGTCATTATGGTCGTATTATTCAATGCTGAAGCGTACGTTGTTGGTGAATGAAAATTGTGACATTTCTAAATTCAGCAAGTTAACCACCTTACTAAAAAACTTGAGTGGAGAATACAAAGCTAAAAAGTCCAAAATTTTAGTTGTTTTTAATCCTTAATGTGCTTGAATTTGTAAATTTTATTGAATAAAAAAAAATTAAAACATTTTACTCTTGCTGTTAAACTGTCACTTAGTCACTTTATCTACCCTTGAGGTTAAAGTGATACTTTATCTACTCAAAACAGTTGTTATAGCAACACTTTAACATTAGCTATGCAAAAAAGTATAAATTTAGTGTAATGTATTTTAAATTTATGAAATTAAAAAAGCAAAATGTGTGAAATACTTATTTGAAAAAATGTAACATTTTCTGATTTATGAAAAAAAAATGCAGAATAACCAAAAAAAGCAAATTGCATTATTAAATACATATAATAATTTAAAATTTGTAGGGTTGTAAATATCCTCCCTATATACGTATCATACAAGTACAATTTACCTGGAAAAGGGTGCAAATGTTTCACTTTTAGGTAAAGACCGCAAATGTCCCGGTCGCAAGTGTCCTGACACCGAACACATCCTTCTTTTTTAGATTTGAAGATATAGTTTAAAGTAATGAGGATTGTCAACAGTAATATTTTTTTTTAATTTATGATTTTTTAAACGGCTAATGCCCAAATTACACACTTTTTAATTCAATAGTTCAAGTTTCTGAAAAATCTTTGGTTTTAAATCACTAAAGAGAAAGACGTATTTTGGCAATATACATAAGTTTACGAAAGATATAAAATTTTGAAAATCATTTAAAAAATAATAATAATCGTATGAATAAATAAAAAATAATATTTGTGTTTTAACAACTAAATACTATCAGGCATTTTAATCCTTTAAGACGTAGCGTACATTCTAACGCACAGTAACTTTATAAATTGCTCACATATGTACCCAATAGATATAATTTAAGTAGATAATTCTAAGCATACCGATAATCACCTCTTAAAAATTCGTTGAACTTATATTAATGTAATTTATTAATGTTGATAGCAACTGATGATGACCAGGTAAACATTTTTAGAAGCGTAAAGCAAATACTGTTTTTTCTTTGTTTTTTTGGGATGGAGAAAGGTTCGGCAACTCTAAATTAGTTAATAGCTGCAAATTTAAACAAATATTAACCATTACTCTAGAGATCAACGGACTGCGTTGTCGTATACGAGGGAGAAGTGAAAAGTTTTCGTCCTGATTTAGAAAAACAAATATTTTTTTGCTTTATTTTTCAACATTATACCTATTAAGATTAAGACGTTTCTCAATAGATGCTTTAATGCAGTGATACCATTTTAAGGGTCTGATAAGTCAGGTGCCTCGAAATACTCATATTAATGACTTCTTCGTTACTCTCAATTTTTTTACTTCCAAACCATTTTTTTAGTTTGGAAAACAGATGATGATCGCTGGAAACTAAATCTGGTGGATAGGAGTACCTACAGTTTAACCTTAAATTCGTTAGTTTTAGCCACCGCAACCGTCGACGAATGAATAGGTGCGTTGTCGAGGTGACACAAATTTTATTTTTTACTAAGTGGTCGTTTTTCTTTCACTTCGTCTATCAAACTATCTATAACTCTGTTAGGTAATCAATCACAATAATTCCTTTCGCATTCTAAAAAACAGTCGCCATTACCTTATTCACTGATACAATTATTTTTACTTTCTTTGAAGTTGGTTCATCTGGACCAATCCATTGTTTCGATTCTTGTTTACATTTAGGTGTATAGTGATAAATACAAGTTTCATCCACAACTTTAAATCGACGAAAAAATTCTTTGCTTATATAGTGCCAAAATCTCCGTTCGGTATAACTTTTAATAAAATGTTAACAAACGCGATACCCACTTAGCACAGAGCTTTTGCATGTTCAAATGTTCATGTAAATTAATACGTTCTCGTTTAGTTAATATTCTAGAAGTCTCTTAGTTTAAGAAATAAAGCCGAAATTTTGCCGTCATCCGTAATATGACATTTCTCTTTGGAAAATGTACATTCAGTACAGTTATTAACGTTCTCGCTCAGGTAGACAACCTTGTAAATACAGTTTTAAGGGGTGACAATTTTTACGGGAAATTGCAGTCATCGATAATATGGATAAAAATTTTCCCAGTCGAAGGTATTGATACGACAATTCGATATCCCGACAAGCAAACACATAAGTGGATACAAAGGAGGTGGCGGACAAGGATAAAAATTGTCATCGAAAATATGTTCTGCATTTCCAACATTTAAATTTAGATCCTTAAGGAGCCTAAATCCAAAATGGCGCACTGCTGGGTGGGTACAAAAGAGAAACCAGACAAGGGTAAAGACAGCCAAAGTTTGGGCAAAAAATCTTCATCGATCTTTCGTAAAATTTTGGATCTAGCTCTCCTGCTATCTGTTATCTCACGCACTTTTAATCTGCGGTTCTTCATCAACATTTTTTTCATTTTTCGTGAGTTCTCTCCTCAACTGGTCATCCTAAACGTGGCTCATTAGAAGATTACGTGCAACCTTTTTTAAATTCAAAAACTCACTGTTTAACTTTTAAATATGATGGAATCCAGCTCTTCTTTAATTTGAAGTGGTGTTACACCTTTAAAATAAAAGTATTTGTAGTATTTGATAACCACGCGTATCTCTTCTAAGTTTGCAATTTTCAAGTAAGGTTGGAAAAGCTATTTAATACGATTCATAAACTATGCTGTTATAAACGTTCTTTTAACTTTTTAAATATTTTCAATAATTACTTGTTATTGCAAACAATAAGTTTAAAAAATTTTCGTTTTACTGAACCTCCAGTTTATATTACTTTTTAATAGTTTATTGTTGCCATTTTCGGGGAGGATAAAGTGGACTTGTAATGAAATAAACTATTCTGTATCTAAATGTTTTACAAATATAAATTTTCAGCTAACGAGTCGCTGCTGGTAGAACACTTTCTCTTTTGTAAGCGTCATTAATTCTAACGCATGTTGCGAAGGTTATGTATCGCGATCAACCGCGGTTTGCAGATTTAAACCTTGATCTTGACCTGTGTAATTTCATTGATTGTCACATTCAAATATAAAATTGCTTCAACTTGGCTCGGTTCCTATTACAGGATTAACAAAATTAGTTAGTTGAAAAGTATTTCAAAACATTTGATTGTTTCCGATGAGAAGTGTGAAGTATTGTGTATATGTTGATTAACCCACTTACATCAATGAGGTACGAAAAATGGTCTAAACATAGATAACAATAATTAATTACCAAATTTGTTGAAATTTTAATTCGATTTTTCTAGAAGATTAGAAAATTTAAAAATCATTAAAAAAATAATCTTTCTAATAATAGAAAGTTAATGAAAGAGTACACTAAGTCTTTTCTGAAATCTATATTCTAATAATAGAAAGTTAATAAAACAGTACGTAAAGTCTTTTCTGAAATCTATATTTGAATGAAAGTAGATTACTTCTAATAAACCTAGTAGGCACGACAAGTTATTAATAAAAATATACCTTAAAGTGGTCATTTAGAATCCATTGATACTGACTGTAAATTAAAAAAAAAAACAAATAAAACAAAAATTGAAAAACACATTAAGTCTGTGCAGTAAAGCACCACCACTACCGTTTCTTTAAAGTAGAACGGATCGTGATAACACTGTGCCGACTGTGCGTTAGATTCGGTTCCTCGCCATTTATCAGAGAAGTAAAAAGCTTCCACATGTGCTTATCTTTACAGTATCTCACGAAATACAGGCAAAATAGTTTTAATTTTCTTTCGTCAATAATTTCTGACAACGAATCTTGTTGTGATTATTCTGAACCATTGAGTAAGCTGTTATATCGATGTAAATGCACCCAAAGAAAATTTAATTTAAAGAACCTAAAATACATATTAAGACACTTGTATCATCATCCAGCAATAAGATTAAAACTTCCAGGAAAGCATTTGTAAATGGCGTAATTCGGCTACACGACAATGATCGACCTCATGTTAAATTTAAAAAGGAAAATCTATACAAAAATAAATGAAGGATTTTTAAACATCCCCCCCCCTTGTCCTGATTTATTTCTTAAATAAACACAGAAATAAATAAAGGATATTGGAACATTCACCCTATTGTCCTGATTTATTTCTTTGTGATTATCACAGCTCTGGGGCACCAAAAAAGACGTTAAGTGATAATCATTTTCAGTCAGTCGAAAGATTAGAAAATGCCGTAAAAAAACTTCTTGAGCAACAGTCACAAGAATGGTATACATCGAAAACAATGGGGTACTTGCCTTAATTTTAGTGGCAATTATTTGTAAACATTTTTGCCAATAGTTTTTTCTGGACTAACGATATATTTCAATTAAACTTCGGTTTGTGTCACATAGTCTTTAATTGTAAAAAGAGATATCTGGAATAATATAAAGAAAATCGAAAAATTATATGTCAGTATGCTTAAGGACAGTTTTAGCAAATTGTAATTTACGTAACAAAGTCTAAAACTGAACAATTATGATACAAGTAAGATTTTTAGAGCAGAGGCGACAAAGGAATTTCTAAACGAGTACCGTGATGAAAGTTTACAGCCATTAGTAAATTGGTGCCTATAAAGTCTTCTGCTCGCTATGAGGAAAAATACTTTACATTAAAATATGAATAGGTATTTTGTTTTTTAAGCAATCTGGCAAGTAAACATTTCCCGGACTCAGTACTGTAATGAGTTATTTTCCGGACTTAAATGAGTCTGGAAAATTGCTTATTACAGCACAGTCTAAAATAAAATTACTTACCATAACCTATAATAAGACCCACTTTCGTTTCTTTTTGTGCTATGAAAATAAATTGCTTAACTTTAAAACCATATAAATAAACAATCAAGGTACAAACATTTTTTAATTGTGTCAAATACTTCAGAATGTATTTGGTTAGTTATATTTAGTGAATTAAAATATGATAACTTAAAAATGATAAATACATTATGAGCTTTTATTTAAAATTAAAAATTGTCTATTCTGCATTAATATAATAATATAGTAAACATTTATTTATAAGGTAAGGATTAGGTATAGGTTAAGATGCCGTTTTCATGTGCGTCAATTATATTTTTGATTAAAAACCAAAAGATTTTAATATAAAATTAATCTCATTTATTTAACATAATTATAGAATCAAATTAAATAATACCAAGCAAGTTCAAGTTCAAGTTCAGTTTTGAATTACAACTCGACACATCTGTTTATGTATTTATTTGCATACTCGCATCAGAGAAATAAAAACATATCAAGATTTTAAAAAGGTAGTTAATTTTTATACAAATCGTTAACCAAATTTATTAATTAATAGATCTAAATCAGGATCAATTATTACAAAAAATTTTATTGTTAAATTTATGATTAATGTTAATGTAGTTGTTGGTTTGTCTGTTTTATTATATGTACTTACTTACTTACTTTGTATTCATTAGTTAACTCTACATGACGAACTGGCTCTTCCCTTTTTAATAATGTAGGTACAATTTGTAATACTTTGTGTTTAATATATCTTATTATTATTATCATTATTGTATCATGTCATATAGCGTTCTAATCTAATCTAATCTAAGTAACCTGGCATGGTCTCACCTATGGAGCGCCATGTTTAAGCACTGCTTCCTGTGGGAATATTGTGACCAGGTTCGGCACCAAGAGTCCTTACATGCACCCGTGCTTGCAGGACTCTAGTTTGTTCAGCTGAAAATCAGCATCCCGCTGATCCTCAGGTAGGCTAGAATCCAGGTGTCCTAAATTCCTTGAGTTACTGTTGCCACAGGGCAGTTCCCTTTATAAGAGATTTGAGTCCCGTGACCAGCTCCTCAAGGTGGTGATAGGATTCGTATCACCGAAGATGAGGAACCGTTTATAGTCCAAGGCCTCACACTCGAATAGAATGTGAGTTGCCGTCTCATCATCCATGTCACACAGTCGGCACAAGGTGGGTTCCTGTGTCAGAATCCCCATCCTCCGAAGGTGTAGTCTGAATGGTCCATGCCCGATGAGCAGTCCCACTAGTACTCTGATCTGACTCCTGCCGAGATCGAGTATGTCAGACGTGAGTTTTTTGTAGTAGCCTTTGAGCATCAGCTTCGAGTGCCTCAGCCCTACAGTGTTACTCCAGTGTTTGGTCGACTCTTGCCTAACCCAGTTCCTGACTTTGGTCCGTACCCAGGCTCTAGGCAGTCACAATACAGGTTCTGGGCCAGTAAATCGGGTATCCGCTCTCTTCTTGGCCAGAAGATCCGCGGTTTCATTTCTTTTAAAAACTTTAAGCCCTGGTATCCACTCCAAGAAGACACTGATTAGTATGGGTATGGTGAGGTTTGATTTACTCTCTTCTGTTTTCTCTGATCTCATTGCAAGTTAGAATTGTTGAAAATAAAATTTTTAACAGATACAGTCATATAATAACAGTTACTAATCAATAGAGTGCGATTATAAAGATATACCAAAAACTAACAAATAATCAGCTACCAGTCGTCATACTAGTCTTCTCACCAATATAAGCATTCATAGAACAAAATAGTTATTTATGATATAAGTGTAAAAAGTACATTTTTAAGGCACGCATGTGAAGGTTTGCAGAATTCGCTTCGCTCATTCTGCAATTCACATGAGTGCCTTAAAAGGTACTTTTAACACGTCTATCATACAATTTTTTTTCTACAAACGTTCAAAAAATGCAATAATAGAGTTTGAATTAAATTTTAAAAACCTTTATTAATACATCCAAAGGAGATAATTTTAAATTGCATCGTATATTACGTACCTTAGCAACCATTGTTGATTTAATTGTTTACGAATGTTTTGATGCATCTGTCAGACATTTGTTAGTTTTATTTAAAACGTAGTTAGGGTTGTAGATTTTTCTTAAAATGGAAGAAAGTAATGAAAATGATCCATTTGAAGACATAGAGGCGGCGGCCAATAGAGCAATCCTCGATTTGTTGCCGAGAAAATCCAGGGTTCAATACGATATAGCCTATAATAAGTTTCAGAAATTGTGTGAAGCAAAATGCGTTTCTGGAAAATATACTGAAAATGTATTTCTGGCCTATTTTGAGGAGAAAGCAAAGGTATGGAAGGCATCATCTCTGTGGTCAAATTATTCGATGATCAAATCTATGCTACGTATAAATAGCGACGTAGATATCAGCAAATATATTAAGCTTATCGCGTATTTAAAGCGTCAAGCAGAAGGTTACCGGCCAAAGAAATCAAAAATCTTGACTGGAGTCCAAATTGACCAGTTTTTGAAGTCTGCATTAGATGATGAGTATCTTCTAATGAAAGTAGTTGTGATTGTGGGAATATTTGGTGCCTGCCGCAGGAAGGAGCTTTGTCAATTGACTGTTGACGATATGGAAGATATAAGTACTTTATTAATTATTAAAATACCAGATACTAAAACCAATGTTTCACGAAGTTTTACTATTATTGAAAAAATTTATTTGGATCTTTATCGAAAATATGTGGCTCTTCGACCAGCAAATGTCGGACACCGGCAATTTTTCTTGAAATACGTGAAAGGTAAATGTACCAGAAATCCGGTTGGAATTAATTCGTTTGGAAAAATTCCTGCTGCTATAGCAAGATTTCTGGAACTTCCAAATCCGACCTTTATACGGGACACTGTTTTCGCCGCTCTTCAGCAACCTTACTTGCCGATGCTGGCGCAAATTTGACGACAATTAAGCGTCATGGGGGGTGGAGATCTTCTACCGTTGCTGAGGGGTACATTGAGGATTCTTTGGAAAATAAGAATTTGATTGCCCAAAAACGGTTGACAGTGCAGCGAACATTACCAACAACATCATCCAACAACAAACATCCGAAGATATGGTGGCGTCAACCTCAACTGGAAATTCCATTTTTTCTGCGCATCATTCCTCCTTATCCACGGAAAATGGTAAAACAGCAGTGCAGGAAATTAATTTGTCAAATTGCACAAATTGTACTATTAATATTAATGTTAATAAATAAAATCTAAATATTTTGACGTTTGCTTTCAAAATTTGAACCCTCAAAAAATGGGTAAACAGTGAAAATTTAGTTTAAAAAAAACGATAAAGTAAGAAAAATATTAACAGATTTTTATTTTTCTAGTAAAAGTACAACTTAATAAATATCAATTTAGTAAGTATGTTAATAATAGATCTGGAATTACTAACCAAATTACTATTTTATCGTAAAGTAATAATATGCGTAAATTAAAATTTTTTAACAAACATACTATAAATTACTTAAATGTTACCTACTGTTTTGTTTATAATCAGTACGTAAAGAAATGTGTTGTGCTATAATATTTTATTGGATATTATGAACTGGTAATATAATGGTATTATATTGTTTTTTATTAGGCTGCTTTTATTGGCATTAAGTATACTTATAGTTATCTTCTATACTTATAATAAATCTGTAGAGAGGTCAATTCTGTACATGAAATATATTTCCAAAATAAATATCAGGGGGTGATTAGGGATCGATACTGATGCCAAAAATGAAATCAGTAAAATTTTTGTCTGTCTGTCTGTCTGTATAACCGTTATAGAAACAAAAACTACTTGACGGATTTTAACGAAATTTGGTACAATTATTTTTCATACTCCTGAGCTGGTTATAGGATACTTTACATCACGCTACAATCAATAGGAGCAGAGCAATGACGGGAAATGTTGAGAAAACCACTTTTACGGCGTCACGGGTACATCGATATAGAACCCAAAAATGTGGTTAGATTTTTTTGTACGTCTGTCTGTCTATCTATATGTTTGTGCGCGTATCACATGAAAACTACTAATCAGATTCGAATGCGGTTTTCACAGATGTATTTGTCTTTCTTCATCTGGTGTATAAAAATTCTCTTCCCACCCCTTTAACAGGGTGGGTGAAGAAATTTTTAAACAACAATCAACACGCCACGCGAACGACGTCGCCTGTACACCTAGTTTTTAATAAATAAATAACTATATAATTTAAGTCTCAAATCTAGTGTTTTAGAAATCATCATACACTTCACTGCTTCCGTACTCGAGGTCAACGGCCAAAAAAGTAGTTTTTACGATTTTTATTAAAACGGTAAATTTTTTAATAAAATTCCCTGGACAAAAAGTATAAATCATAAAATTATCTATAAAAAATGTATTACTTATTACTTTATTCATAAGAGCTGCCATCTATGAGATCTAAACAGGCAGCAGCGTGTCAAGCCAAGTTCAAGCAAAGGAACTGGCGCCGAGTGCAATATTAAACTAACAACTTGATGCCACTTTTGATGCCTTCATAACTCTAAACCTATTTAACGTAAACGACGTAAACCAATGAAAATAGGAGTGTTTACTTATATCCATACGGACAACTAGAAGCTATTTTGAACGGTTATAAGGATATGAAGGTCCAAAAGTCGTCAATTTTCCATTGACTGTGACCTATAGATCAAAAACCAAACCCATTGCCAAATGACCTAGAAAAATGAAATTTGGAATCCAGCTTGGTATTTGTGTGAACGCGTAGGAAAAAAAAAATGTGAGCCGTCACGGGACGCCTGGCAGATGTGAAACATCAACATTATTTTGTAAAAGTATATGCAGTATTCAATAAAAAAAAGAGTGTGCGTGTAACCTTTACGCGCGATTAAAGTAACCATTAAAAAATTTAAAAACTTTGAAAATTTTGAAAATTTTCAAAATTATCATGATTTTCAAATTTTTGAAAAATTTTGAAAATGTAAAAATTCTTTTATTAAAAATTAAAATTTGTTTATTATTGGAACAATTGGAACTATGTTCCTTACGGTAGGCTTGGAGAAGATAGGGATTTTGCGGTGTGACTGAACTGAAAAAAATGTAATAGTAAAAACCGTAACGAAAAACCCGTAACGAGACGTAGAATGCTCGCCTGCCACGCGGGAGGCTCGGGTTCGATTCCCAGCCGATGCAATTTTTTTTTTGTATATATCTTAACTTTTACCTTTTTTTGTTAAAGTAATATGAGATATAATTTTTAAAAATCTTGATAGTTGAAAGTAGTTAGGAAAGGTGAGAAGAAATAAATGTATACATTACTCTTTAAAGCTTACCTTGAATTTTAAAGAAGCTTTTTTCTTAACGCCAAGATTAAATGAGACGCAGGCGTTACAGTCGTATACACAAGCGAGTAGTGTTATGTGTCGATTCTTTATTAGCCGAAGGAACATAGTTACTATCTTGTGTCCCATGAAACCATTTTAACTTGTTTAGTTTTTATATTTATTTACCTAAATTTTATAAGATAATATGCACTTTTTCAATTTTTAATATTTTTACACATCAGTAAAAGTATTAAAAATTAAAATATGAGCTTTAAAAGTTTATTTCTATATGAAACAATTCATACCCTGTCCCGCCAAATTTTTGAATCGATGAGCTTCTTCCCCCTATTGTTGGCGCGCTACCGTCGCGTCGCTCAAAACATGAGACCAATTTCATATCAGATATCAGTACATCTCTTTAATTATATTATCGATGCGTTAGGTTTTTTACGTCATACGTCACCGTCGCCACGCGAGAAATCTGATTTACGTGCCGCTATAGATGTTTCACATCAAAAACTAGAGTTAACCCATACAAACAAGTTTAGTTAACCGATGTGCTTTCTGAGCCGAGAATGTCCTGTCAAGAGACTGACAATCATTCTGACATTGTTTCACCTTTGTGATAACAGCTCTTCAGTAAATTTCACCGAGTATCCTTTTATGAAGACTTTGGCTTGTCACTTGTGAATCCTGGACCTTAATCTTACGTCCATTTTTCAATGGCTACCTTATTAAAGGTGTCAGCAACTCCGCTGAATGGTTCCGGACCAATCATTGGGATATTAGGTTTTGCTCGGGCCAATTCATCAGTCTTCTCTGTGCAGCGAAGCCCTGAGTGTCCTGGTACAAATGCCAGTGTCAGAGAATTCCGACATGTGTCAGGGCCCTAACGCAGTCCCACACCAGACGTGAGCTTTATTGTGCAGAGATTTTCGCCTTTAAGCTGCTTGGCTGTTCGATTATACGGTTTTATCTGTTATACTTTGACTTTGCACAGTGTTTTATGGCCATTACTTTAGCTTGAAACACTGTAGCATACGCTTCTAGACATTATTGGACTTGTGTCCCGTGTCTTCTACTATATATACCCGAACGTGTGTTTTTCTCAGTCTTTGAGCCATTGGTATACCAGATTGGCTCTTCTCTATCTCTTTCCAACTGAGAAATATGCGACAACCCCTATTGACGCAATTTATTTACACATAGAATGAAGAAATAAAGAATAAGAGGAATACATTTCTCATTTGCTTTTTTCATTTTCATCGCTTTTATTACTTCTAACCCTTGCTTATATCTGTTAATTGTGCAATACATAGTTTCAAATTAAACAGAATCACAACAGAATTGTGGAATAGGCATACTGGGGAAACCACGTTAAAAAACGCACAAAGTACAATGGAAACGTGTGCATATTATGACAATTACCACTTTTTGAATCGTTATATATCAGAAATGGTAGCTTATTACCTTTTTCATAGCTTATTTTATGATTAACAATATAAATTTGTTTAAAAATATACTTGATTGAATATAAAAAAGATATTTAAAGTATTCTTCATGGTTTAAGAGAGAGTAATAACCGTTCTATAAAAAGCGGACTGTCACGATTTCTAAGGAAGTAGTTGCCATCTAATTTAAAGGCAAACTATGTAGCAAATCTTTAGAATTTTACGATTTTGAGGTGACAATAAAGATTTTAAATTTTGAAGTTAAATTTAATTTCCGCACAAGGAATGTTGGATATATAAAATTTTGAAGTTAGTGTGAAGTAATGCCCATATCTTTAATATTTGGATAACACTAAAGGCCTTTCGACTTAACATTAATTAAAGTTTATTTGACAGAATAAACATTTATAGATTATTTTATAACTGTTGTTATTTAACAACATTTATCACCATTTTTTCTGAATACTTTGCAGTGATTTGTTAAGACTTTAGGTACTCGTGTAATAACTTACAAAGGTCAGTAACAAGTATTTTGGATGGACAGTAATTAATTTTACTAACAGGTTAACAATGAAAATTGTTTATAAATTTAGTATCAACAGTTTTAACTTTTAAACCACGTATACATCTAGCTTTAATTGTACTGTTAAAATGTCCTTGCAGGATTAAATATAAAACAACATAACTACATTTTCCATTCTTTCATAGTGTGAAAAACTTCCTTAGAAGGATGGAATTGACTATATATCTTTAAAGGTAATTACCTATCACTCTAATTAATCGATTAATTTGTTCTGTTAGCCATATTCTCAATAGATATAATCACTTGGCACTGACCCAAAAACATTTACACTAGATCAATTAATTTTAATTATTTGTTGTTTCCGTTGAAAAAACGACTTTTTATCTTTTACCAAAAGTTGATAAATTTTTATCTTTATCCTTCAAAGTCATAAAAAATAACTTACAGTTATTTTGTTTATACTTTGTCTTTGAACATTTACAACAGTTTTCATGCAAGTGCTCTGAACACGATTAAGGGATGGTATTGGTAGAATGTGAATTGAATAACACTGTAAGTTGGATAATTCTTTAACTTGGTGTAGGTATATTAAGACATTTATTTATTAAATGCAAAAAAATAGGCCCGATTTTTCGTTGTATTATGTTGCTATTTTAAATTGTTTCTGCTACCTTTTCGTAATATTTCTTATACAAATTTTAACTAAATAAGTGTGATGCAAATTGTCTTCATTGACTAGATTTTCGTCCGTTTGCAAAACATGTTTTTAAATACTTCTGACCATTAAGTGTCTGATATTTTTAATATCTTGTATGTAGGTATGTATGTATGTATAGTGTTAGGGGTAACAGATACACCTGCGACCTATAAGATCTATTGTGTCCCCCTTTTTTGCTATATTTCTGATGATTCCTTAGATCTATAGCAGCTCTTCTAGTCCTATCTTCCTTAGAAAGTTTAGGATATCATTGGGTTTTAAATTAGGTAGTTCTTCCCATTTTATTTCGTATAACCCTAGGTATTTGACCCTAGAAGTACTTAATGCAATGCATTCCAAAAGTATGTGTATTGAGGTTTCATCCTCTTCCTTACAGAATCTGCAGTTTGCTTCATCTACTAATCCTAGTTTCTTCATGTGTCCTTTGAATCGACAGTGACCGGTTTGTATTCCTGTTATAATTCGGAGGTTTTTCTTACTCAGGTTAAGACAGCTGTGAGATCTCTTCTGGTTATAGTTTCCTAGGAGCGTCTTCGATTCTCTTAGTCCTTATAGATCATTCCAGTACTTGGATTTTTCGCTATCCATTTTTTTCCTTAGTTTTTCTAAGATTCTACTACTGCTGATTTTACAGGATGGTTCTGGTCGCAGGTATGGGGTTTCAGCTCCTTTTTTTGCCAGCTTGTCTGCTGTTTCATTTCCTTCTATTCCTACGTGACCTGGAACCCATAAGAGGGTAACAGTGTTATTCTGTCCTAGTTCATTTAATTTGCCTAGGCATTCCCAGACCATCTTTGAACTGATTGTATCTGAGTTCAGACCTTTGATGGCTGCTTGACTATCTGACATGATTACAATCTTCTGTCTACGATAGTTCCTTTCAATGTTAAATTCTATACATCTTTCGATGGCACGAATTTCCGCTTGAAAGATGCTTGGGTACGTACCCAAGCTTTCTGAGTATTTGGTTCTAGGTCCAAACACCCCTGCTCCTGTTCCTTTATCTGTCTTGGAGCCGTCCGTGTACTATTTTATGGCGTTTTGGCTTAGCCCCAATATGGTGTTTTTGTCCCATTCAGATTTGCTTCCCAGTTTAGTGGTAAATTTTCTTACAAAGTTAAATTTCTTTGGCATGTCATCTGGGGCAATTTATCAATTTATCGATTTATCAATTAAATATATTAGGTAGCAACTCCGACACTACGTCATATTATTTAATTTAGCAAGAATTTGTTGAAATATGTGAGATATATACTGCGCCACCTTCCAGTGGCGTCATAAACTTTAAGTAAGAATTGCTCGTTTAGATATATGTGATATTAACTGCTCCACCTTACGGTGGCGCCATAGTACTTTATTAAGTCGTAATTGGCTAGTTTAAATATATAAGATATTAACTGCGCCACCTTACGGTGGCCTACTCAGGGTTGAAACTTCATTACTGAACCGCTAGATAGCTTTGAGATTTTTTGACAAACAATTTTTTTAGTTTTCGTAAAAAATAAAAAATAATTTTTTTTAATAAAGAGTATCCTATGTTACTTCTAATACCTCCAAGAATATGTGTACAAATTTTCATGATGATCGGTTAAGTAGTTTTCGCGTGAAAGCGTAACAAACAAACTTACATTCACATTTATAATATTATAGGGATTTTTGTTTTTCTGTTGGATTAAAACATTAAGTAAATGTAATTTAACATCAAAATAAAGATTAATTGAACTTAAATTTCACTGTAGGAAAGAAGGAACTTTAGCACCATATATAGACAACAATAAATCATTTACCATTTACAATCATTTTTCGTTTTTTATGCTAAAAATGTCTGGTGGTTTTAAGTATTGTTGTGTGGATAGTTGTTATTGCTAACAAGGAAGTGGTTTTCATTGCTATTAGCTACTCTTCCGTAAGTTCCGTATGTCTGGGAAAGCATCGTTGTCACTCACCAGTTCCCAGAAAACTGCACAAAAACCAGAACGAAATTTGATACAAAGAACTTTAAAGGCAATGCGAAAGAAAGTCCTACTATTCTTGTCTATACACGTTGACTTTAGTATATGAAACCGTCATACCCGCTTTCAGGTCGTATAACCATCGTGGAATATATTCATTTGCACAGTTCTTATATTTATATTAATTTTTCTAATTTTCATTTCCAAATAATTATAATTTAAAAATAATTATACTTGTGTATAGAAACTTATAAGTTATGTATGAGTGAAATTATAGCTTATAAGAAGATTAAGAATTTATATTGCACGTGTTTATTATATTTTGAAACTGGTATTTTCAATTGAAATAATAAATTCTGATTTATTTCAGAACTAATTAATTAATTAATTGGCAATTATTTAAGATATTTTCTATAAAAAAGTGAAATACTGAAATAAAGTAATGAAATAATAAAAATTGGTTATTGTATAAGACCGATTAATTAAATCGATGATAATCTTAATATATATAAATTACGTGTCACGTTGTTTGTCCGCAATGGACTCCTAAACTACTTAACCGATTTTAATCAAATTTGCACACCGTGTCCAGTTTGATCCAACTTGAAAAATAGGATAGCTTACATTTTTTTAATTTATAGTTGCAATATTATTTTATTGCAAATTAATTGTTTATTGAATTGTTGTTATATTAAATATGACATTATCATTTTGAAAGTTTTCATGTAAGGTCTTAGTAGCTGCTAATTTGGATCAGCGGCTGTTTATGACATTTCGCTTGGGTTATTGTAATGGGATCGATTACGCCAGAGGGAAGTTTATTTTTTGTTTTTTTTTTGTTTTTGCATGTCAAAACAGTAAATATTATTTTAATTTAAACTGTTAATAAAATAAACTATTTTAGAAAGTTTTAAGATACAACTACCCTTGATTTTGTTAACAAGGAAACAATCCTCTCTATTATCAATCACAGCGTTGTATGACTTAATATTTTTGCAATATCAAGAATGCTGTGCATTGTTGAGATGACACTTATATAAATTCAGTTTAAATTATTGAAAAGTTTTAACATAAAAAGTTGTAAACATGCGCGTACGATTGCAAAATGATCCATCAGCACAAATATTTTCCGAACAATTATTAGATATTGGGAACGGTAAAATAGACCTGCAACCAAATAAGCAATTCATTAAACTGCCAGACAATTTCTGCACTGTTCTTCAGGAAAAAAATGAACTGATTCAGAGTATTTTTCCGAAAATACAGAATAATTACTTGAATCATGACTGGCTCAGTCATCGGGCGATTTTGGCAGCCAAAAATGTTGATGTTGACGAAATTAATTTCCAGTTACAACAGTTAAGGCAATCTGATGTCTTTTAATTCAATCGATACTGTTGTTGATGAAAATCAAAGTGTAAATTTTCCAATTGAATTTTTAAATTCACTAGATATACCTGGAAAGCCACCACATAATCTTCGATTAAAGATTGGTTCCCCTATTATTTTCCTACGTAATTTGAACCCACCTCAATTAACGGTACGCGTTTGGTCATCAAAAAGATCACCGGAAATATTCTTAAAGCAACCATTTTAACTGGGAAGTTTAAAGGAAAAGTGGTCCTGTTGCCACGTACCTATATTCCGTATATACCGCCAGATTCTACTATACCCTTTAGAAGGCTACAGTTTCCAAGTCGTTTAGCTTTTACCATGTCGATAAATAAGTCACAAGATCAAACAATGTCCATTTGTGGTTTAGACTTGGACAATCCATGTTTTTTTCATGGGCAACTATATGTTGCATGTTCACGTGTAGGGAAACCGTCGAATTTGTTTGTGTTAGCTAAAGACAGGATAACCAAAAATATTGTGCATCGATTAGTGCTAAATTAAATTGAAAATAAAAGTAATTATAATTTAAAATAATAAATATTATTGTTAAAGACTTAAGACTATCTAAGACTATTTAAGACTATCTGCCCTCATTCATAAGTTAAAGTGTTACATGTTATTTACTTTGTAATGTAACATAAGTGATAGGGTAGTTTTGCCCTTCATATTAATTTATTAGTTTATATTTTACTGTATTGTTATATATTACATTTTACTAGGTCAAAGTCATTACGTTAGATCTCGGCACGTGTTTAAATAGTTTAATTTTTATTCTCAAGTAGAGTATAAATTGGCTATAAAAGCTGGTTGTTGAGGTCAGACACCAGGAGTTTGTAGTCTGAGGTTGTCTGTAAGGGTCACCCTTTGGGGTGTCCCTAAAACAGACCCTTGGGTCAGGGCCATTGTGCCTCTTGACGTATTTTCGTGAGTAAGTGTGACATGCCACCATGTAGTTTATTTGGTAAGATTAGTAAAGATTATTGTATTCAGTTATTCCCTAAGTATTCGTAATGTTTGTTACTCATTCTTATTGCTTATTTAAGTTATTTATTCGTTAATATATTTGTTGTTTGTTTCCTGTTGTTTATCTCATCTTCCCCTTGGTTAGTTTTTTCTGCCTTCAGCAGGATACCTAGCCGGGAGTGCTTTTAGTAAGCTACCCCTCATCCTATAATACTAAGGAACATTCTCCCAAATATCTCTAGGCGTGACAGTAATATACTCATTTGTTAGAAACTTGAATAAAAATAATAATAAATTTTAAAATTCTTTTATATTGATTTTTGCTTAATATCAATCCAGTGAATTTTTATACCAGCTTTAACGTTTCCGTCTTCATTCGTAAATAATAATTTCATTGTATTAAGAGGTTGCAGTAGTAGAAAATCTGTCATGAAGGTCGCCATATTTTTTGCAAATGGCATCTATGTAAACAAGCATGGTGGTCCCCATGACTGATGTTCTCCTACTGTTCATCTTAAATAGATTACTACAATGTAATATAACAAAAACCTTAGCCACAGCAACGCGTGGCCGGGTCAGCTAGTTATTATATAATTTCTAATAAATGATTAAGAAATTAAATAGACACATATATTACTACTATTATGCAACTTGTTATTTTAAAAGCGTCGGTACTTTAAGAAACGTCTAAAAAGTTAGTAGTGTCAAATTTTTGTTTTTAATTTAGTAGGTACTTGTTTAGTGCTAATTTAGTACTGCATTCACAAATTTGGTTCTTTTTTCTAATGGAAAAAATCGAAACAATGCTAGCTTTAACGAAAGCTGATCTGAATTAACTGATGAAAATACTGGTTAACCAATAGTTAGTTTTTAAAAAGCAAGAATAAGTGAAAATCAAAGAAAAAAAGCACAATTTAAACAAGTTAAACACTGATGGCTTAACATCGAGTATGCATTGAATTATTATCGACAATGAAGCAGTGTTTCATTTAAGCACGTGCTAAACAGCAGTACAATTTAATGCCCATTAAGTGCTTATATAGAGAAACAACAACCAATTAAAAAAGATGTGTTAGTTTTATTTTTGAAACTCGACTGATTGAGAAAGTAACAATAATGTCAAGCTGATATTTGATGTGCAGTATATTAAAAACCTGAAGATAATTTAGTGCTCATTAAGTGCTACTTCAAAATCCAACGGGTTGAAGCTGACCGAACCGCTAACCATGAATTTATTTTTTTATTTTTTCTTGTTCACTAAAAGGGCACTTTTTAAACAATAATTATTGTTCATCAAGTATTTTTATCAGTTAATTCAAATCACTGAACTCCATTCATACACTGTCAACTTTCGCTGCCATTGCTTCAATTTTCTTATTAATAAGAGAAGCACCATATTTACGAATGCAGTACTAAATTAGCATTAAATTATTACTAATTTCAAAACAAAAGTTTGCCGAATCTGCGTATTTGACAATGCTAAGTTTAAGATGTCTTTAAATACTTTAGGTACTTCTAATCGTTGGTAATTACCAAAATAAGTGTATTTTATTTTTTATTTTTAAGTTAAATACACAATAATAATAAAAAATTTCACAAGAGTCGAGAGTGACAGTTAAATGGATCAGTGGTCAATGAGATTATTGATCGCAAACATCAAGAACGAGATACCGTTCGACACTTAAGAAGAAATGCTTTGTGTTGATTTTAATCGAGCAGCGTTTTCGTTTTCATTGAACCAAAGAAAGTTGTTTGTGAGCATTGTGGCGAATTTATGTTAATTGTGGAATTTCTTAGATTCTTTGTATAAAAAAAAGATAAAATAAAAATATCGAAAAAGCAGGAAAACAATGTAAAAGAGAAAAAAATCCAAAATACGAAAAAAATCTGGTAAATTTAAAAAATTAAAACAAATGTTAATAAACACCAGGAATACCAATCAAATAAAAAAATTAAAGAAAAAACGGGAAAATGGGTAAAAAGTGGAAACGCACAAAAAAATAACAAGAAATTAATAAAAAAACAAAAAAGGGAAATAATAATAGAAAGTTTAACAAAAAAATACAGATAATGACGAAAAAACAATGACTACGACGCCGACGTTCACTGGTCACCTAGTTTAGGATGTTTCAATTATTTATTTAGTACCTGGACGACCGAGCTTTGCTCGTGTAATGTCAGTCAAATTTTGCAAGCATCTTACTTTAGCAGCACATGTGGGACGAGCAGAAACCTGATTATTTATATGACGGTATCCTTGAAATAAGTCTTCACTGTGAGAAGCTTGAGAATCCTGATCAGTTTGATGACGATGCTCTTCTAGGTGTACTTGAGACAAGTTGCGGCTTCGTGAAGTTAGATTGTTTATAAGCGTTTTTTTTTAGATCGTTTAGGCATTTTTAAGTGAACACGTGCATTAAGAAGACACAAATAATATAAATAAACAATTGATTTTCTTAGTCTAACCTCAAAGCGGACAGGATTAGACACACACACCTTATTGAGAACAGCAATCAATAGAGAAGAGTTTGCTGATATTGTCGTCAACCTTCAGTAATGAAGAAGGCACCTAAAGAAGAAGAAGAACCTCAAAGCAAACACTCATTGACTTCGTGTTACTTAACAACGCCATCTGCTGAAATAGCTTTAGCTGTTGTTGTGTCGTTAAAGCAATTAGTTGCTCACAATTTAAAAAAAAATAGTATCATTATTCGCCAGTAGATGTCAGGAAGAGTCATATTTTTCAGTTTAAGTTGATTATCGATAAAACACGAATAAAATGACATTTTCTAAAAATGATTTTTAGCTAGATCGATTTATCGCCCTCAAAACCCCCTATATACTAAATTACATGAAAATCGTTGAAGCCGATTCCGAGATTCCAATTATATATATATATATATATATATATATATATATATATATATATATATATATATATATATATATATATATATATATGTTTCTTTTTATTCTTGGGTAAAGGTTATAGTAATAAATAAGGAACACTGATTTTACAACGTTTCGCACATTTTTTATTGTGCTTTATATTCCATATTCCATCAAAGTAAAGTAAATTGAAAACTTCATGATATAAATTTAAAATATTTAACTCCAAGACTTGATAAAGCACAATAAAAAATGTGCGAAACGTTGTAAAATCAGTGTTCCTTATTTATTACTATAACCTTTACCCAAGAATAAAAAGAAACATATTAAAATGGTTAAAGAAAATTAAGTACATTATATATATATATATATATATATATATATATTGATATGGATTTTTCTTCATGGTGCACATTCTTTCAGTGAAATGTTGGAACGTGTTCATGATTTTTAAATCGGTTGTCTTGATGAAGTATTTTTTTGTTTGAATTGTTTTTGTTTAGATATGGATTGTTATGTTGTTAAGATATTATTATTGATTAGATTGTCATTAAGTGAATTTTTGTAAAAGTCAGATAAAATAAAACTATTGTAAATAAAAGCATTTGAATTTAAATTAAAATAAAAACATAGTAATAATAAATAATTAAAAGAATAAGAAAATACAAAGAAACCAAAACTTGAAAGATACAGAAAAGCAGAGAGTTGGAAATTTTAAGAGAGCAGAAAGGTGATAGATAAGTAGAAAGGCGGTAGCAAGAAGGAGTTGGAAAGTTGTAGGAAGAGGAAGGTATAAAGAATTAGTTGAGCAGCAGAAAGGTATTAAATAGATGGAAAGGCAGCAGTAAGAAGGAGTTGGAAAGTAGTTGGAAGAGGAAGATATAGAGTAAGAGTGGAACAACGGAAGAAGAAAGTTGTAGACAGAAGCGAAAGAATTTTTTTTTATCTTAATAATCATTGTAATTTATTTTTAGGACAATCAATTTAAAAATTCTTGAATCCACGACCGATAAATTTATTGAAAGAGGGTGTTCCGGAAGGAGGATCCATTTCAATATATATATATATATATATATATATATATATATATATAATACAAGATATAATACAAGAATTGCTCGTTTAAATATATTAGATTTGGTGAAGTTACTTTTGCAGATTTAGAATTTAATTTAAAAACTAATTGGACCATGAAGTATTTCAATAATTCTTAATACATTTATTGGAAAAATACATAGATTATACTGGCTTTGTTATTTATTTATTTCTGAATACGAGTTCTTTTCATTATGTCTATATTAAGAAAATGTTTTGATTTATATGTAAGTTAAAAATAATTTTGCAATATTTAATAAAACTGTCTTGTTGATATTTATTTTATTCTGTAAGAAAAAGTTTAATAACAAATTTATTAGATAACTGTTTTTGTTTAAAGTTATCTTTCTTCACAAACAAGTTGACATTTAAATATTGAATATCTTTATAAACATCCTTTCTTTCTATTGAAGTTGGTAAAACTTTTATTTTTTACGGTTCCGGTTCTTGTTAAAACATTTCTACCAGAAATACCTACGCTTCTGTTTTTTGGAAGCCTATCATTCTGGTACTAATAAATTGCGCAACGCACGATGGTACTTCTCTCTTTTAAGGATCCCCCAGACCGATGCGAAACTTCCGCTGCCGCTGCGGAATAAGTTTCGCAGCGGACCAAGATACACAGCGGTATACGGAGGGGCCTACACCAATCGAGGCGAATTCCGCCAGACTCGCGGCATTGCAGCGTTCTGCGGAATTGACGCTGCTTGCACGGAACTTCCGCTGGTCCGCTACAGTTTCGCGAGTATTCAGTTCAATTCAGTTGTGGTTCATCATCTGATTTGTGAAAACGGCTGTAATAGAAAAATTAATTGAATGTGTACAAAAATTTCCGATACGATATGACCTCAGTAATGAAGACTATAAAAATGTATTTTATTATAAGTATATGCTTTACTCAGGCAGAAGAAGAGAAATTATATGCGGAATAAATTACAAAATATTGAAGAACACTTTAAAAACAAACAATTAAGAAATTTTTACCAAGAGGCCAAGAAATCACGAGAGGGTGCAGTTAATTACCAAGTACCTTATATTAAGGATAACGAAGGAAGGATATTGGCAGATCCAAGAGAAAAAGCAAAAAGAGGAGGAAAGAGAATATGTGGATCACGTGGAGGAACCAACAGATAAAGAAATCTTAAAACAGATGGAAAATTTGAAGAACCATAAGAGTGCAGGAGAGAATGGGATCCCAGCAGAAATTGTTAAATACGGCGGGGAAGAGATACAGAAAAGAATATGCAGAATAATACGTAAAATATGGAACGAAGAAAAAATGCCTAAGAGATGAAACAATGCAATAATATGTCCAATCTTCAAGAAAGGGGACAATAGTATATGCGAGGGATATCAGTTCTGGATGTGGTGTACAAAGTTCTCGCTAGAGTTTTGAGAAACAGATTGAATGTGTACCAAGAAAGAATAGTGGGAGAATACCAAGGAGGTTTCAAGAAAGGAAGAGGAACAACAGATCAAATATTTACCCTTAAGACAATAATGGATAAAAGCTATGAGCGAAATTTAGGACTACATGTCATGTTTGTAGATTTTAAGCAGGCTTATGATACAATATATAGAAACAAAATGTATAATGCCTTAAACTTACTAGGAATACCAATAAAAATCGTGAAGCTAATCAAGATGACATTAGACAATTCATACAGCAGAGTAACGAGCGAAGGAACTACTGTATCAGACAAATTTAGAGTCCAAAAAGGATTAAAGCAAGGAGATCCAATATCGACAACGGTTTTTAATCTAGTGTTGGAAAAAATTGTACGAGATAGCAATATACAAACAACAGGGCTTATTTA
Organism: Altica lythri; assembly: GCA_964028335.1. Taxonomy (NCBI): domain Eukaryota; kingdom Metazoa; phylum Arthropoda; class Insecta; order Coleoptera; family Chrysomelidae; genus Altica; species Altica lythri. The sequence continues at coordinate 40,564,172 of OZ034804.1, read as the reverse complement.
TCACCACAAGCAACAGATAATTGCATATGCAGATGATATAGCTTTGCTAACCAGAACAAGGAAGGAACTGGAAAGAGCGTTCTGTAAGTTGGAAGAGGCTGCAAAAAATTACGGACTTAGTATAAATCAGAAGAAATAAAAATATATGGTGCTAAACCATCAGAATGTTGACGGTAGAAAAGAATATATAGAGATTAAAGCGGGGAAGGACAGAAAATATAAAATTGAAAAAGTCTGTGAATTCGAATACTTGGGTGCAACGCTGACAAATAAAAACGAAGAATGGAAAAAAATAAATAAAAGATAAGTGAAAGGAAGTAAAGCTGTGGTATCTTTAAATAAGTTAATAAGATCAAAGGAGTTATCTAGAGAAGCCAAAATTAAAATTTATCAAACAATAATACGACCAACAGTGACATACAGAAGTGAAACATGGGTTTTAACAAAAGCGGAAGAAACAAAACTGGATATATGGGAAAGGAAGGTACTAAGGAAAATTCTGGGGGGAATAAAAACAGATGAAGGACTCTGGGGAAGAAGAACTAACCAAGAATTGAAAGATCTTTATAAATACCCATCAGTAACAAGCTTCATAAAAGCTCAAAGGGTGAGATGGTTCGGGCATACTAGGAGGATGCCAGAAGATAGATATGCAAAAAAGGTCATTAAAGAAGGGGAAGGAGGTAAAAGAAAAAGAGGGAGACCAAAGAAAAAATGGTTGGACGCGGTGTTGGAAGATATCAGAGAGGTAGAACCAAATTGGGGTGCAAAAGTACAGAATCGCAACCTGTGGAGAGAAATTGTTAAGGCAGTTGAAGAACGATAAAGGGAAAAAAAAAGAAAAAAAAAAGTCATGGGCCTCAAAGGGCTGCAGTACTGTACTATATATATGCTTTACCTATTTTCTTCCTCTTTAGCCATGCAATGCTATTAAAAGCAACGTCTCTTCCTCGGAGAAACTCATTTCAACTATGTACTTTACTCACTCAATTGACACAATAGGTAGTCACTACACCGAAAATATCTAAGTAGATCTTGTGTCCGCGATAAAATCGCTGTTTGGTGTGAACAACTCAGTTTCGCTGCCGTGCCGTTAGCGAAATTTCCGCAGCGAAACTTTCGCGGCGGAAAAGTTACGCGTCGGTCTGGGGGATCCTTTTTTTAGACATGTTCATTTCCTATCAACGGAATTTACTTTAGACATTTTCACCTTCCTGTTTTCAGATTGTCACCTATGTAACTTATGTAATGTTTATTTTCGTTCCCTGTACAGTTCATACAAAGAAAATTTCAGTTTATATTTGATTCATATATTAACTTTGGATTGAAACATCACACATTTGTAAGGGACAAAAATAACGTCAGTTAACTATACATGCATCTAAATTTTTAATAGTTTATATGTTAAATGCAAGATAAACGCAATTTATAATCAATGACGGTCTAGTTAGAAATTATTGAAGTTAAAACTTCTTCCGGCACGCCTGATAATGATTGCAGTATAGATATGCAGACATAGGTTTTGTTCAAAGAAAAAAGAAATTTAAAACATTGGAATATGAGAAATAATTTTATTTGCTTGTTTCAAACTGTTATGTTGATAGTTTTTTTTTTAACTTTTGACATTTTTGAAATTGTTTAAAAAGTATACAAACAAGAATATATTAAATGACATTAAGGAGAAATTGCATCCAGTAGGACTCGAACCCGCAATCTTTGACTCTACGCGCCAATCCTCTAACAACTAAGCTATGAAAGCTATCAATTCGTTTTTCGGTCGTTAAATTCAAATCATGTCACATGCGACAATTACTAACCTTCTCCTTAAGCACATATTGCATGACGTTAATGAGAGAGAGATTTTGTCAAGTCAACATTTTTTTTGTGTCCTGTCTCATATTTTTATTTGGTTAGGAGACTGGAACAATGAATTCTTTACTAAACGCTCTAACACATCGATATTCGTCTAAAAGAAGTCTATTTTATTTTATTAAAAAATTTATAATCTTTTGTCACTTCAAAATAAACTTTATTTATCAAAATTATATTGTAAAACTAGTTGCACTCGCAACATCGTTCGCGTGGCGTGTGATTGTTGTATCAAAATTTCTTACCCCACCCCATTTAAGGAATGAGAGAGAAATTTTTGTACACCAGATGTTAAGTTGAAAAAAGACAAATACATCTGTGAAAACCGCTTTCGAATCGGATCAGTAGTTTTCATGTGATGCGCGCACAAACATACAGACAGACAGACAAAAAAAATTTAACCACATTTTTGGGTTCTATTTCGATGTACCCGCGACGTCGTTCGCGTGGCGTGTTGATTTTTGTATAAAATTTCTTCCCTCGCCCCGTTAAAGGGATGGGGTGAGAAAGTTTTATACACCAGATGGTAAGTTGAAAGAAGACAAATACGTCTTTGAAAACCGCATTTGAATAGAATCAGTAGTTTTCATGTGATGCGCGCACAAACATATTCATTTCTACAGTTTTATTATATGTATAGATAGATAGATGTATAGATAATTTAAAATTGTTATATACACTAAGAAATTTATGAAATAATCATCACTTTTATGCCCGTTTCAATTTAATAAAAAAGTATTGTTTACTTGAGAGAGTTTACATTAACTTAATTCTGTATTTCGCATTCAGAAATTTTAATGAAATTCTCCTATTTTATAAATCGATATGAAACAACTGTACCTATCGTGTTGAGATATATTTTTATGATAATTACTAATTAACTAACTTTTGGATATGTGCCTTAATTTGGATTTGTCACGACTTGTTGAGGTTTGGCACGCGTACGTACGCGGTTTTAGAGTTTTTATATTTATTCTTATTCGGCATTTTTATAACTTATTAATAAAATATTTTTTGTTACAGGCATTAGCTGCAATATGTGCCCATTCAGTATCAATTTCAATAGGGATTTGTCAAGGTTACAGTGCAATTCTTTTACCACAACTAAGGGACTCGGAAAAGTACAGCAATTTAACGACTGATGTAACTTCATGGATAGGTAAGGTATTTTCAAACAAAACCTTTAGTTTAAGTTCAATATGAATTAATAAATCGCAAATAAACGCCTAAATTTTAAGTTACTTGCCGAAATAGTATATTATATTATAAGGATTAAAAGTGCATATTTTTTTTACGAGCAATATTTGCAGTTGCAAGGCGGAGCGCAGCGCAGCCGAGCGAATGCAAAATTGCGAGTAAAAATAGGCACTTTTAGTCCGTATGATATATACTATTTTTTCTCCAACCAAGTCAAAATTAAAATAAATTTAGTTTTATTCAAAAATCGTTAATAATTTGGTAATAAATTTGAACACCTATTAATTATAACAGCGATAGCAAGTCGGTAGTATCTGGTATTGTTGGTAAATATTGATTGTCAAGTAGACGTCAGTAGACGTACTAATCATATAATTTTTGTAGTAGTTTTTACGCTGCTTTTAAAATGAATCCCGAACACAATGAAAATATACCTGCGGATATATTGGAAAGTGCCGAAGCAGTATATCTAAATCTTTTGCCATCCAAATCTCGCCAAGTTTATGAACTTGCATATCAGCGATTCATGGATTGGTGTAAAGAAAAAAATGTGCAAAACTATGCGGAGAGTGTTCTTATGGTGTAATATAGTTGCCCAATTAGTTTGTTTCACTAAGTTTGTAAGAGACAATGTTTTTTTCTTCAAATTTCAATTAGAGAGCTCAAATGCAATTTCTTTTAGTCCTAGGATTAAAAGTAGCGTTTTTAATCCTAGGATTAAAAGTGTTGCTAAGCAACGAGCAAATTTTTGTACGGTAAGGGAATTGATGGCTTTTGAACCTGAAAATAGTACAAAAATGTCAACATTTTTTGATGGTTGGAGAAAAATAACTTTTTTGGTTGGTTGTTTGGAGTCTTGAAATAAATATGATACAGTAAACAATATGAAGTTAAGCTAAACTTTTCAACAATACATGAAATTCATTACCTCTAGGTGGGAAATTCTCTCTTTAATATAGAATTTCCCTTTATTTGCATTCAATAAAAATATCTCCGTTCATTATCATATTCATTTACCTGCAAGTATGATAAGTACTTTAATATATTTAAAAAAATTTACTTTATAATTACAAATAGGGAATATACCTAAAAAATTTACTGTCAAACCGAAACACCACATACTAGGATATTTGAAAATAAAAGTAATTTAAATATACAAGGTCTCTGACGCTCCCCAAAAAACTATTTCTGATGATAATAATAGTGTTTTCATTACACTATGTATAACCCGAGATTTTTTATGATTTTTGATCTTTTGGATTTGTCTTTGTCGGGAATTGGAAAATAAGTTTTAAAATATAATATTTATCAATAAAAAACACACAATAATAGATAGTATTGATTATTCAGTTCTATGAATTCGTAATAGATGGCGGTCCAAGTATTATAAATTACTACCATAATTTAACATCAAGGTTGCGGAGACATCCAGTAGATGGTGCTGTTTCGATTTATATACTATACAGTTAGAAATAAAAAAATATTTGGATTTATCTTTGTACGGAATAAGATAATGAGTAGTAAAATGTGATTTTCATTAATAAACATAAATAAACAACTAACAACATGCGTAAAATCGCATATTTTCAATCTCACCAATATTAAAACAACAAAATAATTTAAAAAAATGGAATGAAGTGGAAAAAAAAAACACAAAGAAAAGCGAAAATAAATAAAACGAGAAAAAAATCATAAAAAGTTGGAAAAACAAAAAAAAAAAGGTGTGTGTGCGATTCACGCACGATAGAAGTGAAACTTCAGTAAATCGACAAAAGAATGAGATGAATATATATAATAAGGGTAGGATAATTACAAAGTTTATTTGTTTAAAAATGAAAGTATTTTGATTAATTTTAAAAGATATTTTATTTAACAAGCCAGTATTAAACAGTGTACAATATACATACACACCAACATTTGCTCTCTCGCTTTGGCTCACTAATTACAGCTAAACAGATATAACTGCAACCATGACGATTTGACACGACCGGACACGACAGACGTTGGTTGATGCGGTGATGCCTAATCGAATATTATTTTAGAGGTATAAGAAAAACATTTCCTTCTGCTTCCTGTTGCGTAAATTTTAAAACCGAGTATATAATTTCACGAGCTTGTGCACTCAGAATCCGATTTTTTACGGCACTTACGCGATTCATTTTAATAAAAAATTATTTCACCTCTTAGTTTTTAATATGAAAATTCAACAAACAATAACTACTTCACGATTTACGAAGTTATCTGACAACGTAGCAAACGCACTAGAATTGAAGTGCAATGTTAAGTATACGGATGTTTACGCATCAGGCGCTTGAATGCAACTGACTCTCGGCTCCTCCCACTATCAAAGAATTGACCTTGAAAGTTGCAGTTATATCTGTTGAGCTGTACAGGCGACTATGCTTAGAAGACGGGAGTGGGGACGCTACGAAGTATGGAACCAAGAGGAGAGACCGATAATATAAAATAGTATGTATATTTCTGTCTCATTCTTTGCCGGCTTCATCCTACACATTTTTGTATTTGTGTCTCTTACCTGTCGTTTTTCCGTTGCATCCGGTTTGAAATCACAACGATTCTAAAGAAGTTTCACTTCAAAAAGAAAATATTTAAAAACCCAAAAACATTGAAGTAGTAAGGAAAAAATCACAAAATGAAAAATTTTTAACACAATTAAAAACAATTTGGAAAATAAAAAAAATTGTATAAATGAAATATATCGTACTGCGAATAAAATTGAATTAAAAAGTTGAGCAAAATTAGGAAAAGGTGCAATTTAAAAAACGAGTAATATAAAACAAATTAAAAAACTGTAAGATTTATAAAAATATACAAAAAAACTGGAAAAAAGTGAAGACAACATTACAATTTAAAAAAAAGTTCAGCAAAAAATTAAAATAAAGCACAAAAAAGATTGAAAAACAAAAAATTAAAATTATTGAAAAGCGCAAGTATAAAAGTAAATTAGAAAACTAAAAACAAACAAGAAAATAAGACAAAGTCAAATAATAAACAAACAAAAAAAAAAGAAATTAAAAAAAAACGTCAAAAATCAAGAAAATAAATAAATTAATCAAAAAATAGAACAGGTACTTACAAAAATAAGAAGTAATAAAACTGGAAACAATCTATAAAATAAGATAAAATCTAAAAAACATAGAAAAGAGTAAAATATAGAAAAAATTAGAAATAAATTGCAAAATTTTGGAAGTAAATAGAAAAAAATCATTGATTTAGGCAGTACGAAGTTTGTTGAGTTAGATTATATTTAATAAAATTACCTACTTAACAATGCCTAGTTGTAATTGTCGAAAGGTAATTTTATCATTATCTAACTTACTATATGTCCATAAACATGGTGAAACAGAAAAATTGTTGTTTCACCATATATATCACAATCGACTTATGGAAGCATCATTTGACATAATTTTTATAGATTTTTTATGGAAACCCATAATAAAGTTTCAAATGATTCAAAATATTGTATTGCATAGTAACCCATATTGGCGAGGCCAGAAGAACCACAGTGAATAACAGTTCTCTTTCACTGGTAAAAATAATTAGTGCACATTTAAATAACAGTCAAGGATTTTTTAAAATTTTGTATGCACTAAAAATGGTCAAAGCTACAGAACAATCAATTTTTCTTTGTTAATTTGCTTATCATTATTTACTGCAGGGTGTGTGAAATTACCTGCTTATCGTGTCGTTACTCAATGAGGTGTTAAATATATTTCTAAGAACAGGTGTCCGAGCACTAATTGAAATAAGTACTTCCGAAATATGGTAAATAATTACTCTTGTAAATAGTACATAGACCACGTTATTCTACGTGTTAAAAAGTAAATTCTCCAAACTATAAACCGCTTTAAATAACAGTTTGATAAAAAACAACTTTGAAAACCATAGAAAAGTATAATTATTATCCAAAACTTTTACCTAAATGATAAGGAGAAAAATTTTTAACGATAATAATTAAGGAAATATTATAAATAATGTCTTTTGTAAATACTCAAAAGCAGAAGTACCATGATTAGAATGTTTTAAATACTCATTTGCCTCTTTGCCAGAAGTGTTGTATATTAAAAAATGTAATACTATGTAGGTTTTCCATTTTCTAGTAAAATGATATATTAACAAGGGAGAAGATTAGTTTTTACTGCAACATCATAATGTAACATACAGTTATTCCGCTTTCTTGTATTCAACTAAAGAGAGAAATGATAGACACGCTATATTCAATTTTTTGTCAATACTCACGCACATTTTACAAAAAGAATGTAATGTGAATTAAGCCAAACATGATGAAATGCGGAAGTGACGAGTGAGTTATGACGAACAATAACGACATACTGCTCACAAAGACATCACGTCAGATATTTTTTAAAAGTCGATAAAATTGTCTAGAAATATTCTTAAATTATGTATTTATATAGTTTATTTACATACCGCTAAATTAAAAAAAAATCGAATTTATTAGCACTGCTCTAGACATATTCTGTGATATATAAAATATCACACTTACCTAACGAGTGCTTGAAATGTGCTTCTAAAAGTAAGTGTTGGTTGAGAAGTAGATGAATCAAAATTTATACGTTATTTTGTTCGGAAACTTAGCGCCGTTTTATAACTACGGATGAAAATTGGATCTACCATCATGATCCTAAACTGAAACAACAACGTTTATAGGGGACTAAAGCTGGTTCTTAAGCTCCAAAACAGGTGATGTTAGAACGATTGGCAAAAAAGTTATGACATCAGTTTTTTGGTGCACAAAAGCGATTTTGTTGATTAAGTATCTTAAAAAAGGTAAAACAATTAACTCTAAATATATATGCAACCTTTTGGACCAGTTGTATAAAAAAAAAACGTTATAAAAGACCCAGTTTACAGAAGAAAACAATCGATTATTCATCAAGACAACGCACGTGTTCAGACAAGTTTGTTGACGACGGCTAAATTGAACAAATTAAAGTACGAATTGCTTGAACACCCACTGTATTCAGTAGATTTGGCTCTCTCTGATTATTACCTCTTCAGAAACTTGAAACAATTCCTTCGTTGAAAGCATTGCACTAAGTGTGATTAAGCTAAGGGAGATTATATTAATTAAAAAACCCTATTTTATTGAAAAATACACATTCTTACATTTTTGTTTCAAAACGTTTCAACCAACCTGTAAGTATTTTCTGCTCTAGAGCGGAATGTGACAGTGTGACAGATGGTGGCAAAGGCCAACTTTCTGTAAGGGTTTTGGATATAGCAAAGCCAACTTTCAATAGTGATCGGAAAAAAGTTATATATCGTGTTTTTTCGTCTAAGTAAAAATAACATTACCTACATTATTATTATAAAATGTAAATCAATAAATAACTAATATCTAGTACTGCCGACACTAAAGCAGATTACAATTATGTACCAAACAAACGAAAATCGTAATAATTTGAAATATACGGTTATACAAAACAACTTTTATTTTTACTGTGTTGTTGTGACTTTCCGCTTTAAGTTTCTAAAGTTATTTCTAATTACAATTAACTTTGAAAGGAGAATACCAAGCTCTATTAAATAATCAGTCAGAAAGTACCAGAATCTGTTGGTATTGTAAATGGTATAGGTATATGGATGGCAACAGTATTAACGTTTATGTCACAAAGCCATGTTCCAAATTGGCGACTACGAAAAGTTCTTGTTAGTAGGTATAGTATAACTAGACCCACTAGGATAGCAATTACTTTTACGGTTATACCAGGAGAAACTCAAAAGAATGTCATTATATTAACGAACCTAGTAAAATATCTATTTAATGTTGCTTTTAACTCCCCGACTCACACATGTACGCCCCTGAAGAGAATTCTTAAAAATTCGAAAAGAGCGTTGACCACGCCTATTCAAGTGGTTTTGGATAAACTATATAAGGAATGAATATTATATTTTTTCCCTATTTTTTTATAATTCAATAAATTGCAACAATCAATCTGATACGGAATAGTTAATACACGTTTACATAAGTAACTTTTAGTTTTGTAGAAAGTAGTTAGTTTGAGCTGTTTCTGCTATTCTTAAGCCCACAGACTATTTCTAATAACGGAAACTGTACCGATCAACAGCAAGGTGGTTTACTTCGACATTTTTTGCAGAGATCGCGATATCATTTTAAATACATATCCGAATAAGTTGCCAAGGTTATATGTTTATTGAAGTAATTTACGAGATAGGTAATATATTTTGACCCACAATTCTGACATTTCCGGAAATATTTTAATGTCAATGAACTTTTTTGTATGTTGCGATATTTTTAAATAATTTTTAAGGAAATGGAAGACTTACTTCCGCAGACACTAAGAGAGGCATACCTACATATAGTATAATGTTTTCTTTTATTACTTGCTGAGGATAAGTTATATGCTATTGTTCTTTAAATTAAACAATACTGATAGAAGTGAATCTCTTGACCAATTGCGTATATAAAAAAGTAATCACCAAGAAATTATATGAGTTTATAATTAAATAATTTATAATCGTTTTTTCGTAAACAAACTAGTATTATGCTATTGGAAAAGTACTCCTTCCGTAGTGCCTTTAAACGATTTATTTTTTAAATGATCCTAATTATAGTAGTCAACTGAAACAAATAGTTGAATAAGACCCACGTTTTTTTATATATTAACTAGTTGTACTCGCAACGTCGTTCGCGTGGCGTGTGATTGTTGTATAAAAATTTCTTACCCCACCCCATTTAAGGAATGGGAGAGAAATTTTTATACACCAGATGTTAAGTTGAAAGAAGACAAATACATCTGTGAAAACCGCATTCGAATCGGATCAGTAGTTTTCATGTGGTGCGCGCACAAACATACAGACAGACAGACAAAAAAATCTAAACACATTTTTGGGTTCTATTTCGATGTACCCGCGACGTCGTTCGCGTGGCGTGTTGATTTTTGTATAAAAATTTCTTGCCACACCCCGTTAAAGGGGTGGAGGGAGAAAGTTTTATACACCAGATGTTAAGTTGAAAGAAGACAAATACATCTTTAAAAACCGCATTCGAATAGGATTAGTAGTTTTCATGTGATGCGCGCACAAACATATACATTTCTACAGTTTTATTATATGTATAGATAACTTCCTTAAGATTTGATTAAAATACTAGCAATAATAAATCTTACAACAAAATATTCAAGCATGTCACTTAAAGCTATAAATAATATCGCTCAACACAATTTTTGGGTCTGTGAAATTCTAGTTTCTCGAATACTAAAAGTAAAGGAAGGGATGTTGACTAATTTCCGGATCTGCTTTTATTTTATAGATAAACTCTTAATAACCGCGAAAAAAATATTTTAATAATAAAAATGGTTTTATTTTAAAGAAAAAAGTGATAAATTAGAATAGATTTAAAATTTCCCGCTAAAACGCCCAAAACTGTCATGTGACTTTGATTACGTCACGAACCGATAAACAATGTTTGCGATCTGTCAAACTCTAAGGAACTTGAAAGTTTTCTTGAGAAATAATTATTTTTAGGCTTTAATACTAAGTAGTTAGTAATAAATACAAAGTGTGTGTATGTAGATGTACTTACATGTAAAAAATGAAGATTTTAATATTCAAACACCCCACAGTATTTCTTACCAAATTTTTAAAGTCGAACAGACTTAATCTTTTAGCTGCTACACCAAAATTTAATTTTAATCCAACATCGAGGTCGCAATCTTTATTATCGATTTGAACTCTCCAATAAAATTACGCTGTTATCCTACCACAATGAAGTTATAAATATACCTGTTTTTTAAATTTTTAAAGTTAACGAACGACATAAGTTCTATTAATTTAATTTTAGTCAAAAATATGACGGATTAATTGGTATCTATTGATTTATTAAAACAATTAAAAGCAACTGTAAATTTAGAGAAAAAACTCCTTATACAGAAATACCAATAATATACGAATTAGAAGAATTAACACAACTAAAAAAGAAACTTAAAGTAAAAAATTATTCTATTAATATTCCCGCTAGGACATCTCAAATTGTAAAATTACCCGTTGACATAGAAAGCGGAAAAGGACTTGTAAATTATATTAATTTTGGCAATCAAATAGAATCACCCTGTGCAGTTGTAAACGTAAATAAATTTTTTGCAACAACCACCATTACTAATTCAAGAGAAGAACCAATAAAAATTAATATTAATAAACCTTTTAAAATTGAAAAATTAGATATCGCAGATATAATTTTTATTGAAAAAATGGAAACCGATTCTGACTTAAACGAATACACCGATAATATTTTAAAATCTATTCTAAAAAATATCCGAGTTAAACATTGTAATTACGACCAAAAACAGGTTATAAAAAATTTATGTTAAGTTCCGTTGCACAAAAATCTTTGTTTGTAGCAAAGAAATTCGCCACCATCAAACAATCGATTCTCGGCAAGTTAGAACTGTTTCCTATTGATGAATCCAGTCTCCATAATGTAAACACAATTCGGTTTATGATAACAAGTGAGTTACAAATACTAATAGCGAGTAATTAGCGAGAGAAATCAAAGAAATAACTCGTTCACACAGTGACACCAAGCGACGCTAAGTTGTTTATCGGTTCATGACGTCATGCGCTGTGATTGGCGTTCACATTACATATATGGCGTTCACAGTCACGTGATAATGTGTATTAAATAAAGTTTTTTGAATTAATTTTAATTAATAAAATATTATTAATTACGTATTAAATATGATTTTAGGTATTTAAATATTACCATTATTCATTTAAATATAACTTTACATGGATTTACAACTACTGTCAACATGCCTATTATTATTTGGATCAAAGTTTGCTTCTGTAGAAACTAGAACAACTTAAATAATTAAAAACTAACACCATCATTAGTTTTTTTTGAGCAATACAAAGTTTAATAGGCAAAGACAAGGCAATTGGTTTCCGTTGCAAAAAGAACTCCTCTTAAGCTTATTGAATAATTACCGATAAAGTCGCCAATTATAACCAAAATTGATCCTACTGATTAAGTTTATATTACATTATATTTGTTAATAATAAAAGAATTATTATTATTTTATAACCTAAAAGAAATAAAAAAAATTATTACAATTCTTTCACTATTTAATCGAAAGAAACTTTGTTCCATCCGGGTCTCCTTGACACTTCTCACATTTTTCTGCTTGTTTTTCCAGTGCTTTTGGTATATCCGTTTTTATGCATCCTCGTTGGTTTTTTGATTTTTCTCTGTTTCGACACCAATTATTTTTGCCTCTACGATTTCTTCATTTATTAAATTTTTCTTATTTTGTTTTTGATTTATTTTCTTCTACTTTCAAATGAAATTTCATTTATTTTGTAATTATTCCGATATTTTATAACCTTCTCCAATTTTTTCATTTAATACAGACACAGGCGTTCTTCTATCAAGCTTAATGCGTCAATAAGCTAGCAATCAACTTGCATTGGAACAATGGAAACGAAATGATGAGAACTGTAATTAATTGAGTAAACGTACCTAAACCCTGCTCTACTCAAATCAACACTTGACACATTTCGTCTTTCTTGAGTGTCCCGTTCTTGGTGCGGTAAGCTTATTGCCAACTGAGCAATTTGCTCTTGTGTTTACTTCACGTGCGAATTTTATTTTGTCAGTGGATAGACTGGCAAATAATACACGCCTAAAATATGAGGTAACCAAATAATTTCGTGCGGTTTCTGTATATCGCACATTGCCATGGATATTGTTTATCATGTTGATCGATAACTTGGTACAAAAGCAGCTGCAGCGGTGGTGCAAAAAATATGTACTGCATTCTGAAATGATACTGTTAGTGATCGAACAGCACAGAATTCGTTGAGATCTCAGTTGTAAACGCAAATTCCAGAACATCGTGCCAAGAACTTGCATAAATGTTAAGTGTCAGTCCTGAAACTATTCGTTTGCATCTTCATCAGCTAGGAAAGACGTGAATTGACAAATGATAACAAATTAAGTCGTCTCACTATTTGATCAGCAAACATTTTACACAACGATAATGAACCATTTAATAATCGCTTATAATCCTGCTACGAAAAATAGATCTTGTATTCAAATTCTAAGCGTTCGTATCATTGGTTGTCGCCTACTGATTCGATACCACACACGCACAAGGCTTTCTTGCAAAAAGGCTTTCTTGCACCCTCACAAGGTTTTGTTGTGTGTTTGGTGGAGAGCAAATGAAACTGTTTCATCATAAGTTGGAGGGGTTAAACCATGACTGCTAACTTAAATGATGAGATGCTTCAAAAAGTACAAGCAGCACTTATCCAGAAACCACTTTCTTTGATCAATCGGAAGAAAGTAAAGGCCAAGAAATAAATTCTGAACTTGGCTGGGAAACGTACCGCACCCGCAATATTCTCCAGACATTTTGACAAGTGATTATAACCTTTTTTGTCTCTTGACAGCTTTATGAGGCATAGACAGTTCACAACTCGATACAGTTTAATAAAGGAAGTCCGCCTATTTTTGACTCCAAATCCACGGAGTTCTACAATACCGTCACACAAAAATTGGTTCCACATTAACAAAAGATCAGTGAATGTGATCGTAGTTACTTCCAGGAATATATGGTGTCTTGTTGTTTTTCAATAAAATTCTATATTTTTCTACCAAATATCGAACCAATTTATTTGATTACCTGATAATATACTACACTTAAAACCAATTCCACCAAAAATCTTTATGTGTGAATGACACGGATAACAATTTGGCAATATATAAAACATTCGATTTAACGGTGATTCTCATTTACGCTTTTATTTTCTTATGTAACAATTTTCTTTGTATAAATGCATTTTTAATAACAATATTTATGTTGCTCTTCAAGGCGGAGACAAACTCAGCAAATTAGAGGTGATTAAAGTTGGCTACGTCATTCTTAAATTATAAGTTATAGAATTATAATACCTACCTAGATTTAAATACTTAAAAAAATCCCGCCCAGAAGTGTCTGTTACCTTTTTTAATGAGTGGAGCATACCGACCACGTGACTTCCTTGATACATTTCAGTAAAGGACTTACTTTAAATATTAGAGACAAAAACAAATACTGCCTCGTTCTTTTTGTCTTTTGACGTGGGCGAATAAAGTTAAATGTGAACGCGAAATCTAGTAGTACGAGAGCCCACGACCAAGATTTTTGTCTCATAGCAATACGGCCAAAACCGCATCAAATCGATAGATACGATTATCCTGAACTCGAAAATACTTATATCAGACATTTTCCGCGTAGCGTTTGACCTGACCGAATTTTCAAAATTGTCAAAGAATTTTACCGAACTGCATCATAGCAATATGTCTGATTTTCAGACTGTAGTTGAATGATAGTTCTAAAATACCGGAAACATATTTTTCAGGCGTTAATGGTGTAGCGTAAACCCGGAAAATCACTTACAAAAATTAGAAATGAGACAAAAAAAATGTCTCATAGCAATACGTCTGAAAATCTTTTTGATTAGTAAATTTTGGTTATTTGATGCGAACAAAACAATTTTCAGACATTTTGCGCGTAGCATATAGCCTGAGCGCATTTTTCAAAATGTTAACAAATTTTACCGATCGGTATTATAGCAATATGTCTGAAAATTGTTGGACATGATAAAATAAGTTGTCCACATGTGCAAAAAATTTATATCAGACGAATTAAGTGTAGCACCTCCTCTATCAGACAACTTTTCGATATTCAGATATCATTTCAAAATCGTATTGAGGCATCTGGAATTCTCTGTTACAAACCAATGAATAAGTTGCGACCCTGAATGATGAATGATAGTTCTAGTTGCCATTGAATTATTTCAAAATGTATTTCCCTTCTTCATTCTAAAAAAAAAATACTTGCACACAAGATCCAAGCTCAAACATTTCTAATCCGGAAGTATCTGTGATAAAAATTGCAATTACGAAGATAATTCGTTCATTTTAATTTCAGTCCGACTCCCTATCGGCCTAGTATTTTTTTTTTCAATATTCATAACGACAGAAGCCACCGAGTGATCTCAGCTTTGAACAGACTCTTGAAAAAAATTACCACAAAGGAGAAATTTTCTATCAAATATACTAATTTATTTCTCGTTCTTTTATCGATAATATTCATGATCAGGAAGAGATTATCGAACCTCGTGTGGAAGTTCGAAAAAAAAATCCCGAGTAAACCGGAAGTGTGCTAAAGTCACACGTAATTAAGTTAAATCGATTCCACCAATTAACAAGACTTTTATCAAATGAAAACGTTAAATGACCTGTACATTTTAATTCAAATTGTATTAGATTATTAGATGATAATTAACAAAGAATTTACCCGAAACCGTACCATTGAAGTTGAAGGAATGAAATAAATCTCACAAAAGGAAACTGGGATAGAGTTCAGAAAAAAAAAAACGGTTTATTCACAGTTACAAAATGTTGACGTATTCAATCACTGTCGGATTTGGAATCGTCGTCTTAGAAATCACTCTCGACGTCGCTTGGGAGAACTTCAACGTCCTCTTCTGTAAAATAAACATCATTTGGAAAAATCACGAACTTAATTATGAAATTAACAGCAAAAGCCATGTAAACTGTACCTGTATAATAATAAATATATAAAAAATATCACAGATCAATATCACAGATAATATCACAAAATTGAAACAAAGTCAATTGTAAAATAAAAACTTAAAAATGAATTCTTCAAAAAAAATAAAAAAAATTCTGATAAAACAAAAAAGAAATTGTAAAAAAAAAATTCTGAAAAACAAAAAAAAAATTCTAATTCAAACTAAAAAAAAATCTTCAAAAAAAACTAAAAATAAATTCAGTTGTCAGTTTCGTCAATTTGGTCGCCAAATGTAAGATTATTATCTAAACATTCTGAGCTCCATTCTTCGGAATTGCCCGTATTGACATTGAAAACTAAATCTTGGGCAGTGTCTAATAGATGCTCTTTTTTCATTAAATCTAATTCGTACTTATGTACATGTTCGCAAACTCTTTTCCACTCCTCAGTGGTAATGCTGGAGAACTTCTGTCTTGCAAGATTTTCGACGTCACCACATCTAAATGTTATATTATGACTTCCAACCCAATTTTTGACCGCGGCCCAAATCTAAGTGAGCGTCGTTCCAACGTTTGGAGCAGCTGCCGAGTGAGCTGTATAATAGTAAGAGAGGGGCAGGAGCGTAGCACACGAAAAGCCGTACCCGCCGCAGGAGCGTAACAAGCGCTGAGGCGTCTGCCGGGCGACTCCGAAACGTTTTTTTCATTTTTGGGAGTATATGCTACACTCAAAGTGTCTGAAAACAGGTTTTTGGTAATCCTGGCAGCAATACGAAAAGTTAAAAAAAAATTTATCCGTATTGCTATGATACAGGTCGGCTAAATTTATTGACATTTTCAAAAATGCGCTCAGGCTATATGCTACGCGCAAAATGTCTGAAAACAAACTTTTTCGTAATACAATTATAAAATCTATGTACATTATCGATATCAGACGTATTGCTATAATACCGACTGCCTTTTTTTTTGACACAGCAGAAATGGCCTCCCACGCAATAGCTACACTTTCGACCGTTACTGCACACCTAGTCGGGTTCAAAATCATATAATCTAACGATTTCATAGGGTTTTGGCCGTATTGCTATGAGACATGGTTTTGGTCGTGGGCTCTCGTACTATAGGTATTATAAGTCTATTTTAATAGTAATCTGACTTTTTTGATACAACGTTATGTCTATATTATGAAAGAGAAATAAACTCGATTTTTTTATATAAATTGGATAATTTTTATTATTGTTTCTGTATCTTTCGGTTTTGTTTTTAGCAAGTTTAGGGACGATAACGAATCCAGTTGGATCAATATTATCTGGAGTGTTGGCTGAATATATGGGAAGAAGAAGAGCGATACAAGTTACAGCTTTACCTCTTATCTTAGGATGGATGTGCTTTGGTCTAGCTCAAAATGTTAATTGGTTATATGCAGGCAGACTTATTACAGGAATAGCAGCTGGTTAGTTTTAAAACTTTTATAAATTTTCTTCAATAATTATTTGCCTTTTGTCCATTACTACTCATTAGCTTCTTAACTCGAAACAGAAAGTTCAAGATTTTATTACCACCTTTAACATTATTATTGGATGATATTTTCAAATTTTTAATTCTGTACTAATTTCGTCTACCTTTTTAAAAATGCCAACCTGGGAAAATGATCTCTATCATTTTTTTGACAGTATGGTCAATACAAATACTTACTTTTTTTACTAGTTTTCTTTATTTTTTATAACCTACCACCAACATAAATTATTATAAAAAAAATTGTGTTTTTTATAAGTACCTATGTTCTTGTAACTTCGCATTTAAGATTAAAATATATAGTTTAAATGAAAATTTTTTGTTTTAGGAATGTCACCAGCATGTTATACATATGTAGGTGAAATTTCTTCATCACAGAATCGAGGTTTTATGCAAACGTTGGGTCCAATCTGCGCATCTTTTGGAATTCTACTTACTTACATCTTAGGTTACGTCTTAAACTGGGCAACAGTAGCATACATCAGTATAGGTTTTGCTATATTGTCGGCAATAGTCATCCAATTAGTTCCAGAGAGTCCAGCATACCTTTTAAAGTATGATAGAAAAAATGAAGGTTTTAAAGTTCTTCTATGGTTTAGAGGAAATAACGCTTTAGCGCAAAAAGAAATTGATAGGTTTTATGAGAACCAGAAAGAAAGTAACAGTAAGAATGTGAGTTTTACTGAAATGTATTTTGGACCACAAACCGTAAAACCGTTCCTGATTTTGGTAGGATTGTTTGTATTACAAGAGTTTTCTGGAATTTATACTCTTTTGTTCTACGCTGTTAACTTTTTTGAAGACAGTGACTTGAATTTCAATGAGCATGTAGCTTCTATAATTGTTGGAGCAATTCGATTCTCAATGTCTGTTGTTATAGCTTATTTGATAAATATTTATGGTAGGAAGATACTCTGTACAGCATCAAGCATTGGAATGGCTGTAACTATGTCTGCAGTAGCTATCTATACCAAGTACTATGAAATACATACTGATCAGGAAAAAATTATGTCCTACTTACCATTAATCGGCATTATGCTAAATGTAGCTTTTAGTATGGTCGGAATGTTACCAGTTCCTTGGGTGATGGTTGGTGAAATGTTTCCATTAAATGTCAGACCTATCATGTCTGGTATTGTAGTTAGTATAGCTCAATTATTAATATTCTTTTGCGTTAAAATTTATAATAATATGAATGACGCATTACACTTCAGCGGAACTTTAATGGTATTTGTAGCAGCATCAGTATTATCTGCAATATATTGCATGACCATATTGACAGAAACGAAAAATAAAACGTTAGAAGAAATTGAAGCTCATTTTAGAGGACAAAAACTTAATTTAGAAATACCTCATTTGTCCCCATCAAAATATGGTGTTGATAATATTGCTTTTGATAATTCAACTGAACAGACGACAGAAAAACCAAATAATGTGCTAAGCATACATGTGGTATCGTAGTCAACTGTAAAATATTTTATTTTACTAGCTATATTGTGATTTTCATTAATTTTAAGAGATTATAATTTTATATATTTGTTTTTTATATAATGGTTCTTATAGAACCAGAAATTATTTATTGTTGTTGTAAATAAATAAAAAAGATTTATATTGATAAAGTTTTTATTGTGAAACCCCTCTATATGTAATGAAAAATTGAAGAGATTAGAGTCATATTTATCTACAATGCTGGTAGTTTTTTTATCACTTCAAAGTACATAACTACCAATTTTTCTAATATTCCCTTTTAAAATTTATTCCAAAAATACGATATTTTTAAGGAAATATTATTTTACCTGCTAAAAAAACTTAGTCATGAAACTAACTGACAAAAGCTACTCTGCATGCATAAATCAATTTTAAAAACTTACTTTGATCATTTTTATTTGATATTTTATTTAAATTATAAATAAATAACATTTAAGATTTTTTTTATTTTCGCAAACTTTTTTAAATTTTTAATCATTTTTCTACTTTTTCAAAAAGCTTTTTATTAAGTTTCAAATTGTTTATAGCTTATTTTTTATTGTTTAAGGTTAATTTCAAGATTTTTTAGATAATTAGTTAAAAAGTGTTACAATTTTGACGATTTTTAATTTTACCTATTTATATATTTATACGTCATTAAACAAAGAGATATAAATGTGACAAATAATCTCTAAATAAGATAGAGGCTGAGAAAAAATTATATTAAACAATAATATTAATATATTAAATATCAATAAAAAATATTTTACTAAGAACAACTATTTAAACAAAATCAATAGGAAAAAAGGAGGACAAAAAAAATCAAATAAAATAACAAGAAAAATCTTTGAAGTCACCCGTTACCTGGGAACAACAGGTGATCCATAAATCCGACCCTTTTCTAGATCCTCATAGCATCTGGTTGTATGAACCCATAATTAAATATACCCATCACCAACATGCAAAAAAAATAAAAATAGAAAAGTACATTAAATAGCACAGAATGCGTAAAAATACCTCTTGCACCTGTAACTAACAGAACTTGTCTATAAATATTAATAGTAATAAATATACTCTTCACCAACATGCAAAAATCAATAAAAATACCTCTAGCAAATGCATGTAATAGGACTTGTCAATGTAAAAAAAGTGATTAGTCCACCAGCAGGTGAAAATGTTGTATCACATTGGTAATATCCGTTCATTGCTCTTCATGTGTGGTGCATCGACTACGCCAAACATATTCCACCAAATTTTTTTTAAAATTATTATCTTTATTATTAAAGCTTTTATAAATTTACAATAGTAAAAATAAAAATCCCTAAAACAGTGCAAATGCACTGGTACCAAGGATATGAAAACTTAAATAGTGTGTAACATTGTAACCATACAATTCAAAAAACAAATTATAATATATTCTAAAGAAGAAAAAAACAAACAAAAAAGACTAATCAATAACACTCTTATCACTCTAACAACTACATACTTAATTTAATTTAGGTATAAAAAAGAAATAACAGTAATTTATCAAGTGCCTACAAAAAACATGTCCCCTCTACCTAATTTAACAAATAACTCAAAAGTGTTTCTGAAAATTTTCCCACAGAATTTTTGTGTTTAATGAGTTCTGGTAAACTATTATATGCTGTTACAGCCTGATAAGATGGATTACGCAAACCTACATTAGTTCTAATATTATTTTCCCAATAGATGTTATGTTGAGTCCTAGTGTAATGCTCATGAATATTTTCAGAAAAGATGACTCTTATATTAGATTTTTGGATTTTATTAGTTACCTTAAACATATATTTACCCTGTTCAAACACAAGTAGTTCCCTCAGCATTAAGACACCCAACCCACCATAGAGCTCTATAGTATTTGTTCGCCAATCCAATTTAAATAACACCTTTAATATTTTATTTTGCAATCTCTGCATTTTATCGAAATCTACCTGACCACATGTACCCCATAAAGGAATCAGGTATCTAAAATGAGACAAGAAAAAAGAATTGTAGATATGCATCCTGCTGTTATAGGTTAAGTATTCTCGAATTCTGTATACAGCACCTAGCATTGGTATAATTTTATTGGTTACATGCATTATATGTTCTCTCCAATTCAAGCTATCATCCATTACAAGGCCTAAATATTTTGTGTTTTTTACTTTTTCAATTGAAATGTTATTTATTTTAATAACCGGATCTCTAAAAATTTTATTTTTTTGCTTGAAAAATATGAAGTGTGTTTTTGAAACATTAATTTTTAATTTGTTGCACAGTAACCATTTGGAATACCTTTTAAGATCCGTATTAACAATATGCTCCAAGCTCCCAAGATCTCCATCACTATACACCAAGACTGTATCGTCTGCAAATGCGAAATATCGACCAGTCAATCCAGCTCTTTTAAGATTTAGCACATATAGTGAGTACAGTAGTGGCCCAAGAACAGAGCCTTGTGGCACTCCACACTCACTCACTTTCACGTCACTAGATGACTGATCGACATTCACGGCTTGCTGTCTATCACATAAATAGGACTTTAAAATACTATAAACAGGCCCTCTGAATCCCATATTATGTAGTTTATCTAAAAGTATATCCCGACAAACGACGTCAAAGGCCTTCTTTAAATCAATGAATACCGCCACTACCATTTTTTTTGTTTCTAATTGTGTACTTATTTCGTGTACAAAATCCATTGTAGCACTAAGTGTGTTACTATTTTTTAAAAACCCGTATTGAAATTTATCAACTTGAACATATTTATTTATAAAACCCAACATTCGCATTTTTAGGACCCGTTCTATTACCTTTGAAAAAGTGCTTATTAAACTAATCGGTCTATAGTTACCCATGGAGTCCCGAGAGCCCGACTTAAAAATAGGCTTAATTGTAGTAAATTTTAACTCGTCAGGAAATATGTTTCAAATCGAGTAATAAACCATTTACCTTCGATATTTTGGGTGTGAATTCGTCGATTGTTTGGATCCACCGAGTATGGTTGCTGATTGACTTGATAGTGATGGTATACAAGGTGGTTTAACCAGTACATCCTGTCCACGAGTCTGTCATTACAATGGATCCGGGCAAAACATTTTCGTGGATACCACGCTCTAATGTTACAGCGTTTCTATTAGAAAGAAACGTAAGAAAAATTCTCTTCGTTTGTCGGTCTATTCCTCCAAACACCCTTTGCAGACGTCCTCAATAATACTTTCGTTTTCCGATTTCAGCAATTTCCACTACGTGTTCAGGACCGCCTATTTGCTCATGGATTTCCAGCATCCAGTAAAATAGAAGGTTCCTGAAATGTTGAAGGGACACCGATAACTTGGTTCTCTACCTTGTCTTTTTTGTAGATCAAGTTGGATTATATTTCCACACACACACATGTCCTGAAACGTGAAAAACATCCATGTACCATCAAAATATTAACCAAACCCAATTACTGTGATCCTTTAAATCTGTAGAACTGCGGAGGAACTCCATCAAAAGATAATAATGATTTATATCGTGCGTAAAACAAAATCCAAACAATTACAAATGGAAACTGCCATTTAAGTTTCTTTTCTATTTTGATTTTTTTTTTGCATGTTGGTGATGGGTATATTTATCACAAATACATAATATTTATTGACAAGTCTGTTATATATCAAAGTGCCGACCGTCACCGTAATGTTAGACACAACATGCATACGTCACTTTTGACTTTTGTCACTTGTCAGTCAGTCAGTCGGTCTCATATCTATTAGCAAGTACAATAAAAGTAGTGTCTAATAATTAATAATAATTTCTATTACTGTTCTGGTTTCGTTTCCTATTAATAAAAGTTGTTTATTCAATATAGTCTTTGGATAGTCAACCCAACCAATACACAACATAATTTGGCGACGAGAACACGGAAAAAATCAACACGGCAAAGTACCGGTTTTGCAGTTAGTCTAAAACAATAGGAGTAGTGTTATCAATAATAGTAATCCTAGTGATAATGTCGTTAATTGGGTCTATAGAGCTATTTGATCCTAAATCGAGTGATATTTCGTCTTATTTAGAAAGATTAGAACAGTTGTTTGTGTGTAACGTAGTAGAAGAAGATAAGAAAGTTCCATTGTTAATAACCTTAATGGGAGGTGAAGCGTATAGTGTGTTAAAGGACTTATTATCACCCGAACTACCTAGTGCAAAAACTTTTGTCGAGCTAAAAAAAGTCCTACAAGATCATTACTGTCCAAAACGGCTAGTTATAGCTGAAAGGTATAAATTCTATAATACAAACCAGGAATTTAACGAAAATATTAGAATTTTCGTATCAAGGTTAAAAAACGTTGCAGAGTTTTGTAAATTTGGTACATTTTTAACAGAATGTCTTAGAGATAGGCTCGTTTGTGGACTACGATCACCAACAATAAAACGTAAACTCCTAGCTGAAGACAATATCTCCTTCAAAAGAGCCTACGAAATAGCACTATCAATTGAACTCACGGAAGGACAAGTTAAAACAATGGAACCTGAAAATGTAGCTATAGTAGAAGAAAAATTAGATAAATTAACGTTCAGAAAGAAGGAAAATGCTAATATAAGTCAGGGTATGAGACAAAGTCAAGGAAATCAAGATGGAAGAAGAAATTATAATGTCCAATCCAAGTCATGTTTTAGATGTGGTAGAAAACATGATCCAAGTAAGTGTCCAGCCAAAGTATGGCAATGTTTTAATTGTAAGAAAGTAGGACATATTAGTACTGTCTGCCGGTCTCAAGTAAGTCTATTAAGAGAAGAGGAACTACACGAAGAACAAGAGGAGGAAGATTGATTAGAGCTAGGGTTTCTTTCATCCTTAGAACCTGAAAATTCAGCACCTGAAAAAGTGCAATTGGAAGTTGAAGGTAGTTTAATAATATTTGATATTGACACTGGCGCATGTCGCACAGTAATACATGTTAATGATTATAAAAAGTTTTTTTCATCATTAAATATTATGTCTGTTAAATATAAGTTAAAGGTATTGACTGGTCAGGGAGTAGAAATAATTGGGGAAATTGATGTATTAGTAAAATATAAAAATAAAATTGTAAAATTACCTATATTGGTCCTAGATAGCAAGCATAATTTTGCACCTCTTTTGGGTAGAAATTAGTTAAATGTATTACACTCTCATTGGAGAGAACAAATTAATATTTTTCAGAGTGATACCCCAACTAAGAAAATAAATGAGTCATATAAATCTAGATCTAAAAGTCATATTTTTAATACTGTCGGTCAGCTGCAATCGGAGGACCTTGCAATTTCAAATTTAATTGATGAAATCAAAATGAATTTTAAAGCAAGCTTTGAGGAACATAATCAATCTTTTATTAAACATTTTGAAATTGATTTAAAATTAAAAGAAAATGCTCAACCCAATATTCATAGAGCATATGATATGCCTTTTGCCTTAAAAGATAAAGTGGAAATTGAATTAAAAAAATTAGTAAATCAAGGCATTTTACAAAAAGTAAGTTATAGTAATTGGGCTAGCCCAATAGTAATAGTTCCAAAAAATTCCTCTGAAGATTTAAGAATATGTGTAGACTTCAAGAAAATATTAAACAAAATTTTAGATAGTGATCACTGTACTTTACCATTGCCAGAAAATATATTTGCGTGTTTAAGTGGTCATAAATATTTCACTGACTTAGACCTAAAAGGGGCCTATCAGCAACTCAGAGTTAGTAAAAATACACAGAAAATGTTGGTCATAAATACTCATATAGGCTTGTTTGCCTTCACCAGATTAACATATGGTATAAGTTCAGCTCTAGGTATATTCCAGTAATGGATAGCATATTAAGTGAACTACCAAATACCAAATGTTATTTGGATGATATTTTAATTTATGGTCAGTCTCTTACAGAATGCCATAAAAATGTAAGAAACGTTCTTAAACGCCTTCAAGATTATAATGTAAAGGTCAATATAAATAAGTGTGAGTTTTTTAAGACTAAAGTAGAATTTCTAGGTCATATTATAAATGATGAGGGGGTGCATCCCACTGATGAAAAGATTTTAGCAATTAAGTCGGCCCCGACCCCAAAGAATATAACTGAATTAAAATCCTATTTAGGGTTATTAAATTATTATGGAAAATTTATTCCTATGCTGTCCTCAAAATTAAAACCCTTGTACGATCTTTGTCAGAATAATATTGAGTTTGATATTAGTTGGTCAAAGGAATGTGACCAAATATTTTAGGAAAGTAAACAATGGATTACGTCAGACAGTGTAATTACACACTATGACCCATCACTTCCTATTCATGTAACATGCGATGCTAGTGGTTATGGTGTCGGTTGTGTCTTAAGTCATAAAATTAATAATGTAGAAAAGCCTGTCATGTTCGCATCAAGCACATTGTCTAGTGCAGAAAAAAAATATAGTAATTTAGAACGGGAAGCGCTTGCTATAATGTTTGCACTGAATAAATTTCATAAATATCTTTATGGCCGTAAATTTACCCTAATTACAGACCATCAACCACTGCAATTTATTTTTGGAAAAAATAAGGGTTTCAGCGGCTGCTAGAATCACAAGATGGGCTATCACTTTATCAGGTTATCAGTACGATATTCAGTATAAAAAAGGTGCAACAATTAACAATGCTGATGGATTGTCACGTCTACCCTGTACAAATACCACCGAAATAACAGATTCGTTATATTCTTTTAGTTTAGTAAATCAGATACCTTTAAGTTTTAATCATATAGTGAGGGAAACAAACAAAGATTTAGTGTTAGTGAAAGTGAAAGATTTTATTGTGTTGGGGTGGCCTAAGGAAGTGGGAGACGAGTGTTTAAAACCTTATTTTAAACGTAAAAATGAATTGTCGGTGGAAAAAATTGTATTCTGATAGGAAATAGAGTAGTCATTCCCAAAACATTACAGGATGATATTTTAAAATTGTTTCACGAACAACATCATGGTATTGTCCGTACAAAAATGTTGATACGTTCATATTGTTGGTGGCCCAATGTGAACGCAGATATAGAAAAGTTTATATCATGTTGCGAAATATGCCAACAATGTCAAAATTTCACAAATTCAAATAATCAATTATGTTCATGGCCTGCATCACCACACAATTTTTATAGAGTATATGTAGATTTCTTTTTTAAATACAAATATACATTTTTAATTTTAATTGATCAAAAATCTAAATGGTTAGATGTTAAACTTATGTCAAATGGAACGGATGCATCAGAAACCATTTCAAAATTGCGTGATATTTTTACAGTAATTGGTCTACCAGTCGAATTAGTTTCAGACCACCTTTTAACTCAAACGAATTTGTGTCATTTTGCCAAGCAAATTGTATTAACCCTGTAAAAGCACCCCCATATCACCCACAGAGTAATGGGGCTGCAGAGCGTAGTGTTCAATCAATTAAAAAACATTTGGAGAAAACTTTGTTGGTGCACCAAGGAGAAGAGATAACAAAAAAATTAATCATACAAAAAGTACAAAACTTTTTGTTTTCTTACAGAACCACTCCTTCAACAGCAACAGGGGTTTCTCCTGCTGAAAGTGTTTTTAAAATTAGACCTAGAACTAGGTATAACTTGTTAAAACCTTACTGCTATAATAAAATTAACATTAATAGTCCCACTAAAAATTCTTAATTATATAAAATAAATGATAGAGTGTATATTAAAAATAAAACAACTAAATTATGGCAGAAAGGGAAAGTAATGAAAGTTCTAAGTTATTGCACATATCTAGTACTTAGTGATAATTTAATAAAGTTTGTACATGCTAAGGACATGAGAGTGGATCGAGGCTGGGAGGTTGAAGTCTTTTTAGTCGAGGCAATGAAGCACTAAAAACGCCAAAGATAGGAAATCTTTTAGGGCGCTGAAGTCAAATATGGCACCCACGAACACACCACGACACCTGGTGAAATTTCGATTCAGCGCACACAAAATGCCCCCATAATGATTTTCGGTTTCTTTTTGTCGGCCTTTCCAGGAAAATTCTCGAAGATGACGTCCGCGTCCAGCTTAGAGCACACCAGGTGTCCGTGAGGTGTTCGACGGTGCCATACTTACATTTAGCGATTAAAAAAATCCCCAGGTGTCGAGTTTCCCTTCTTCCTCGCATGAAGTTCGGGATAGTCCCTCGGAGATGATGTTCGTTGACGTTCCTGAGCTCCACGTGTTCGGGGGGTCAATTTGAACATCATAATCCCAATCCTGTTCTCACGTGCTTGGAGACTTACAATTTGTTACAAGTTATTAACGAGGCAACTCATATAACGCCCTCCTCAAGTACTTTAATTGACCCTATATTTATTTCTAAATCTTTGAATCTAAAATCTCATGGAACATTAATTGCTGATTTAATCTCTGATCATAGATTAACATATTGCGAAATCAGTACCCCCAAAATTAAAATTTTACCTAAAATTATGACATATCGTTGTTTTAATACATTTAATTATTAAAATTTCATCAATGATTTTGTATCACTGGATTGGTATTCTATAATAAAAATTAATGATATAGATGATAAAATTAAAACATTAAACAATTTTGTTATTAGCTTATTTAATAAACATGCCCCTTTAAAAACAAGAAAAATTACAAAACCCAAAGCTGAATGGCTCACGCCTAATTTAAGATTACTTATAGATGACAAAAATAAAGCTTTACAAAGATTTAAATTTACTAACAAATTGGTTGATTGGAATAATTATAAGGTGCTAAGAAACTTGACTGTTACCATGATCCGTCGTGAAAAACAAAATTACTTAAATTTTATTGCTTCCCAAAACAACAAAACATGGTCAGCACTACAAAATCTTGATATTCATAATAATAAAAATTCAGCAAAAAAAGATTTACCACCTCATATTTCTGATCCTAATGCAATTAACGCTTACTTTTCTCAGTTTTTTTAATTAGTCAACAACAATTGCGATAATAAAATTAACTTTTATAACTCCCATTTTTTTAATGCTCCTAATACTTTTTCTTTTAAATTAACAGACACTGATGAAGTTAATACAATTTTGCATAAATTAAAAAAGGATAGCTTAGGTGACGATGATATATCTTTAAGAACGATTAAGTACTGTAGTCCAAATATTGATATTTTCTTAGTGCACATAATAAATAGCTGTATTGAAAAGAAAGATTTCCCAATTGCTTGGAAAAGTGCGATTGGAATTCCGCTTGCCAAAGTAACTAATCCTAATGTTTTCTCAGACTTGCGTATCATAAGTTTACTGCCGATAGTTTCTAAGATTTTTGAAAAGATTTTGTACAAGCAAATTTATGATTATTTCCTTTCTTACCAATTACTACCAAACTTTCAGTGTGGATTTAGGGCCGACCTTAGTACGTCTACAGCACTTGCTAAAGTAACAAATGACATTTTTGAAAATACAGATCATGGCAACGTCACCGTACTTGCGCTGCTTGATTATTCAAAGGCGTTTGATACGATCAACCATAAGTTGTTGATATCCAAACTTAAATATTTGGGATTTTCTGAAGCATTAACTTCTTTAATGAATTCCTATTTATCTAGAAGATACCAAAAAATTCGTTATAAACAGAAATGCTCAGAAAAACTTGCAATTTTATCAGGTGTACCACAAGGATCTATATTGGGGCCCTTGCTATTTATTATTTATACGTCTGATATTCTGACATCTTTGAAGAAGTGTCAGGGTATGGCATATGCTGATGACACTCAGTTGTATATCCCTTTTGACACTTCTGCGCTTCCAGAAGCCAGTTAGTCTCTGAATGAGGATCTGAAACTGAACCTTTCATATGAACATAACCTCAATTTAAATTCTAAAAAGTCAAAATTAATGGTTTTTGGAAGTAAAAGTGGGGTTAAACTGGTTAAGTCAAATATAAATATTTATATTAACAACAATAAGTTGGAATTTGTAGATCAGGCTCAGAATCTTGGTGTTATTATTGATACTCAATTGCGTTTTTCTGAGCATGCAGAAATGTTAAGGCGCAGAGCATTTTCCAGGTTGAAAATTCTTTTTGCAAATAGACATTACTTGAATTTTAAACTTAGAAAAACATTAACGGAATCACTTATTCTTTCAATTTTCAACTACTGTAATTTTATATATTTTCCTTCCCTTGACGCGTTCCACAAAAACATGATTCAGGTAATGCAGAATGCCTGTGCGCGTTTATTTTTTGACCTCAAAAAACATAATCACATTTCTCAAAAAATAACCGACTTAAGGTGGCTTAATATGGAAAACAGGTGGAAACATCATTTAGGTAATTTTACATATAAACTCTTGAATCATCATAACCGTAATTTTAATATTTTACGTAACATTTTTAAGACGCGACGCTCCACGCATTCCGTAAATATTAGATGCAAGACAAAATATACAATACCACGTTTTCGTACTGCCTTGTTTAATAGATCTTTTGCTTATAATGCAATAAGTTTACTCAACTCTCTTCCGGATGAATTTAGACTTTTTAATTTTAATAAATTCAAATTTAAGCTAAGAAAATTTCTCTTTGAGACTCAAACTAGTGAGTTTACGACCTGATTCAAATTTCATCTGACTTTGTTTATCTTGTAAATTTTACTGGTTTTGCTGCTGCTCCACTGAATATAAAGTATTAAAGTTAATAGTTTTTTTTTCACTTGGTGAACATTTTACACAGGTAATATCTATTTTTGTACTCACTTAATTATATTATTTTATGTTATCTTAGGTATCATTAAAATTAACTTTGTTTTCATTTTTTTGTATTCCTTAAAATTGTACGTTTATACTATTTAAAGCTAAAATGGTGTATATACGTCTGGTTAAGTAGAATAGCATTTATTTGCTAGACTTCGCCAGGTTTACACCTAATATGTTTTTTTTTTCATGGTGAATCTTGTAATGTTTATATGTTAATTAAATAAAGGGCTTATTTATTTATTTATTTATTTATTTATAATCGTGATCAGCGACCTTAAAAGCCCCTGAGTACCCAACTTGAGCCAATTCTAACTCTTATTTACAAAGTTATTGAATTTGTAAAAAAAACTCTTAAAAAATTCATTTTTTGAAAGCATTTTTGGCTGCAGCAATGCAACTTCCGGTTGTATTAGGCAGAAAGTAGGTAGGAATGGTATAAATAATTTTTGAAAGTAAATGCAAAAAACCGCATTCCGATCCGTCCTATCCTAAAAGATTTCCAATCATAATGCTTCATTGCCTCGACTATTTGTTTAAGTAGATTCCAAGAAATTAAAAAACAAGAAAACAAATCAGAAACGGTGTTTTTTGACCAATCAATTCCATAACCTAAGCAGCTTTTCACCTCAAAAAATGACGACAAATGCCTCAGTTGATTCGTTTGTGAAATATCGGAAAAAATGTTTCGACTATCAAAATACCTTAACACTTTCATACGTTATAGCTTTTAAAAAATTCCCGTAAAACAATAAGGAATATTGAATATTTTCGAAAATTAGAAACAATTGATTTTAACCCATTTGTTGATAATGGAGTTGTCCTTAGTCATTTAAGGTCAGGAAGATTAAAACAGTACTAAAAAGACCTTCTCAAAAGAGCAGAAAAAATACATTTTTGAACACGAAGAGCTGAAAAATATCATATGCAAATGATTGGTGTCTGAAATTAGCGGAAAGTTGCAAGCGCGGGCTTGGGCTGTATAAGATCTTCAATAATTTGCAAATTTATTTGTCAACCTTATCCACCATAAATTGTAGATGAACGAACCTAGTATAACAAATTGAAAATTCTTCAAAAAAAAAGCTTGAAACTAAAAGGAATATTTATTTACATAAAGAAATATATGAAACTAAAACAGAATAAACATAATTTACTAAAACATATCAACTATTACTTTAACAATAAAACACAAATTAAATACCTACTATGTAATTCGTTTATATGACAAAATCCGAAACAATAAGAAAATTTTATAATCGTTGTTTTAGTAAAGTTTTCGTTAAAATTCAATTTATTTAATACAAACTGAGCCAGCGACTTCATGTGCGTTTGAAAATGTTTGTATAAGACCTAAAAATATTTTTTTAAAGAAGTTGTTGAGACACAACCGTTAGCAATAGCCCGGGCGCGCGTTTTGGGCCCTCGAGACTGATAGCTTTTGTGTATAATTATATAATAATTTCTAAACTAGGAGTAACGTAAATTACTCTCATATCAGCTATTTGCCAGTGAAAGTCCAGTCGGTCCAGCTGTTCCAGGGATTAGCCGGAACAAAAGACAGGCAAAAATTGTAAATATGCATTTAGTAACAAGCGGATACTTGAATATAATAACAGACAGTTCAATTTTGTATATGTATAGATTACCTCGAATTATTACCAGTACCTACTAAGTTTCATAGATTTGAATTTCGCACACAATTTAATTGCGTTTTATTAGACATACGTACTAAGTTGTAATTTTGGTGTCTTATCTTGAATTATGTCCGAAACACAATAGTGGTTAACAGTGAAAGTGCCACTATTTTGACAGTTTACTGTTAACCCAGGGTTTTCCATGAAGCTGGAAAAAATCTTCTATTAAAAATAAAGAAAACATAATATGCTATTGTTATTTAAAAATATAACTAACATTCATGGTTGTATATTGTGTTGCCTATTTTTAGTGATAAAAAACAACATCGTTATTGAGAATTGTAGTGAAATATAATAAATATACAGAGTTGATTGATGTCGAAAAAGAACAATATGTATTTAAAAAACCTTAGTTGTGAATTTGATAACTTTAAAATATGTCTACAAACAATAAGTGGAGGAAAACTAGCGGAGAAGTTCTAAAGGTAGGTAATTAAATCGATTAAAAATTCTTTTATCCTTAGAGTAAAAAATAAACTTCCTTTGAGCTTTCATCTTTGATTTTATCTCTTCACCATTGCAATTAAATAACATTCAACCTTCAAACATAAAAGAAATATATAGGAATGTTCTCAATACAACTTTAGAAAATTAGGTATCGAAATAATATTTAAGACTGGTCCCGCTAAGAATGAATGAACTATAAAATATAGCGGTGGAAACTATTCCGAAATACAATTTTTGGTAAAAGTGTACAACAAGAGAGCTTTCTAAAAAGTTTATTTAACCTAAAATTGTTTGACTTGAATAGCATAACACTATAAAACAGGATATGTTTAAAAACATTTCTCCATAGGAGTTGGAACCACCCCTATTAAGATTATTATAAAATGAAATAATTTGTATTTTCTCATTTTTGGCTTACAAATTTTAATATTTGTTAAAGTAGGTGAAAATATTGTGAGTAAAAACAGAGGTTACATATCTAGGGCTAACCCTAGATAACAGATTACTCTGGAACAAGCACGAAAACGAAATAGTGCACAAAGCTACAAAAGCCCTCATGGTGTGAAGAAACATTGCTTGGAAAAATTGGGGCTGTAACACTGCAATAGTAGAGACAAATCATTACCTATGGGGCAGTAGCTTAGGACACGAGAGCTAATCTGATCACTACGAGGACAAACCTCTCGAAGATTTAGAGACTAGCCTGTGCATGTATCACTGGAGCAATGAGAACATGCCCTACTGCTCCAATGGAAGTAATTGTAAATCTATCGCCACTGCATATTCAAGTAAAAAATGATGGGAAGAAAACAATATAAAGAATGGTCAAAGAAGGAATAATCAAGGAAAGATCTCCATCACTTAATCAAACTTGGAAAATGCCCCAAGATGACATGCCAAAGAAATTTAACTTTGTAAAAAAATTTACCACAAAACTGGGAAGTAAATCTGAATGAGACAAAAACGCCATATTGGGGCTAAGCCAAAACGCCATAAAATGGTACACGAATGGCTCCAAGACAGATAAAGGAACAGGAGCAGGGGTTTTTGGACCTAGAACCAAATACTCAGAAAGCCTGGGTGCGTACCCAAGCATCTTTTATATCTAAATATATATTTTTAAACTGAGGATTTCCTTTTTTTGTAATATGTAGTACTAAGTTTTAAGGATTTGATGACGTAACCGTCCAGAACGCTAAAATGGAGTACACAATAGGTTTGTTCTAACAGACCTCCTGACTATCAGAAGACAGATGCATTCGTAGTAAGATTAGATCATTTCAGCCGAGCATCAAAACTCATCTACTGTCAAAGTGTTGTTCAAACAAAGTTTCTGATTCGTATATGAATGATCAAATCTATCCTTGGTTTAAGACATTGATAACTTATCAGGACATGCACGTTAGATATTCTACTTTGTACTATTTATAATTATAAACTGTGTAAGCTCAGCAACTTTTGTAATTTAAATGAAAATGACTGTACAAAAAATATGTTTACTGTCTGGCATTTTTTTTTCTTTTCTAAAATTATTTTAGACTAGACACCTCCAACTATTCAAAATCAAAAACTATTATTTAAAATAAAATAGTCTTTATTTTTTAGTATAATGTTAAGATATAAGACAGTTGTAAAAAAATGTGTTTCACTCGTCGACAACACTTTTTGAAGCTTTTGAACATTACCAGGTAGTTTTTTCCCTGGCTTTAAAAAATGTCACTTTCGTCACTAGTAAAACAATTTTGACATACCTAAATGAAAAAATAAGAAAGTCAAGGATACTGTAAATGGGCTAATTCTAACATTTCTTCTTATTTTTAAATACGTTTTACAAGATAACGAACATTTATTTAAGAAAAATAAAGACCTGCACTCATATGATACTAGAATAAGATTTAATATCTATCAATCATTTTCACGTTTACAAATAATTTCGCCAAAAATATTGGTATTAGATGCTACAACAGGTTCAGAAATATATTGGAAACTAATATAGGAACCCACCAAATTAGCAGAAGTAGATTAAGAAAATATCTCCATAGTTTTTTTACCACTAATGACTTTTATGGCGTAGAAGATTTTCTTGACTTTTAAACTTAAACTTTAACTTCCTGTTTGTAACGTATTGAAACACTTATGGGGACTTTAACACAGTTTTATTTACAAAATTGTTAAAATACACAGAACTCTGTTGGATAACGTCTAAACTGCTTGAC
This sequence comes from Altica lythri, assembly GCA_964028335.1. Taxonomy (NCBI): domain Eukaryota; kingdom Metazoa; phylum Arthropoda; class Insecta; order Coleoptera; family Chrysomelidae; genus Altica; species Altica lythri. The sequence goes on along the minus strand of OZ034804.1, from coordinate 40,530,476 downwards.
AATACAATGAACTCTTGTTAATATTTGAACTTGAACTGCCGTTAACTGTCCATACATCCCCTTATATACAACAAATTACAACAAATGAACATTCTGGAATTTTCTAGAAACATAATTAATCTAGTCAGTGTGTTTAGAACTCTCTAGAATTTTCTAGAAACATTATTTAATCTAGTTAGTGTGTTTAGAAGTTTCTAGAATAACAATCTTTCAAATTAAGGTCCTTTCTTTTACGGTTATCCCGTTAAAGTATTTTATAATGGATAATTATTTTTAATACTATTTAGCATTAACACAATTTTTATGGTATTTTATTATATTATACATTGTATTTTATTTAGTTAAACCTTATTTTGACTAATCTGAAAAGATTATATATTTTGTACCAATGTACTTTAGGTATAGGTACTTGATTATTCTCGAAGATAAATAAATTCTTTTTTCATTTATTTCTATTTCCATAATACAGTTAAACTAAATTTTCGTATAAATAGACCAAAAATCTAGATTCCAAAATACAAAAACAATATAAGTAATCTAGAGAACTAATTCTTGTCAGACAATATAAAGCAAAAATAGATGCTGATGTTGGAAAGTGTAAGTCCGTTATTTTTATCTGATCGTAATTCTTCTGTGTTTCATTTTCATTAATATTACCCTCTCAGGCTTTACACTTCACAGTATTCTAGAAAGTAAAGCAGTTCCAAATATTATATATAGGAAAGTAATCAACAATAATGGAGGGATTGTGAATGTGAATGTTTTTCAAAATAAATTTCTATAGTGATAAAATTATTTGGAGAACAAAAAAAAATAACTAAAAAGTATAAAAAAATACTAGATAGGTAATTTAAACATTGAAATACCATATAAATTGCTAAATCAAATTTAATTGTATAAAGTGTTTTATCCTAAAACCGACAGATTAAATAGAAGACAATTTTTTTGTCTTCAATGTATTTGTTACAAGAGTTTCTTGTTCTAAAAGGAATCAAAACCCCTAATTCTTGGTTTATTTTTCCAGTGTTTTTTGTATTTGTCTTTGCACCTTTCACTATTTTTTTAACAATAGTATATTCTGTGGCAAGAGGGGCAACAAGACGATTTCTGACTAGGGCGAGAGTTGATTGCCCGAGCAAAGCGAGGGCTGTCATCGCCCAGTCAGAAATCGTCTTTGTTTCGTCCCGTGCCACACACTATATTTTTTATATTACATGAATTGAAAAAGCGAGTTTTGATCTCTGTAGCCAGTCGAAATAAGACTATTTCAGACAAATAGAGAAGTAATATCTTGACTACCATTTGACGATAGCTGTTAGATTATTATGATTTTATTCGCTTCTGTTTATTACAAATGCGATTCTGACAGACTTGAAATAAAGTAATAGTATATTACGTTACAAGAGTGGTAAGTAGGACATTACGTACGAGTGGAAAAGTTACACGAGTACGTAATACGCTCTTACCACTCGAGTTACGTACTATGCTTTATTTACGACTCAATATTTTAATTGTAATTCTAAATATTTGACATCTCTTAAAAATATATGACGTACGTACTGTACTGTTATCTACTCCTTTGACAGTAAATGTCATTTATACTCATTGTCACCATGCAGGGTAAGTAAGCTATAACGCATAGTCGTTTGTAATGAAACGTCATTCCAACATGACGTTTCATTACGCACAACTGTGCGTTATAGCTTACTTACCCTGCATGGTGACAATGAGTATAAATGACATTTACTGTCAAAGGAGTAGATAAATAAATGACTGTGCCGGGCAGAAACAACTGTCAGTTTCTGTTTGACAGTTGCATTGGTCTAAAATTTTCTTGTTTCGACTGGCAAACAGAGATCAAAACTAGCTGTTTCAATGCATGTGATATGAAAAGCTATTTGTTAATAGTATATGCGACAAACCTTTTTGCATAAACCGATCCCAATATATTTTCCTTTTATAATATTTGTTAAAATGCTTAACCTCAAAAACCAGAGTATTTACTTAAAAATTCTCTTTGTTTGTACCGCTTTTTCAGAGTTAAGAAAACTTTCATTTGATAGTTTTGCGACTGTTTCAGAAATCTTTTCCTCAAGAATACAAATAACTTTTATTAAAAATTATTCCTATAAAATGATATATATCTTTTAAACGCGTTTTTGGCCAACTTAGTAGAATATTAAAGAATTAACAGTGAAGATTTTTGAATCGATCCAGTGACATCAAAAACAAAAAAAATCTTTCAAAAAGGTAAATCTGCAGTTTAGGAAGTTTTTGTGTTAATTTATTTTTCACATAACTGTTATCCACTGGCTATTTTTCAAGAAAATAAATCATTATTTTTTCATTTAATAATTTATAATTAAAGTCATTAAAAAAAACATAATGTCAAGAAAAAACTCAGAGGTTTATTTCGATCAGTTTATATTCAATAAGATATTCTAACAATGTATTCCACTTCTATAAATGGATGAATACAGGTATTATCCTTATTTTTTTTTAAATTTAAATAAATTCATATTGAAAAATTAAGGTATGTTAAAAAATAAAATAAAACAGTTTTTAAGTCCTTTCATAAATAACTGGATATACATTGACGGGTATGTTTTATTCATAAGACCGTTAACAATAAAACGACCTACGTTTTATTGATATTATTTCGACACAAATTAATCATGTCAATTTTTCGGTATACAGTATATAAATTTAAAATTTTTTGTTTAACTTAAAAATCAAAAATAAATTAAAACGCTTGATTCCGCAGATGTATGACGACCATTTTTTTGCAATCTTATATAACAGAATTTGACTAAAATTCTGAAATTTAACCCAGCACAAAAACAATATCCTTAGTAGTTGATTTGTTTATAATCTTTCTGTGCTTAATTTTCATGGAATATTAAAAAATTAAAAAGTGTTAAAAACAGCTAAAAAGTTTAACCAAAATTTGTAGGTACATATCGCTACCCAAACAATTGACTGCAGCAGTGGTTAATAGGCTAGTTGACTCTTTTTTAAACTAGGTCCTAAATAGTTAATATTTGTGCTACTAAGGTAAAAAAAATATTACTATATTTTTTCAACACCTATGAAACCACAAAACTGTAATTTAAAATCCATCTCTTCATGTAGATGCGAAAACGCTGTCCGCCATTTTATGACGTCATACGTATTGTAAAATGTAAACAATCATTTGACATATAAACACGGACAATTTTCCAGTTTACTTTACTTTAAAAACATGATTTCAACTAATTTCCATAAAAAATACAGTAATTATTGTTATTGCAACGTCCGAGAATACAAAAACACATCAAGGAATACAAATAGATGTTAGTTACATTATTCAGACGTTACGATACTTATGACATAAATGAGTAGGTACTTTTGAATCTCTTCTGAAAAGAATAAATACACTCATTCTTCCTTTTTATGACTACTACCAACTGCACTGTACTTACATAGACAGTTCTTAGCTCGGCACAGCAGAAATCTGGATTCAAGGCAAAGAAATTACGAACCATTAATGTATCAATTTTTGGCAAATTTGTGCTGTCTGCTTTTGTGAAACCAACGTTCATAATGAATTTATTATTGTTTTTCAATAAACCAAATAAATTAAGAACGTGATAAGGAATTTTTATCGAAATATTTATACTTTTAATAACACCACGTCAAATTACTAGTTTTGTTTACAATTTGTATGACGTCACAACATGGCCGACAGCGTTTTCGGCGATTCAAATTAACACATTTTTTAAATTGAATTTTTAAATTAATCTTACGCATTTAGTTATTAAAGTCGATATATTTCGTTTTCGTAAGCTAAATACTGTAAGAAATACTCATTTATTGTATGAAATTAGTTATGTGTCAAGTAGCCTATTGTTATAAAGACCTAAATTATGATGTCGTGAGTTCTTGTCTGACAAAAATTTCATACTTTCTATTATTTGGGGACTTTCTTCCGACTAAAAAATATAAATATTTAATCTTATATTAAAATAGTATTTTTTAATGTTTATTTTAACAGTTTTTGTTAGATTTGTCAAGTGCTATCGTTTAAGTATAAAAAAAAGAGTGTGCGTGTAACCTTTACGCGCGATTGAAGTAAAACTTGTTGACGTACGTATCGGAAAATAAATATTTAATTACAATTCAATCATATTTATTGCCTATATACTTTACAAAAAAAATGAGATGTTATATTTATATTATTCATTAGAAATAGGAATTTGAAAGTTATCATTATTTTTTTTATATATGAAATAATAGGTTTATGATAACTAAAATGTGAAACATAGATTTTAGTCTATAAATACCATTAATGTATTTGAAACCGTTTGAAAATTTCATAAATAAATTTCGGAAATTTAAACTCCTCCCATAGCTGAAATTATACAGTTACTTCCATCAGAATCTTCCGTTAGAATCTACCCCTAGTCGTGCCTAAAGAAGTTTTGCTTCAATAATAGTTAAACAATATTAAAAATATACACACATTACGTTTAGAATGTGTGATTTTGTAGCTGTATCTACCTTATTGTAATACATCACAACACAAGAGCCTTCGATATCTAGATAACCATTTCATTTTGTAGCATTTTATAGCATATAGCATATTCCATAAAATTTAAAATCCTGAGTTAAGTTTGTTTCCTTCACGTCTACGAAGGATCTGTTATTGGTGGTAAAAGATCAGCCAATTGACTATGGCCTTTATGGCTACCTAACCAAACCTAAAATAAGTATAAGAAAGTGTTAAAATATTTTGAATATTATTATTTTATGAACAAAAACGTGCAACATGCTTCTTTACTCAACTTAAAGATTCCGTATAAACAATTATTTACTATCATAATATGTATGTATGTATATAAACTTACTTAATCAAATAATAATGAATGTGGCTGTCTCGTCATTTTTCTTCAAATCTTTCTGGCGCTTATAATATCCCCTTTGACGTTCACAATTTCTTTTTCTTTTTAGCTCTGTAAGTCTATAAAACGAAAATAGCTAGGTATAAATAATAGGTATAAATAATTAGGTATAAATAGTGTAATTACACACCAAAAATAACATTTATGCATATAGAGTACCTACCTATTCACTCATTTTCAATCAATATTTTTTCATCACTTTCTTCATTAATAAATCCACATTGTTTATTCATATTTAATACAAACACTTTATACACAAAAAACTATTTATATAAAGGAATGTATTTCGATTGACAAGATGATCAGCTGTCAATTCATACAATTACAGATTTAATTTTATTTAATATAGGAGGCAAAATCGCATGAGCGCCGCCAAGATTATTTTCAGGGGGTGCATCTGCATCTACACACTATTACGATCTAATATATATATATAGAATGTAGAATGATTTGGACAGCAACCGCGACGCCTTTAGTTTTTATTCAAACAATAATTTAATAAAAAAATTAAAAAAATATATAATTTTCTGGTAAATTCAGGTATTTTCTTTCATAGAAGGGGGGTGCAAGTGCACCCTCTTGCACCCTGCTGCCGGCGCCCATGCAAAATCGTGTCAGTATTAGGTTTTGTTTCCGGTTTCTGTTATTAGAATGACGTCACGTCCGTTAGAATAACTTTTTTACTCCTAGTGTCGCTAAAGAAGTTTTACTTCAAAAGTCTAACAAATGTCGTTTAAATACAAAATATATTATATTGATTTTACTATTTTAAACTATTTAAACCCGGTTGTCGTTTTCAAAGATTCCCTAATTGCAATTGAAGTTTAAATTGACAAATTTAATATTTATATTGCTTAGCTCTTTTATTTAATTAAATCATTCTTTTTAATTTGTTAAAATATCAAATATTTAAATAAAATATTCGGAAGTCTAAATTTTATTTTATTATACCATAATCGGTTATTTGTTTATTTATTTATTTTATATTTAAATTAGCAATCGGAAAATTAACAGTTTTCTGCACTTAACGGCAAGTGATAGATGGAAATTTGTTTGTGGAAAATTATTTTTGTAAAAAAAAGTAAAAGAAAAACTCATGCATAAGTAAATATGTTTAAATAACACAAAAATCGTCAATTTTGTTTTCATTAAAAAATCTCATTTTTTGCGTAAATGTTTTATAGCAAATTGTGTAAAAAATTGGAAATAATTTTTTTTAAACCGAGCAATCGCGAGTTAAACATAAAATTTCATTAAAAGTTGTGCATTTTTTTATTTCAAACAACTTGACAATAAATTAATCTGGTTGCCAAAAATTTAGGGGTTTTACAAAAACTAAAGATATTATTGGGGGTTTGCCGCTCGCCGTATAGATAGAAGCGATTGTTTTAAGGGTATATTATCCTATAAATGGAATCAAATTTGGTGTAAATTAATACAGCTCTGAATTTTTGTTTATTTTTTTAAAAAAGACCCTTAAACCCGTTTTCTTTAAATTATTGCCGGAGAGGTTAAGATTTTGGAGTCAAAAGTTTTCTATATTAATTCTTATAAGTATTTAAGTTTTTTTTTTTGCTAACAGGTGGAGACAGAAAACTAGCACCAAAAAGTATATATAATAGAATGGCCATACACTGTGCAACGAAGATCATAAGTCAGAGTATAACGAGCACAACCGTAGTCATATATTTGGACAGCCAAGGAGCTCTAAAGGCGATAGTATCGGCACAAATAAGCTCACAGCTGGTGTGGGACTGCGTTAGGTTTTTGACACATGTCGCAAGTCGGAATTCTCTGACACTGGCATGAAGACCGATACACTAAAGGTTTCGGGGCAATAAGACGGTTGATGAATTGGCCCGAGCGGGAGCTAATATCCCTATTATTGGCCCGGAACCATTTGACAGGGTTGCTCACACGTCTAGAAAGACGGCCATTGAGAAATGAAAGCTAGAGAAGATCCAGAAGCGGTGAAAAAAATTACCGGGCAAGCGGCAAACCAATGTCTTAGATACTCATCGTAATTTACTACAGAGCTTGTATTACAAAGGCGAAACAATGTCAGAATGTTTGTCAGTCTCTTAACCGGACATTGTCGGCTCAGGAAACACCTAAGTCAGCTGAACTTTGCAGATAAAGACATCTGTTAATACTGCTAAGAGGAGGAGAAAACCTAATTTCATGTCCTTGCATGGACGCGGTATCTAGTATTGGGAAAGAAAAAACTGGCTGCTCCAAGTTACGTGGAGAGGCCACTGTCAAGGCTATTAAGTCTCATTATGAGAGCAGAGCTGAGCAAGGTGCTCTAATTCTATTTTAGAGATGATAAGAGTTTACAATAGATCTGTAAAGGTCGTCATGATACAGCCTAACAGACAACCCGATAAATATTCTATTTATTTATTCCCAAACACTGTTTTTCTCATATGACAATGTAACAATCGATTTTTATTAGACGACGTACTACCAGTTTCATTATGAATCTAATTTTAATGTTAAATTTATTTTTTGATATTAAGTTTTAGAAGGACTCTAAAATTTGTTACTATAGAAACTAAGAAAATGGATTCAAAGAGAACTTCATATTTTCCTTAATAAAATTATTTCGTCGTCCGATAGCAAAGATCAGAAAAACTGTCTGAAAAGTTATTATTACCAAAATAATTTGCTTTCATTTAAACATTTGTAGAGTTTGACCCTTAATACGAACTTTTCTATCCGGAGCTATGTTGTTACTTCGTATTTGTTTATAAGATTTAAGAAGAGCGGTTTTAAAGACAGTAAGCGTATATTTTAAAATCTAGCTAGACTTCAAACACTTCATATTGAGATTAAAAAGTTATTTTTGGAAGGGCACAATCTATACAGCCGTAGCTACCATCGAACATGTCTAATAAAATTAAATTTCATAAAAAAAAACAAAAATAAGCACCCTTACAACTGAATTATTGCGGCAACTACAGAACGAAACCATGGTGATAGAGTAAGAACTTAGTTTTGTCAGTAATGGATAAGAGTATTTAATGAAATTAGTTATTAGTTTCCTTGGTGATAGAGAAAGTTTCTCTCTTGAAATACTAATAAATCACATGCACCGTGTACATTAACAGCTTAAGATCTAACTGTATCACTTTATTATTGATATATCATTAAAATTTAAATTATGCAAGATATATCGTTTTATTATAGTTTCATTTATATCTAGGTCAAATTTTTTTACATATCCACAAAGATTAAATACCCATACTTAGTGTTTTTAAAATGGTTTGATTTCTTATTCAAATCGCCAAAAAATATTCTAAATCGGAAGTTACTGTTGAATATGTCTATTACATTAGATACAATGATTAAAATTCACTTAAAAATTCGTCTGGGACAGAAATCAAAATCCCATTTAAAAATTAAATTTATCTTAAATCGCAAGGTTAAAGTCAGACCAAGGTTAAGTAGGATACGTGCACAAAAATATGGACCCAGTATCTTCAAAAACATATGGTCTCAAGGTATTGAATTTTAATTTAACGTTTACGGTATTTTAGCAGGAATTTTAAATTATTACATAATTATAAAAGTTATTTACTTCATAAAAAAACAATGAAAAACATAATATGCTCGCTGGCTCATGTTAAGTAAGAGAAATAGTGTTGGTATTTTACTCGGTCAGTATTTTGAGTCTTTAAAATTAACTGTAATTAATAATAATAATAATAATAATGTTAATTTGTACAACAAATCTAAAATAGTTTACAATAGTTTTAAATTACTAATCTTATCAAATAAACATAGTATGCCAATTCACTAAAGGCTAGGCCTGTGCGTGAAGAATAAAATGAGATTTATTAATCTTATCTACTAATACATTATATAATATTTTTCGGTTTAAATATACATTTTTTTTATAAATAGAAAAATTAAATTTAAATTTTAAAATATAGTAAAATTTAGTAAGGAACGTTATATAAAAGGATTATGTATACATTTTTTTTTTAAATTATGCACACCTTCCTAAAATTTTAGTTTTGTTAGTGATATGTAGTAATATACCACCAAAACTTTGGTGAATACCAAGATACAGTCGGTGGAAAACAAAATTTGATTCACGTCACTAATTTCGTCTTAATTGCCAAGCATTGTTCCCAACTTAAAATTAAATATTCCATTCAATAAATCAATATAAAATACTTAAATTTGTTTACATAAAGTTGTAGCCGTGATTGAAAAGTCGCGTCGTTGCCGTTGTCACCGATCAGTATTTTTAGTTTTGAATTTGTATTTGTTATTTTGTTGTGGTTTTTGTGTTATTCTTTCTTGTTGCTATTTTGAAATATAAAAAAAACTGTTCTTTTAAGTGCAATAAGTGAAAAAATGCCAAAACCACTAAATAATCGTTTCAAAGAACTGGTAGCTTCTTTGATATATATATATATATTTTTTTTTTTGAAAAAGAACGAGACAATGGTGGCCCTTTTATACCTGTTGCTGCTGTTCGAGAGGTTAGTAAAAAGTTTTAAAAAGTATGTTAGACAAAATATTATTTAAGTTAAAAAAACCAAATTATGCGATTACCATGGTGAAATCCATCAGGATATTTTTTTAAAGTAGTTTGAGGACTAGCTGTTAATTAATCTCACAGAACCCAGCATAATTGTTATGGACACTGCTCCATATCACAGTGTTTTACTTATAAAACACCTAATACAACTTGGAACAAACCACAAATTAAAGAATGGTTGACTAGTCAAAACTTTGATTTCACAGAAAATATGCTAACAGTTGAACTTCTGAACATTGTTAATAGGTAAGAAATGAAATACTTTAAATTTTAAGCTTAACTTTGGAAATTTCTTTGGGATAATCATTTCATTTTTAGAAATAAACCACCAGTCATATATATGGCTGGCCATTTAGCCGAGCAATATGGACACAAAGTGCTACGTTTACCCCCATATCATTGTATTTTCAATCCCATAGAACTGATATGGGGTACCTACATCAAAACAATATTATAACAGACACATTGGCAGAGACGGAACCACTGAAACATACTGTTTAAATATGTGGTGTGAAGCTCTTGAAACGATTGCACCAGAAATTTGGAAAAACACTATCCATCATACTGAAGAGGAAATTTTTAAATGATTTGATAGAGAGAGATTGTTGGATACACTAGAGGTTGCACCTATAATTATAAATTCCAATGAGAAAACTAAAACTAGTAGTGATGAATCTAATTATAGCGAATAAAAGCAAATGTTATTATACTCTTTATTTTATTAAACCCATATAACCAAAAGGAAAAATAAATATAAAAATTATGTAGGTACTTTGTTTGATTTCACTTCAAATAAGTTGTTTTGGATAGTTTTATTCGAATTGATCTTTAAATCTTGTGAACTTATAAAAGTCCGGCAACACTGTCTATACGTGTCGACGTAAAATTAGGATGACGTGATCAAATTTTGTTTTACACTAACTGTATATTCTCTGTTCGTTTTTACATACTTTTATTTAAACAATAATTATTTCATGAATTGACTACCCTGATAAAAACAATGAGTATAGAAATATAAAAAACTTTAATAACAAAGATTTTACGTACATATTAAATATTTTTGAAATTGAAATTCGATTTTATTTTTTCTAGTTTTTTATGTACCAAATAATGTGTTAAATAAGTGTGACCACTTTAAGACTGTAGTAATAATAATAATAATAATAATAATAATAATAATATAACTTTATTCAATATTCAATATAAATTACATAAAGTAAATGAAACATATGAATCATATGAAAAACATGGAACACATGAAAAAATACAATTTTAAACAATTAAATATAACAAATATAAAATTTGCAAAGATTAAATAAAGTGGAGCGAAGCGATAAGTTTAAATACTTGTGTCGCTTTACACATAAATACAATAATTTACATTAATAATACAGTACAGATGATTATTTTAAAATGAAAATGAAAATTGAGAAAAGCATACTTAAAAAGAGAGTATGGAATAAAAGCACTCTATGGCAGGCTGGCAAGACCATCCTTTTTTAGGACAAAAAAGAATAAATGAAAAAATATCTTAAATACGTTATGTCCCAGAAGAATATTTCCACATCTTTGAGCTAAGCATGTTTAAGTTTAATTTGCATATAAATTTTGGCTTGTTATTTTGTTTTACCATATTTTACTTTATTTTAATTTTTGATTTTAATTGTTTCCCATTAATTCTATAGTTTCCAGTACAATCCATTTCGTCACGATTTTTTTAAAGTTTTTGTAATAAATTTTTGATTTAAGTTCTTGTGGCAGTGAATTATAAACTTTTAATCCAACACATAAATAACTGCGTTGCGAGAGGGTTGTTCTACATTTTGGTAAGGTAATCATATTGTTTAGATGAAATCTTGTGTTATGTTGGCGAGATATAGCATTTATTTCCTTTGTTTTTATAAGTTGAATTAAAGCTTGTTTATAGTACAATTTTCTAATAGTTAATACATTACTGTGTGTAAAAACTCTTTTAAATATAAAAATCTGATTATTTTATGGCTTTATCATAATTTTATGCTATTTTTTGGGATAACTATATTAATTTATCAAGTTGTACTTTCTTTGAATTCGTTGATTTTAATTTTCCTAATTTTTAAAACGAAATTTCTGTCAATTTCCCGAACTAACAGAACAATCGATACAACCTTAATTATTATTTAAATACTTATTGTTGAGTTTTTTAAGTTACTATATTTATCATTATCCATTCTTTTGAGTATTAAACTATTAAAAGTAGGTATACAGATAGATATATTATTAAAAAATGTAAATTAAGTTGGAAAAACTGGGGTTAGAAGTTGTAAAATAAGAATTCCCAAAAAGGGCATAAATTCCCTAGCTAGCTCACTAGGTCGTGGCTTCTTTAAAGAGTTTTAGGTACTAGTCCTCCCCAAACATGAAATATAAGGGTGCCAGAGTACAAACTAAACAAATTATACGCAAACACCCGTTTAAATAATTTATTTGAATTCATTATAAGATCAGTTATTTAAATTAATTATAAAAAATTTGGTTTATCTGCATCTGTTGTTATCGGGATAGTTTCTCCTGGGAAGAATTTTCTTCAATTTCTATAGTTTCCGATCTGTTCTGCTTTCTCCACAAAATGGGGTGTTGCCTCAAAAAAAATATGTAATTCTAACGTGGCCCTCTTCACAGATATGGATTGACCTTGTATATAAAGAGAAGGTACCACCAAGCAATCGGATAGTAAAATGATCTTAAAATTCTAATCGCAGCGCGAAAGAAGGACAGTTATACAGTAACATCAAGTTACAATTTATGATTAAGGCGATTACATGAAAATAAATCTCACCGAATATAGGCCCAAAAACAATAGTCTGGTGAATTCTTTAACTAAAACGATCCGATAAGTCGTTACAAAGTTACATTTTTGTTATTGTTTTATGCAATTTTACTAAATTTGATACCTCCTCCCAATCATCCGCCCTTTGTAATGGGTAATCGTAGTTTTGCAAATAAGGGTTGATCGTGATCTTAAAATTTCCACAGACCTTTATTTGACCATTAGGGTTATAAACGGAAACTACTGGTGCTGCTCACTCTGTATACCAGTATACCCTTCGTACTTCTTTAGCTAGCAGTCGATTAATTTTATTTTTCACCTTTTCCTTGAGTGCAAAAGCCTTAAAAAATATTGATGCTATAGAATTATGCTTTAAAAAAATATTAGCTTTATAGACTGAGATCCCGGGGCCCCCAGACCTTTCTTATTTTCTAACTCTTAAAATTATGAGAAATGTGTGGGGTAATGTATGCTTAAGCACCTATGCATACCCGCTAACTTGATTACCCGGCCCTTTTACAGGTAACAGGTAAGAAAGGTACATAAAAATATGGCTTACTTTCCTTAAATTCTAACAGCTGGTTTTTGGATATGTTTTACAAAATATTGTACGAAATCATAATCCAATATTGCCAGACACCTCTTGTGGGCGGTAAATTTAAATTTGCATAAAAAATTTCTTTCTTATTTTCTAACTTCCAATTTTTATATATGATATTCATAGTAGTATTTTAATACCTTTTGTATGCAGCCAGACCAACCCCATGGGCCAATCACCCCCCCAGACGCATTAAAGTTATCCTGTAAGTGTAAGCGCGACAGCATTATCTATGCGCTTGAGTACGAGTGAGATGTACTCTGTAGATTGGTTTCTCACTCTCAAACTCATGGACTATTTTGTTTATACGCATGCGCGTAGCATCTGCTTTCGCGTTTGCGATCGCGCAGGCATTATATTGTTATATTGAAGTTTTATGTTATTTTTTCGATTTTGGTTTTGATGAGTTTTGATATAAATATATAATATTTTCATAAAAAATTTTATATAACAATATTCTATATGAACAAAGAAAATAGAAAGAGATAGAAAATGTCTAATAAAAACTAAGTTTCTAGAAATGGAAAAACCGTTAGAAAAGAGAAAAATAGGAATGGATATACAGGGTGAAATAAAAATGTTATAAAGTAATATTATAAAAAACAAAGGGTTCAATGCATTTTTTGCAAGCTGTATTTTTATTATATCTAAAATGTTCGAAATGTTACTTTCTGTGCTCTGTTTTTGAAATTATTCCAATAAAATGTATATAGGATTAGATATTAAAAATAACTTTAACATCCCATTACTATCCGGAACATATTTCAGTACCTATGTCAAAATTCTGTTATTGATTAACAATTGAAAATAAAAAATAAAAAATAGATGTGCATTTAAACAAACACTAAGAGATTCTAAGAATCAGATCTTCGATTCTATGTAAATTCCTTTTGCGTTGTTCTTAGTGACATAATTATTTCTAGCCGGAGTAAACAAACATTTTTTGCTTTATTTGTGTATTGTGTATCCTGTTTTCCTGTCGCCACTACTATAATTAGATAGCCGGATGCTTAAATTAGAGTCAGTAGTATCTTCAGAAGACGAAAGGTCAAATTGGATGTAATTCATAAAAATCGCTTGTATAAAACAGGGAGAGTAAGAATTTCGTAGTGGTTTTCAAAATTTCCATCAAAATTGCAACATATTCATAGTTCATTCAGTACAGGTATTCGCTTAGGCGGACACCATAGTAGATACAGAGGGTAGCTATAAGGACTGAAAGTTTACAATTTTCACGGGATATTGTCGTCATCGATAATATGGATGAAATTTTTTCCAGTCTAAGGTATTGATACGGCAATTCGAAATCTTTTGTATCCACCTAGCTGTCCGCCATTTGATATTTAAGCTTCTTAAGGGTCCAACATTACGTGATATAAATGGCAAACATATTATTAATGACGATTTTTTGGTTTGGTAGTTCAAAATTTTGGCCCTCTTTGCCCTTGTTCGCAAGCTTTTTTGTATTAACCCATACTGTAAAAGCTATTCTTGTATTCAGGAACAGTAATTTTATTTCCCTTATCTCTTATAAGCGGATTAAAATCACGAACACTCAGAAGACCCCTGTAAAACCGCTCAAGGGTTCTAAAGAGGTCGTTAAATTGTCAAAATTGCCATCACTACATAAAACTTATACAGCGGTAACCAATTATTTATTTAATGATTTTTTTTGTAAATATCAGAAGACAAAATATTGGGTTCACTCACTATACATGACAATATAAGTCGATATTTTATTATATTCAAAACTTTAACCTTTAAAAGTTGTCTTAATTTTTTTAATTATTTATTGATCAAATATGTTGTCGTTTTCATCGGTAAGTTGGTATCGAGAAATTCAAAATTTGAGCCTATCTGAAAACTATAAATTAAATAACTGAATTTTGAAAACTTTCTTTTGGTCAACCATTTTTAGCACCTGAAAAAATTTATTATGTGTTAGAAAAATCTTCCTGACATAATTGGATTTTGTGATAACATTTTTAAGACATACATTACTGTGGATGGGCAGTGCACGTTTGGGTCCCGTAATGACCTATAATCCTACTCTCTGAAATATAATTTTTAATCCGTGGGCACGTTTGGGCCCAAACGGAAACAGGTAGGGAATTTTGGAAATTCCCAAATTGGATTTTAATTACTTCAAATGTTCTTAAAGTAATACAAACAATATTTATCTAATATATTTTAGTTTTGTTTTTACTTTATAACGTAAAGGAAGCAAAATATGGAAGGTGTAAAAGTTTTAGTCGTAGAGGAAAACTTTGTTTAATAGTGAATAATTACAAATTTATTTTTAAACGGGAGCTTCAATCCGGAGTAAAAAATTGGCGTTGTCGAACTCCAAACTGTTCAGCAGCAATTTCTACGGTTGGAGAAGATTACAATTTAATAAAGTGTTCTTTACAACACAATCATAAAGAAATATCATCATCAGCATACCAAAGAGAAACAATTAAAATATCGGCTAAACGAAAAGCTACTGAGGATATAAGTTCCAACCCAAATAACATTATACGGGAAGTTTTATGTGAAAATGTGAGTGATGCAATTAAAAACAAAGACTTATATAACATCAAAAAAGTTATGTACAACGCGAGAAGAAAACTTTTGCCAAAATTACCAAAATCAGAAGTGCATTTGGGGTGAGAAATATGTGTCCAATATTAACAAATCGGAATGAGAACTTTCTAATGAGTTGCGACGAAAGTTCCCAAATAATTGTGTTTTCTTGCCAAAAGAATTTGGAATGGTTATGTGGATGTAAGACTTTATATATGGATGGCACTTTCGATTATTGTCCAAAATATTTTACGCAATTATTTACCTTATTCGGCCAACTAAATGGACATTATATTCCGATGGTGTTTTGTCTATTACCAGACAAATCAAAGGAAACATATAAAGGATGTTTTGATATAATTAAGGAAAAATGTGGTACGTGGGGATATAATTTGTATCCTAAAGAATTCTTTGTAGATTTTGAAAAGGCCATTCATCATGCAATACAACTATCTTGGCCTCAAGCTGACATTATCGGCTGTCGTTTCCATATAACCCAAGCATGGTGGAGGAAAATACAACAATTAGGATTAACAGCAGAATACAAAAATAAATCGGAAGTAGGAAAATGGTTAGGATATTGTTTTGGCCTATTATTTTTAGATCCTACAGAAGTTGGAGACTGTTTTGTATTTGACCTGACTTCAATACAACCAAAAAATGAAAAACTTGAACAGTTTTCAGATTATTTGGTAAATACTTATATATCGGAAGAATCTACATATCCACCACATATATGGGCAGCAAAAATAGCTTCCAGTACCCGCACAACAAATGCTTGTGAATCATTTCACAGTTTTTACAACAAAAGCTTTTCAAATATACATCCGAATATTTTCATTTTTATAGATTTTTTAATTAAATTTCAGAGTGAAGTATACGTTAATTTACAAAGTACAAAAAAAGTGCATAAACCCAACTCCAACACTATCAAACGGGAGCTTTTTTTGAAATGTAGAATAGAAGATTATGATTGTAAAAAAATGTCTCGTTTGCATTTTGTAAAAGTTTCTTTTAATTACTTTAATAATTTTTAAATAGATATTATATAGATCATTATTTTTTAATAAATATTTTATTTCTTTTAAAATTGGTTTGACTTTCTTTAAAAATGATAAAACTTAATATTGGGTAGGTAGGTTATATTAATTTTATAAATTTTTCATAGGTATTTTAAATATCTTAATTTATTATTTAATATAGTTTGATCACCTTATTTGAGGGGCCCAAACATGCTTATGGATTAAGAGGACCCTTTTTCGTTTGGGCCGAAACGTGCTTGTAGATTACCTCTCATTAGGGATTTGGGCCCAAACGTCTATCGCCCCTGTGGATTTATTGTTTCCTCCTAATCTTTGGTAAAGTTTTTCGCTTGTAAAGCTTTTCATTCAAAACTAAATAAAATTATTAGTATTAGTCATCCTAATATATGTGTATTTAAAAAAAATTGCAAAATCAACTATCTATTTTTATCTATAGCATATCAAAAAGAACATTTTTTACGAGCTGTCACGACTGAATATAAAAGCAGTCATTTATCTATTTTACATTCCATAAGAAGAATTTTTTCCAAATTTTTGAGAAACAAATGAGTGACTAGTTCTAACTTTTCATTTCTATAATGAAATTAAATTAAAAAATAATAAATAAATAAAATATAAAGAAATATAATAATAAAAAATTACTGACATAACAGCGATTTTTTAAAAATTGTGTTTTTGAAAGACGACTCACCTCTAAGTGGTGACTTCTGGGTTACGCTTAAAATAAAAAAATATCTACCTCTTTCACAGTAATGACTGGATTAAAAATCCGAGAATGAAGAGCTTATTTTTTAATTAAACACACTAACCGAGCCAGTTGGATTTAAAATCTGATAATAGGGTAATTAGGATAAGAGCTTACTAAAGATGATTATAGGGTGGAAGGGATTTGGTAACTAACTTTTGTAAAATAAAAATAAAAATGATTTAAATGTGAATTAGGGTTTGTATAAAATAATTTTTTATGAAAAGTGATCACAGCCAAACATTGTTAGTTTATAAAAATTATAAATTTAAAAAATTTGTTGATATGAAAACGACGGGTGAAACCAGATGGAGGTGTTGTAAAAATAAATGTTCTGCCTCCATTTACGCGATGAATTCTGTGTATTCTAGATTATGATAGCTAGGGCTACTTCTTTGTCTTCAATTGACTTTGATAATAGCCTGTTTAAGTCATCCAGCGCTAGGTCTGTGGATTTTCCCCGCTGGTATGCATATTGGCGATCACTTAATGGGTTTACCGTTAAGATTTCGTCCCTTATATATCTATCGACCAGTTTCTCCAGCGTTTTTGCTACGAATGACGATAGACTTATTGGTCTGTATGACTTGGTTGTTTGGTCCGTCATCCTCCCCACTTTAGGGAGATATAAGACTTCCACCTTCTGCCACACAGCTGGTATAAATCCATAGATCAAACAAGCCTTAAAGATTTTACACAGATGTGTTATAATTACATCCAGCCCCTTCTGGAGTAGGGCTGGGTATACTCCACTCGTTTCCAGTGTTTTGAATGGACGGAATGTGCTGATAGCTCATCTGATTTTTGCAGGTCTGGTTATTTCGGTAGCTAGCTTCCAGTCATCCCTTGATGGCCTTACTGGTCTTTGACCGTGGCCTGCGCTATCCGTTCCCGCTTTCATAAACCGTGAGCCGGAAAAGTGTGCCAATGTTAGCATTCTTAAATGTTTCACTGTATGATCCGTCCTCCTTTTTGAGAAGGTCGACCTCTTTCGCTGTACCATCCTTAGCCAGGACCTTGTGGATTCTTGAACATGCGGGGGTCGTTTGGACTTCCTCGCAGAACCTCCTCCAGGAGTCTCTTTTGTAGACATTGCATAAGAATGAAAAATATTCAGAATATGATTTAAATAGACAACAAATTACTAACTGTGCAAGTAGTAAGGCTATGATATATTCAGAAAGGATTGTGTGTTTAAATGGAATGAAGACTCTCTCTTTGAGAGATATAACATACATACATAATATTATAAACCACGCTCGTTTAAAGGAAGATCCGAAACTCCCAAAAAAAAACAAATGAATTGGAACATATTCTTAATAAGATAGAAACTCATACATCGAAAGGAGAACCATTTTATTTATAAATGATTTAATAATGGTATTGTCATGCTTTCTTTTTTAAAAAATATTCAATTTTTAAGTGTACAAAAACATATATACATGGACGAAACGTTTGAATTCTGCGTAAAGTTTTTCGGTCAGCTATTTACTTTCCATGATATGCATATGCCAGTGGTTTTTTTGTCTGTTGCCAGACATGAAGAAATCAACATGTGAACAAATGTTACCGCTTATAAAATAAACCTCCACTCTTAACGTGGTTGAAAAGCTATTTGGTTGACAGGAGGCAAATCGATCGGATGCAGGGATATTTTTCAGATGAATTTAACGTTACCTCCGGTGTACCTCAAGGGTCCCATTTAGGGCAATTGTTGTTTAACTGCTTCATCAATGATTTAAAACAAATATTACCGAACGTTAATTTCCTCTTATTCGCTGACGATCTGAAAATATTCACGACTATAGAAACCATCAAGGATTGTGAAAGACTGCAACTATTATTAAATGAATTAAATAAGTGGTCAAAGAATAATGATATGTTATTAAATATTTCCAAATGTAGTGTAATAACTTTTACTAAATCACAGAATACTATCATTTACTCATATAAATTAGATAATAAGATATTGCCATCTTTGGATGATATTCGCGATTTAGGAGTTTTATTTGATAGATCATTGTCTTTCGTTCCCCAAGTGGATCATGTTGCAAATAAGGCATCACAGATGCTAGGATTTGTAAAACGAAACTCAACAGATTTCAAATCAAATAACGTTCAAATTGATTTTAGCTAATTTTATTTATGTATTTCTATAATAATTTATGTCACTGCATTGTTTTGTTTACTATTATTGTTATTTTACTTAATTGTTAATTATTAAGAACTTCTTGTATTCTTATGTTAAAATTGATAATCCCGTTAATAAAGTTCTATTCTATTCTATTCTATTCTATATTTGAACTACAATTTCAATTCCAAAGATTTTGAAATTGTAATACATGGAAGAGTGAAAAGTGTTTGGCTGGATACCTAAATCATTGGTTATCGGTTTCATCTTTCACAAGTATGGTTAGAGAACTATTTTACTTAAGTAAGCTTATTTTTAATAAAAGTAATAATTGTAATTGTTTAATGTTTCTTCTAGGTGAAGAAAGATGCAGCAATTGGAATTATGTCTTTTAAATAAAGAAGATAATGAAGAAGCTTCTTGACTAAAACTATTATTGGCTAAATTGTCTATCTCCTAATTAAGTAGGAAAATGCTTGGCTAAAAATTTCATGTCTGAGAAACCTGAAGATGACAGAATAACCTATCTGCTCGACTATTTGGTAAAGAACTACATTAATCGTCGGTTACTTTCCCTCTTTCCATTTAAACAGACATGTCTTCCTCAATGACGATAACGACAAATAGCTGCTAGTCATTTCTCTTCAAATTTAAAATAGAGAACCACTCACCTCAGTAAGTCCTAAACGAGATGCAAAATAATTACTAGATTAAATTAAATTTTGTAAAACGTTACCAAAAAAATTCGAAATTTTAAAAAAACAAGAAAAAAAATTATAAGATACCTACGATTTTGTAAAATGCATTGCAAAAAAATGTAAAAAATAAAATTATTTCCTTGTATGATTTTATTTTATTAACCTAAATAGTACATAAATAGTATATTGTTTTACGAGCAAGGAATAATACTCATTTCTCACTTGTACGATTTGCAGCATTCGCCTGCGGCTCATGCAGCAAACATCGTACTCGTGAGAAATGAGTATTATTCCTTGCTCGTAAAACAATATACTATTTCTACCACATAATAATCCAATAATGCAAATATAAATCAAATACAAAACAAAACATAACGATATAAGTTATATTATTTAAGTAAAATTAACTATTATTTACAGTTATCATACGTTAAATTTATTTGTTAGTTCAGAAAAATAAGCTAAAAGCACAGTTTCTGAAACGAAATTTGTTGCCTTTTTCTTTTTTCAGGTCACGAAACTTTCATATGCATTCTGGTACTTATGTTTTGAAATTTCGGGAATCTAATTCTGACAAGCTTCGTTTGCCGCTTCTCTTATTTCAGGAGGAGTTAATTCTAATTCATTTTCATCACTACTTAAGATTTTTACTTAAATAACAATCTAATTTAAATAATGTATTTGTACCTCTCACTACTTTATTACTGTCAACCTGTACTGTTAGTCAAATATGGTTGTCACAGTATACTTGATTAATAATAACCGTAGAAAAAATTCTTGGAGATTTTATTTGGCTCGACTCCTGTATTAGTTCAGGTCAAAATTCGGGTGCTAGCTCGATTCCTATGTTGGATTAAAAGATTAATCGACTTTGGGCTCAGTTTGTGTGCGCCCATGGGATTATATTGAGCCCTTGTATTTACTCGTTTCAACCCTACTTATTTGGTGCTATAAAGTTTGCTAAAAGGTGTTTGGACGGATTTATAAACTCACTTTTCTATTTATTTTCACATTTTTGGGTAAGAGTTTGTAAGTTAAATAATAATGATAAGAAGACAATCTGTTTTCTCCAACAATACTAAATCATCACAATAATTTCAGAATGTAGATTGTACAATGCATTTTCTTGTTCGAAAAATTAACACCTAATAGAACACAATCAATCCTAATATAGTTTTGAAGCGTGTGTTTCTTATATTAAGCTCTGTTGATTGATTTTGACTGCGAATGAATACTATATTTAAATAACAACAACAAAAATTATTGGAAAATTTTTATTCAAAGACTTTTTGAATAAATATAAAATTCTCTAGAATTAACGGTACAGTATCTTATTGGCCTAAATCCATAACTATATGTTAACTGTTTGTCCAAAAGTTCAAACAAACACTTCCTTTTAACTGATTCTTAATTCAGTGCATTCTCCATTCATTAGTTCTCGGTGTACTACGTCGAGATCTGTTTTGTAACTGGATCAAAACATTTGACGTAATAGTTTTTCGAATCTTCAGAAACTTTCTCTTTGCAAAATTAGTTACAAATTAGTACCAAGAAATAGGTTAGAGGACCCAATTATTTTCTAAAGGCATTAGGTCACTTTAATATTTGCATTTAGTCACATATCTTAGAAACAGTAATTGAAAGCGGATTCATGAGCATCATTTTATAGTACAAGAAAATTATCGTTGCAACTAACTATTGAAATGATTAAACAACGAAAAAAGTACATAATTTATAAATAGATAGCATATTATAAAATGTTGCTATCTTTTAAAAGGTGGTTATGAAAAAAAAAATTTTTTCAAAAGTTATCTTTTCCAAAAAGCATCGAAAAAAAGTTTTCTTATAGGGAAAAGTATTGATCTGATATCAATCAAATTTTTGCACAAAATAAAAAAACTACATAATGATGTTTTGTAAAACATTTTTGCTTAATTTTGCGCTAGGAAAACGAGTAAAAAACACTTTTTTGGTCCTCCGTCCAGAAACAATACTATTAATTACTTCAAAATCGTCCGGAAAATGACATTTTCTGGCCTAGGCCGGCAAAGTAGCTTTTAGATTATCTAAAGAGATGGCGCTATGAGTTTAAATTTTAAGTCATCTAAAAATTAATAATGAATAATACAAATTTTAATTAAATTTATTTAAAAACAGCGTATAATATACTAAACTTACCTATAACTTTTTCTAAAGGTAAGAAGGATTCTAATTCACATTTAATTTCTCTCACAACTTGTATTATAAAATTTGACATTTATGTCAATTTACAACTACTTATCATTCGATTATGAAAATAGTTCGTTGTCTCTGCTATTTTTATATAAAATTATTAGATATTAATATTAATATTTTCAATATAACAATTTTTACTGTGCTGCTTATTAGCACAGTATTTGTATGTATAAAAATTAAGGATCTTGAAATCGATTATCAGAAAATCATTCCTTATTACTAATTCTTTTAATCGTGCAATAGATGTCAATAAACATCTAATCTTGTATGTCACAAAGTAAAAAGTTTTTGAAATTGTTGTGTTTGCAACATATGTTAATTAAAACACTAATAACTGCTAAACACGTATATTAAGTATCAAACAAGTTATTATACAACTAGAATATTAACATCCAATGTGGCGCTTATATGTACCCGAAAATCACGTCATACCAGCTGACAGTCTGTCGGCTGTCTTCTAGTCGCTGGTCTTACTTTAGGTAGCACAAGCGGTCAACTCTTGACCATAACAGAACTTTTAAAAATATTAAAAATTAGTCGGGCCAAAAAATAGTGTGTTACACGTCCGGAAAATGTTTTGCAAGTGCTACGCACCTCGGCTAGACAACTTTACTCGCTCTTGCAAAATGTCATTTTCCGTCCTTGTGTCACAAATAACTATTACTTAAAAAAATAATCACTTTGTTCCTATTCAATTTGGAAAATTAATCTAAAGATTCGGATTCTATTCGAAGTTTGGTTCTTTCAAAATCGTCGTTTGAATTTTTTTCATGTTCTTTTTTGTTCTCGCTGTAGGTAAGGACAATCAGACAATAAATTTTGTCGACCTTTAAAATTATTCTGTTAATCTTGTCTATCTTGGATTTTTACTTAACTTTGGGAAAACGCCTAAAATTCTTTCCAAAAGTACCATTTCTATTTTTTAGTAAGGTGATGGGCATAGGTTAAGCAAAATGCAGATTCTGTAAGGAAAAGGACTAAACCTCAATACATAAACTTTTAGAATGCATTGCCCTGCGTAAATTTATGTCCACATACCTAGGATCATAGGAAATAGAAAAGAAGAATCTACCTAACTTCAAGCCTAAGTAACGATACATACAATACAGTGGGAAAAGCCTGTTGGTGGGAAAACTGCTGAATGTAATACTCTACTTTTTTCTCCTCACCACCTCCTTTCTCCACTACCTTACTAAAAAATAGAAATCGCGCGTTAGGAGCCATTTTTGGAACTACTTTTTAGCGTTTTTCCTAAGATATACTTATAAATATTCAAGGATGGACAAGAGATCGAAAGATTACATTTAAAATGTAGTGAAGCAAATTATTATTCTGAGATAACCTGGCCGACAAAAAAATCATAAAAAAAAAATCAACGACGATTTCGGAAGAACTAAACTACAGAAACCGTCTGTAGCGTATTCCAAAGATAACATTACCTACATACTATCAATTCCCACAATATTATTTTTTTAACTTAAAGTTAATAATTAAAATTGAATTATTTTTTACTAATTTGCTGAGTAGAAAATCAAGCTAAAATGTTCGTTTTTTTTTCTTTCAATCAAATCTCCTATTGACATTATCGCGATCAGATTAATCGGATTTTCTAACCCTACCAAGCCGCAAAAGCTAACTTTTGGATAAATTTAATAAAAATATTACTATAGTGACTTGATGTTAAACTTTTTGTCTCGAAATACCTTTTCTTGTCATATAAATTTACCAACATTCTAGTTTTTTTTAATTTATTAAGGAAGTCCTCGTAGGTATAGACCTAAATACAAATGTACCGAGAACATCTATTGGGGCAGAAGAGGTAATTTATTAATTTGGGATTTAAAGGCCTGCAAGTTAGGACGAGTGGGGAAGACGTGGGGAAGTAAGGAGTTCCACAATCTGGAGACCCTGGGGATGAAGGAATGATCGAATCGATCCGTTCTCGATGTCGGGCACTGAACAGTATAAGGGTGCATGGAGTTGGCACGTCGCGTTGCTCTGGCTGGTCTGGCAAGTGAAGGCATTAAAGAGCGAAGTTCTTCTGAGCAAAATCCATTTTTGTATCGGTCAAACAAGGAAAGATCAGCCACTGCTCTTCGGTGGGATAATGGGGCTAGGTTTTTGGTGATACTGGTGTCGTCTATTAGTCGAACTGCCCTTCTCTGTATTGCATCAAGAACTCCGAGCCTTGACGGAGCCGCCGAACCCCATACATGCGAGCAGTATTGAAGATTAGGCCGTATTTGGGCTTTGTAAAGAGTAGCCAAGTTGAATGGAGAAAAATATTTCCGTGCTCTAAACAGAAAGTCTAATTTCTTTCCTGCTGCAGTTGCTATGGATGCAATATATTCGTTCCAAAGTAAGTCCTGGGAGATCGTTATACCAACCATCGTAATGAAGTCGCCCGCTACCAGTGTCTGATTGTTGATTGTAATGGATGAGTCGCAGGTTTGCCTCTTGTTGGATAGGCAACATGTCTTTGTCTTGGAAGCGGTGAAATTAACAAGATTCTTTCTTCCCCACTCGTCTACAATTCTCAAATCTTGATTGAAAGATGCCGCTGTGGATCTTCTGTCCTCTTCCAGAAAATCTAGAGGTATGGGACAGTTGTGCGCTTTGCTGCAGTGTAGGTTGCTATCATCTGCAAAACCATGTATCGGGTTATTAGTGGCTTCCAGCAGATCATTAATGTGTAATAAAAATAGAGTAGGAGCTATAGCCAATCCTTGGGGAACTCCAGCGTTGATCTTGTAGAGGTTGGAAGAATGTCCATCTACAACAACTTGGATGTGCCTGTTGAAGAGAATGTTGCAAAGGTTTTGCGAGAGTTCGTATGAAGGCATTTTGTTCAAAAGAGCTGCATGCCACACTTGATCAAATGCATTTGAGATGTCTAGTGATACTATTTGAGTCTCCCCATAGCGGTGGATAGCATCACTCCAGACATGAGTTACATATGCTAGTAGATTGGCTGTTGACCTTTGTTGGCGAAAACCATATTGTCTGTCACTTAAAAGGTTGTGTGTCTCAAGGTAGCTCAGGATCTCGTGATTGACGTATTTCTCCATAGCTTTGCTTATAACAGATTAGTTAGAAGGCTGGGTTTTAGAGCCTTTCTTGGAGACTGGTTGTACTCGAGCAGTTTTCCAGGATTCTGGAAAAATACCAGTATCATATGATAGTTGGAATAGCTTAGTGAAAACTGGCGCCAGTTCAGGAGCACAACATTTTAAGAGTAAAGCATGTATTTCATCGAGGCCGCTTGCTTTGTTGGTATTTAGAGTAGCAAGGACTCTCTGCACCCGCTTAACCCTAAATATGATATTTTTCATTGTGTGGGGAGCCCGTGGAATAGAAGGTAGCTCTATGTTGTCCGGTGGGTTAAGTGTCGAGTTCGAAGAGAAAATTTTGGCAAAGAGTTCTGTGGAAGACGTAACAATTGAGCCGTCATCTGATGTGAGTGGAGGGAATGAACTAGTTGTGAAATTGTTGTTAATATGTTTGGCGAGAGTCCAAAAGGACCGGCTTCCATTAGGGTTTGACATTAATTTCTCTCTCATTCGAGCGTCAAAGAGACTTTTGGAATTGGAAATAGTGGTGTTGTATCTGTTTCTAGCGTTTATATCATCCTGTTTTGTTTCTTCTGATGGAGTTTGTATAAATAATTTGTGGGACTTGATCTTAGCTTTCCGAGCTACATCGCAATTTTTATTAAACCATGGCTTCTGTTTGGCTTTTAAGCGTTTGGTAAAGTGAGGAATGTAAGCTTCCATGGCACATTGAATGATTTCAGTTATACTGCTGCAAACTGCCGATGGATCTTTGTTAATAAAGCAGACTGGATTCCAGGGAAAAGTTGCAAAGTAGTCTCGAAGGCCTTCCCAATCTGCTTTTTTTAAGTTCCAAAAAGTTCTCGTGGGTGGTGCCTCGAATTAGTGAGGTTCTATTGGACATTTGACTTCTACTACAGCATGATCAGAGTTACCTAGGGGAGACAGAACATTTACATTATATTGCTCAGGGTGAGTAGTCAGAAAAAGATCCAGAGTATTAGAACTGTGGTTGGCAGCTCTGGGAAAGTAAGTGTAGATTTATCCCGGTATTTTTATTAAGTATTAATATGGAATCTAAAATTGATGATTGTTGTAAAAAAAATATACTCAACTTATCACTTCTGTTTTCGTTAACCAAATAAGTCTTTTTTTATGAACAAATTTTTTGATTGAGAGTAACTGATAGGTTGATGTTGATGGATACAAAAAATCGGCAACCAAAGATTTAAATTTGCACTTTTATTATCTTTCAACAAAACAGGCAAATTATTGTTTTTAAGTTCTTACTTCTAAATAAACAGTATAAAAATAATATTTTAGCTTATTATGAAGCACTAATATTTTAAATCAAAAAATGTAAATATTTTTTATATTAAGCCTTTTTTTTAATAATTACATACAAAACTTACTTAAATTAAGAGAATACCTTTAAAGCGTGTTCTGTCGCTCTAAAATCGATTACTTGGCTTAAATATTGACAAATTCAAACTTAAAATTTAAAAAATTTTACTGCTTAGCTGCAATTTTTGTTGTGCTTAAATAATTTTAAATTTCGTATGCTCCGTTGTTTTTTCAGAGTAGTGTGATACATATTAATGTTTTCTACTTATGTGTGGGAGATGGTTCAGTTGAGTTTTATCCTCATAAAAAGAACTATTTCCTAAATCAACCTGCTATTAGATTGAAACTTAGGAAAATCAACAAAAAACGTCAGCCTTCTGACATCTTATTTTCAGTTCTTATCAATATAGCCCCTAAAAAACAAGTGTAAATTAATTTTAACCATCTGGTTCTTTATAACACTGTTCATATTTCCTGTATTATAACATAACATAGGATCTCCACAGTTAGCTTGCATTTAAATTACACTTTAAAAAATTCAAATACGAATCATACTGCATATAATTATGGTAATATGTAATATGTTAGTATAAAATGCTCTGCCTGCTCAAAAATCTTCAGACAACGTTTGTACCTGTGCCCGTTGCTCTCCCTCCTACCCACAACATCCTCTTTGAAAAGACCAGTGACGTGTAAAATGTTTTTCTCGTTAGCTTTCACCCTTACAAATTTGTTAATAATCGCAGCTAGTTTCGCTCTGGCTGTCATCAGTACTGGAATTTTAGAAGAAAAACGTAAAAAGACAAAGAAGGCTGCTGTGCTTCAATATGATGATGGTTTACTTGAACCACCAACACCAAGAAAATTACCAATTATCGGACATCTTCATCTTCTCGGTGGATACGAAGTTCCGTATCAGGCTTTTAGTGCCCTAGGAAAAAAATTCGGGGATATCGTGAAACTACAACTCGGAGGAGTTAAGTGTGTTGTTGTTAATGGACAAAGAAACATCAGAGAAGGATTGGTTACAAAAGGAAGTCATTTTGATTCTAGACCAAACTTTCAACGATATCAAGAGCTATTTGATGGAAATAAAGAAAATTGTAAGTAATCTTAAAATATAAGTTTATAAAATATTAGGATAATACGTTTTAGTAACCAGTTAATTTTAATGTTAGTATAGTATATTATTTTAAAAATTTATTAAATAGATTTAATAAAACCAAAAAAGTATATTTTATAAAAGATTGTTTTTGTATAGAAATTTGAATTTTTTTAAGTAATAATCATCTTTATAAAGGTGATACTGATGAGAAAAATATATATGCCATGGATTTTTAAAACTTATTTTAGGCAAAATAAACATAATTAAATTAAATCACAAAAAAAACTTGCTGTTCTATACCAAAATATGTAGATAGTTAAAAGCATTTGGTTTAAGGCGTTGCGGAATAAACTCAAAGATATGTGGATTACAACTAGCCAGATATAGGGTTATTAATTTTTTTTTAATGCCAAAACAACATTCACATTAAAATAAAGAAAATCAATTAACCAAAAAATAATAATAAATAAATATATTAAAAAAAGTATATCCTTTTCCATTTTTAGTTTGTAATCATTTATAATTTTAATTGCAGCCATGTTTTGGTTTGAATTTTATTTTAATTGTATTTTTATTCGTCAAATTTTATACTGTTAATGTCTTTTCGTTACCTTGTATTAGTTTTTTGTTAATTTTTGGTTAAAATATAATTTAAAAAAATTAAACAAATCCGATTTACACTTAAATAGGAATTGGCTTTCTTAGTCTCGGCCCTTTTAATTAATTATACCTGGATTTGCATTCACATGTCACTGACGTCATTTTAAGTAGAACCAATAAGGGGTTAGAATGAAGCGTAGTGCCAGGTTTAACTAAAAAGTATCTCTTTCTATTGCGCGTTAATAAAACAAAGATAGTAAGTCTTTCTAAGTTAAACCTGGCAACTATGCTTCATTCTAACCCCGTATTGGTCTACTTGCATATACGTCAAAATGACGTCAATGCCATATGAATGCAAATGCAGGTATAATAGTATCGGACCAGCTTACAATGTTGGTGTCAACTTGCTTGTTTTGATATACGAATACGGATTTAAAAATTAACAAATAGTTGAAGATTTAAGTAATTATTTGTAATATTTTTTTCAGCTTTGGCATTTTGCGATTGGTCTGATACTCAAAAGGCTCGAAGAGACATGCTGAAAACCCACACATTTCCAAGAGCATTCACGAATAACTTTTTCACTTTAGAAAACCTAATTACAAATGAAACTCAAACTATGATTTCCGAAATAACCGCAGGAGAAATAACAAATCTAAAACCAATTATATCAAGAAATTGTGCAAATATCTTCCTTAGTCACTTTTGTTCAAAATCTTTTAACACCAAAAATGAACGATTTAGAAAATTTGTAGAAGATTTTGATGAAATTTTTTATGAAGTTAATCAAGGTTATGCAGCAGATTTTTTGCCGTTTTTAAGTCCATTGTTAAAGAAAAATATGGATAGAATGAGATGTATAACAACAAACATAAGGAAGTTTGTAGAAAATGATATAATAGAAAACCGGTATAATGAATTTCATGCTGACTCTGAACCAACAGATTATGTGGAAAGTCTTTTAAAGCACGTTAAATCTGAAAACAGTGACTTCTCTTGGGAGACTGCTCTATTTGCATTAGAAGATATCATCGGTGGTCACTCAGCTGTTAGCAATTTCCTGATTAAGCTTTTTGCTTATTTAGTTAACGAGCCAGAAGTCCAACTGAAAATACAACAAGAAATTGATCAAAACATTGGTGTAAACAAAACTGTTACTATCGCAGATAGAAATTCAATGCCTTATACCGAAGCAACAATTTACGAAGCTATTAGACTTATTGCATCCCCCATCGTCCCGAGAGTTGCCAATAGAGATAGTTCTATAAATGGTAAGATAATTATCATATTTTTTAAAGCTTTGCTAATAATAAATAACATGAGCGGTATTATTCGTTTCAAGTTGGTGCACACTGACTAATCTTAACAGTTACCTAAGCTGACACTTTAAAGTTTAGGGCCGTAATTGGATCTATATTATACCAGCAGATAACTATTTTTTTCAATTATTTTACTGAATAACATAAAATCAAAGATATAGATAGGTCAGTTCGCACGAACTTGGAACGAATTATACACAACCAGCTTTTTATTTGAGCAGAAGCATTTCATAAATTTATTATATGCCATGTCACTGAACTTTAGGATTATACGTCATCCAAGTTCCATTAACTGTTAAAAAAAATAGAAGTTAATAACCTACATAAAACATTCTAAAAGAATGTTGTTGAATTAACTGACAATTCAGAAAATTGTAGGTCAGGTCTTAGAAAAAAATTGTCTGCGAAATATCTTATAAATGCATATTCTCCACAATTTGTGTATCTATCTATCTATCTACCCATCTATTTATCCATACATTCATTCATCCATTTATCCATACATCCATTCATCCATTCATTCATTCATCCATTCATCCAATCATTCATCAATTCAACCCTTTATCGATTCATCCATCCATCCATTTATCCATTCATCCATTCATCCATCCATCATTCAACCATTTAGCATTTAATCATTTATCCATCTATCCATCAATCCATTCACCTATCCATACATTCATCTATTGATCCATCTGTCCGTCCTTTCATCCATCCATCCATGCATCTATGCAGTCACTTATTGATGACTAACTACTCTTATTAAGATTTCACTTTATACTGTCATGACTTTAACTGTCCATATCTAGGAGAATGTGCATTATTAAGATTTTACTAATTTCTATTAATTAATATTTTTGAAATTTTTTATTTTGTTTCGTTTGTATTATTTAAAATAAACATGTTTCTTTTAATTGCAGGATACAGAATTGAAAAGGACACGGTAATATTTATGAACAATTACGAACTAAACATGTCAGAGGAATTGTGGGAACAACCTACGAAGTTTATGCCAGAAAGGTTTCTGAAAAATGGTAATTTAGTAAAACCTGAATACTTCTTACCATTTGGAGGTGGGCGTAGAAGTTGTTTAGGGTACAGAATGGTGCAACTTATTTCCTTTGGAGTCCTTGGAGGATTTATGCAAAATTTCACAATACTTCCCGCACATAACGAAACTTACAAAGTTCCATCAGGATCGCTAGCGCTAAAGAAAGACACATTTAAATTTAATTTTATTAAAAGATAATCTCATTTCTAACTTTAGTTTAATATGACAACAAATATTAAGGAATTTTTATTGACTGATTTAATACATTCACAAGTTTTTGTAACAACATTTTTTGTTATAATCTTAATGTTTGTTTGTGATTTTAAACATTTAAGGATTTTTTTAAGAATTCTATGCACTGGTGATATTATTTATTTTTGTATTAGGTAAAGAATATTTATTTTTGTAAGAATAAGGCGCGAGATTTGTTGAAATGTCTTTGAAGTTTACTAGAGAATATATTTTTAATATAATATTTATTTAACGACATTTTTTTGTGTTTAATTTTAACGTATTTATTTTTATTCTGTATATTTTTAAAAAAAGTAATAAAACATCATAAATCAAAAAAGTCAAGTGAATGAATGTAGACAATTACAAATTACTAACTAACCATACTCTATAGTCTATAATATCTTTCACACAAACAAAACAAACATAGTTTTTGGTCCTCCGTCCAGAAACAATACTATTAATTACTTCAAAATCGTCCGGAAAATGACATTTTCCGTCCTAGGCCGGCAAAGTAGCTTTTAGATTATCTAAAGAGATGGCGCTATGAGTCATCAAAAATACATAATGAATACTACAAATTTTAATTAAATTTATTTAAAAACAGCATATAATATGCTAAACTAATAACTTTTTCTAAAGGTAAGCAGGATTCAAACTTACATTTAATTTCTCTCACAACTTTTATTTTAAATTTGACATTTATGTCAATTTACAACTACTTATCATTCGATTAAGAAAATACGTATCTCGATTTTATTATTGCTCATTGAACTATAATAGTTCATTGTCTCTGCTATTTTTATCTAAAATTATTAGATATTAATATTATCAATATAACAATTTTTACTGTGCTGCTTATTAGCACAGTATTCGTATGTATAAGAATTAAGGATCGTGAAATCGATTATCAGAAAATCATTCCTTATTACTAATTCGTTTAATCGTGCAATAGATGTCAATATACACCTAATCTTGTATGTCACAAAGTAAACAGTTTTTGAACTTTTGAAAATATTAAAAATTGGTCGGACCAAAAAATAGTGTGAGTTACACGTCCGCAAAATGTTTTGCAAGTGCTCGTATTGTTTCGCCTCGGTGCTACGCCCCTCGGCTACACAACTTTACTCGCTCTTGCAAAATGGCATTTTCCGTCCTTGTGTCACAAATAACTATTATATTAAAAAAAGCTCGTGATATTGTGAATTTTTTGTTTCTAAATGGTTGAAATTGATGCCAGAGAATATTTAAATTGAAACTTAAGTATTTTTTAACAACAATGTTTAAGCATAAAAATCAAAAACTTCACCAATTTTTTTAGTTTAAAGCACCTAGCTGGCTATAAACCCATAGTTAGCATTGTTTTTGTTTTTTTCTGTGGAAACATGTTTTAAAAATATATGTGGCTATTAATCTCGCTGCACATTTTTTGGAAATTAGTGCTCATACCAGATGACCTGGAACTGGTTCCAACGAAGAACTACCGCTTCGCGAAATAGTCTTGCTAAAGATGTTAAACTTAAAAACATACTGCATCACGTCCGATAAACCAAATTATGTGAACGAACAGTGAAACGAAGACTCGTTGTAGCTAATTTTCCCAGTCATAGACCAATAAAACACCCACAACTTCTTAGACGTCAATGTTTTGCACGACATTCATGAAAATCAAACGTTAAGTTTAGATTTACCATGCGATCTCCAGATTGTCTAAAGTGAATATCGTGAATATAAGATTGTTTTTTATCTACTTTTACTCCTAGGGTAGGTTTCCAAGAGCAATTCACATAGAATTGCACATTTTTCCGAGGAGCTCCTTAATTTTGCAAGGTTCGTTAATGGAATTCTCTACGATTTTGTAATGATAATGGTAGACTTTCCATTAGAAGAATCATTTAACAATACTTAAACGATATAGACATGCGAAGTCGTCTTTCTACTCCTTTAACGTTATATCGATTGCAACAAACTTTTTAGAGAAATGAAAACGTATTCCTTAAAATGATATTCGTCACATCGCCACTTGATATCAGGCTTGCCAAAACGAAGAAAGGCATTAATTTTAACAAGTGGGAGTAACACCTATTATTAAAAGTGCAGTTCTCCAGTATTTACTAGCAAGACGTTCCCGTTTGAATTAATTTAAGGTCATTTTTCTCCAACTCTAATTTGCGCTTTTTCGTCCTCATTAGGCATTTAAATTGTTACATCCACCCGTTAAACAGTGGTTCAATTGTTGTTAGAAAATATTAAACAGATGTTATTTTCTTTGTGTTTAAGATATTATAAAAATAAACAAAAAAGTAATATAATTTTAAGGTTGTTAAAAAAATTAACTGCTTCATTCTTCGTATCAGTGATTACCTATATTATATGTTGACATCAAAACAAAAATATTAAACATTAAATAACACAGAGTGTATCAATATTTGTTCTTTTAATAAAATTATTTAAAAAGTTTGTAATAAATGTTATTTATTAAACCACACAGAAAAAAAGGGAGTTTCTTTAAGTATTATAAACCGTGTAATGCTTATATAATGTTTATATAATTTAAAAATGGTTATTTGTGACACAAGGACGGAAAATGATATTTTGCAAGAGCGAGTAAAGTGGTGTAGCCGAGGTGCGTAACACCGAGGCGAAACAATACGAGCACTTGCAAAACATTTTCCGGACGTATAACACACACTGTTTTTTGGTACGACTAATTTTTAATATTTTCAAAAGTTCAAAAACTTTTTACTTTATGACATACAAGATTAGATGTTTATTGACATCTATTGCACGATTAAAAGAATTAGTAATAAGGAATGATTTTCTGATAATCGATTTCAAGATACTTAATTTTTATACATACGAATACTGTGCTAATAAGCCGCACAGAAAAAAAGTGTTATATTGAAAATATTAACATTAATATCTAATAATTTTATATAAAAATAGCAAGAGACAATGAACTATTTTAGTTCAATGAGCAAAAATAAAATTGAGATATATATTTTCATAATCGAATGATAAGTAGTTGTAAATTGACATAAATGTCAAATTTAAAATAAAAGTTGTGAGTTAGAATCCTGCTTACCTTTAGAAAAAGTTATTAGTTCGGTATATTATACGCTGTTTTTAAATAAATTTAATTAAAATTTGTATTATTCATTATGTATTTTTAATGACTCGTAGCGCCATCTTTATAGATAATCTAAAAGCTACTTTGCCGGCCTAGGCCGGAAAAGGTCAATTTCCGGACGATTTTGAAGTAATTAATAGTATTGTTTCTGGACGGAGGACCAAAAACGTATTTTTTATACTTTCCTCTTATTATGTACAATAGTTCGTTGTTTAGTTAATTTGTATTAAGGATTAAGGCCAGTTCATTGAATTTTCTCTTATCCTGCTGCGAAAATATGTTTTGAGTCGTCGTATATTATTGCGGTCAAATAAGGCCAAAAAAACAGGAGGGGAAGAACATAAATTAACATTATGCTGAAAATAAGTAAAATTGTTCAAAACATAATTATTAAAAATAACATTCAAAAATTCCTCATCACTGTCAAGGTATAAGGCAAAAAATTGTTTTTTCGCGATTTTCACTAAAACGGTAAATGTTTTATAAAATTATCTATATAAAGGTATCAATTGTTTTTTTCCTAAAAGTCTTAGATATAACGATTCAAAAAGTGGTAATCGCCATAATATGCATAACTACACCACATATATACATCTCTGTAGCTGTAATATAAGTAAAAATATTTTTATAAGTATAACTATTAAACAATATTTTTCTTCATCAAATTCATTTGTTCCTGTTGTTAAATCAATGTTCCAAAATTCCAATAACCAAACGATGTTATTTGAATCGTTCTAGAACGGTTCGCGTTTGTTCATTATTAAAAATGTTTTCCAACTGAGAAAAAACCGTTCTTGAACGGTTCAGTTTTCTGTTCCAACTGCTGTTGGTATCGACCAAGAATCGCTTTTGAACGATTATTATAATTATGGATCCAAAGGTAGAGTCATTGGTATCGTTATGCGTCTAACAAACCTAACTAAACTACCATAATGGTTTCATTGTATTCATCTAATTTAATAAATTAACATGTATAAACATAATTAAGTAGTTTTAGTTTTATAATAATTAAAAAAAAAGTTATATTTACATTTTGATGCAAATCTGGTTGTTGTTCTATTCTATTCTCTACTCAATTTTATTTAATTTATTCCCCTTTTTCAATTCAATTTTCTACATTTCTATATACATTTCCTGATGTTTCACTATTTACATATCTAACCTCTCTTGTTTTTCTTTCTAGATTCATATCTTCCATTAAAAACATTCTGAAATCCTCTATTCGCATTCCTGTTAATCTCATATCTTCTTCCTTTAAAATTTTTCATTTCCGATACATCTTTCTTCTTGTTGTTATTCCATTAATAGTTCTATTTTTGTTACCCTTAAAATTTCTTTTTACTCTATTTACTTAAATATTATTTTAACTGTTCCTTTTCTATTTCATTATTTAACTTATTTATTGTAAATTTTGTTTGTATTTTTTAATTGCAATAAAATTTAAAATTTCTACTCACAAATAACTGTTTCTAATAATTTAAATAAAATCTTAACTAATTCCTGTCCTGTTTTCCTGTTTTCTTTTAAATATGTAAGTTGCTGTCGATCAAAGTATATTCTCTTGATTTTTGGTTTCTTTCCGCTTCTGGTTTCCTTCCGTCTCTGTTGTTTTTTTTGCCCTGCGTTGGTTAGTCAAATTATGTTGTTTGCTTTGGCTTCTACTTCTGTTTGCTTCGGCTTATGATTTTTATTACTTCCTGTATTATGTATTCGTTTTCCAAATAAACATTTTAAATTATTAACAACTTTA
The DNA here is from genome assembly GCA_964028335.1 of Altica lythri. NCBI lineage: Eukaryota > Metazoa > Arthropoda > Insecta > Coleoptera > Chrysomelidae > Altica > Altica lythri. The sequence goes on along the minus strand of OZ034804.1, from coordinate 40,494,580 downwards.
ACATTAACTCAACAGTCCCGGTCGTGTAAAAAACGGTCTAAATAAAGTTTTGTGCAAAATTATAAACATTAGAAGCAAAATATAAACATCAAATAAATAAAAATTATAATTTTTTTATTAGATATCATGAAGGCTGGATAACGTGGCTAAAGAAAATTCGATTCTGTCGGTAGGTACTACCCAAGTGCCAAACATTTTTTTATGTTATGTGTATACCGTTGTAAAAGCTACCAAGCTTGTTGCTTACACTGATTTTTATGCAATTATTTCGTATTTAATTGCTTTTCGTCAATATATGTTCCTATTATACATATTAGGTGTTTCTTTTATTTAGTAATTGGCAAACACATTTCTTTACAAAAAGATTGACTAGTGAGTGGCTAGCATAAACGGATATAACTGTGGTTAAAGAGATATTTTATGAATTTTAGTAGTTCCTTTTTTCACATAATAAGATATACCTAATCCTGTATAAACATTTTTCCATGTTTTTTTGTAATTATATCCAATCCACTAAATTTTATGTCCTAATTAAACTCTATTTTACCATCATTAAATCATTATTAGAACTTTTAATAATCCAAGATCAGCTCTACTATTTTTACCTTAGCCTATCCTGTAAATTCTCTTTAAAATTGTATATTTTTTCTACTTTTAAATAACTTAAGTGGTGCTACATTTAAATCATCACACGTTTACTGTAACTACCTTCTTAAATATCTAATGGGTTCTGAATATAATTAAAAGTTATAAATTTGGTAAGACAGTTCGCAATCTTTTGCACAAACATCGAAATTTTATTATAGACTACAAAATGTATCGCCTTGATTGTAAAAGTAACTCATTTAGCTAGACACGCGTTCTTATATCCATATCCTAGATTTGTATGTTTAGTTTTACCCTCATGAAATGCTTTAACTGCTTAGGGAATTTCTAAATCACAGAAACAAAGACGGACAAAGCTACCTTGTAGTTTCGGATTCTTAGCAGGATCTGGCACGGGGTTAATTTGATATATGGTCATTGCCCTTTCCAGAGGCGGAAACGAATTTTTGTCAACTTAATTACAGAAAATTTGAAATTTTATTTTAATTTTTCTGTTTGGTGTCATTCTTATTATATCCTATTATTTTAAATCTTCCTATTTCCTACCACACACTCCAGTATTTAATGTATTCTTATTGGACTAACTAGTTTTTTTATTGTAAAAAAACATATGTAATTTAGCTTTAAGTATTACTCGGAGTCTGGAGAGATTGCTTGCCTTCTGTGGTCTATTGCATAAAATATGAAGAGTGGTTTTCTTATTACGGTGTTTCTATACATAATCCCAGCTGTATCAAAGAAAGTTTTCTTCTTTCCAGTTTTTTATTCTCAATGCACCTCTTTCTTCCACCTGCCTTTGGGTCTACTTCTCCTTTATTTTCCTTCAATACTTCTCTCTAATATGACCTTCGGTATCCTTCCTTGTGTCTTACTACCGCTGTTATACTGCGCTCATTATACAAATCTCCTAACTCCTGATTTGTTCTTCTCTCCCATTCTTCGTTTACTTTCTTTCCCCCAAATATTTTTCTTAACACCTTCCTTTCCCATACCTGTAACTGTTAAGTATCTGCCTTTCTAAGTATCCATGTTTCACAGGCGTACGTAGCTATTGGGCTTATTATAGTTTTATAAGGATGTGTTTCCAGCTTCTTGACACAAGTTTGGATTTTAACAGATGATTTATGCTGTGAAGTCATTTGTTTCCCTTATTTATTCTTCCTGTTATTTCTTCTTTAACATTTGGCACTCTTGTAAAAATCGTTCCTAAATAAGTGAATATCTCAACTACTTCAAATTTGTAGTTCCTCCCACTTCTTGTTGTTATAGTGCATACAACCACATGCTGTTAGGGTCAAAAAAAATTCTCATTTATTGGCCTCCCACTTAAAATAATACAAACATCGAGTAAAAACTGTAATAATTGGATAAAACGAAAAATGAAAAAAATTAATTTTCTACTTCTCCAAATCAGCTAGTAATTATTGTTATGAGCCGGTTCAGACTTGTCGCCCACAAGGTGAGTGAGTCGCGACAGGTCGTTCCTAGAATCTTTGAATATTCTAGTGGATTTTCGAACATTCAGAAGATTCGATAGTGTTGTATGTTCTAGATGTAATTGTGGAGATACTTCTAGAAGGAAATGATTTCATAAATAAGGGAACGAAGAATAATAATAGTAATTGTAATGGTATTCAGTAATTGTGACTGTATCAAAGTTGTGTAGATTATTTTAAGAATTTGTTATTTATTTTTGTTTATTAATAAATTGTTAAGTTTGTCTGCTGTTTATCACTTATCCCGAATCCACGAGGAGAAAAATGTTACATTGTAATAAATTCCAGAATATATTGATTTTTAGCTAAGATCTAAATGAGATAATGTATGTTGATTTTGGGTTTCAGTTTAGCTCTAATCTTTATTTTTACTTAAACTATTAGAAATTTGCTGTTCGAACATAGTCCTCAATTTCAAAAAAAATCAAGATTACATCATATTATTCATCTATGATAAACATTAGTCTAAGCTATAACAACATATCCCGTTACAATATTAGATAAAACTACATCTTGTAATACTTTATAAAAAAATGTAACAACTTGCTAATACTTATTTTAATCTGAATGCAATATCTACTTCTATCAGTAATAAAACCAAGGCTATTTATCTACGATTTGAACTGTTCTAAAATTTCATCTGAGAGAAAAAAGATAACAGTCAAACCAACGTTTTTTATTAGGTTACATTATATTCTTTATTTAATACTGTATTCCGATCACAATACACAAAATATGTCCCGCCTATGATTTGAGCAACACTGCTGTCAAAACGGTACGCATGTATTGGAGGTTGCGTAAAGCTACCATCGATTTTGTAATGAAATTCAACAGAAATTCTGACTAGGATTTTATGAATTGAATACAGTTGAATACCGTGATGATACAGTGGGTCGTGGGTCACGGCTTTGAACAAAAATAAAAAAAAAACGGTTTGAAAAATATAACTGTTAATATAGAACTGTATTGATCAACACTATCGTAACTATCTAAAGAATACTTAAAAGTAAATTAAAATTAATTTTGACCAACTGTTTAACTTAATAAAATAAAACAAAAAAATCTTATTTTCCACATTTATATGAAATACATTTAAGGTGATATACTCCAACATTTTGGCGCGAAACCTAGAAAAAACAACGATACTCAAACAAACCCAGTACAGAGAATAAATGTAAAAATTTTGTCAGGTATAAATTAACCCCGACATTTAAAACAGATACTGATTCACCGAACTGTACTGGGAGGTTCATAGTAGAGGGCGTTTTAAATCAAAGAATAGAATATTTTAAATCTGTATTGCGTTTTTCTCAAAAATTTCAAAATATTTTGATATGAAATTTTAGGCATGAATAGTTTGTTTCATTTTACGTAGTAGACGCATACTTTTATTTTGAATAAATGATAACTTAAAGAAAATTATGATGGTTTATAGAGAAAAAAAATAATTTTTGTAATAAACACATGCGTCTACCACGTAAAATGACACGAACTATTCATGACTAAAATTTCATATCAAAATATTTTGAAATTTTTGAGAAAAACGCAATACAGATTTAAAATATTCTATTCTTTGATTTAAAACGCCCTCTACTATGAACCTCCCAGTACAGTTCGGTGAATCAGTATCTGTTTTAAATGTCGGGGTTAATGTATACCTGACAAAATTTTTACATTTATTCTCTGTACTGGGTTTGTTTGAGTATCGTTGTTTTTTCTAGGTTTCGCGCCAAAATGTTGGAGTATATCACCTTAAGTATGCAAAACTTTAAAGAATGGCAGAGCTCCAGGACCGGGAAATATTCCAGCATAACTTGTAAAATAAGGGAGCGAAAAACTGTACCTTATTATCTGAAGCTTATTCCAAAGATGCCATAACGTTTTGGAAGTGTCAGAGGAATGGAGAACATCCTACTTGTCAACTATACACAAAAAAGGAAGCAAGAGCAATTGCGACAATTATAGAGGTATAGCAGTTACAAACTCAATTAGTAGATTATATGGCAAAATATTCAAAAACCGAATAGAAAAGGAATATGCGGACATGGAAGCGGAAGAACAAGCAGACTTTAGAATAGGAAAATCCACAATTGATCATCTGTTGACGTTAACACAAAATCTAGAAAAAGCATTCAACCAAGAAGTTCATGTATTATTTATCGACCTAAAAAAAGCATACGTCAACATACCGCTAGTAAAGCTTTGGGATACTTTACAACAAAGCAAGATCAATTCTGAAATAATAAAAGCGGTAAAATCCCTACACCATGACACAAGAGCTAAAGTGGAAGCAAGTCAGAGATTAACAACAGGCTTTAAAATTACTAAAGGTCTGAAGCAAGGGTGGTGTATATCTCAGACATAAAAAATCTACCTGTCCTGTTCTTTTGTTGAAGAAAGTTTCTTAAAAATTAAAATTATTTTTCTTCTCAAAGAATTATTTAAATATAAGATTAAATTCGTTCCAGTCCGAGAGCTGATGGTAGATATTTGAGGCAAACTTCTCTCATAACTCTCCTAGATCACCCTCCTTACACATAAATACCGACCTGTGTTGTAAGTAGCGAAGCGGAATGAACCCTTATATTTTCAAAGATACAATTTTTTCACAAAAAAATCATTGAGGTAATCTAAAATTATATCTTTATATTTAATATTTAAAAGCTAAGAAATAATTTTGCAAGATTATTTAGTTGAATCTTTAGATCTGCCAGAGGTTTGAAATACTATGTTGGATCATTTTGGAGAGATATTTGTCCTCGATCACCGCGCTACCGTTAAGATCAGGTGACTTACTATACCCATAAGGATTTTTTTATTGTTCATCCCGGGTGCAGTAAACCCAATCCTTCTGTGCCTTATAAGAATATAAAAATCATAGAGGACCACGGTAAAGTCACTTTCAGTTTCTTAAGTGCTCGTTAAATGGCTATTAGTATTTAGCTATTTAATATATTTTGATTGCTATTGAATACAGAAGGTGGTGATTTTTTTTTCCGTCTATCATTCCTAGCATCTGAACCAGTTGATGACGCTTTTACAGAGGTTTAAATGTCAATAAGTCAAATTATCCTGGGAGTATCAAATTTTGTTATAACATTTTAAAACATACATTTCTGAGGATTCATTGTGTCCACCCAATATTTGGTAAAGTCTAAGAATTACTAATACGCATGCGAAGCTTCTTGTTTAAAGCTAAATAAGATTATTAGTACCTAGTGAAAATTGGTGTCAATTGTAACGAAGCTGATAGCAGCGCCATAGCTTTAAAATGTTTAAAACCTTTTAGGTAAATTACTGAAGTGATCTGTTTCTATTATCCAAGAGAAGGAGCATATAAAATAAAAATCCAGTGCTAGAATCTGTAAAAATAATTATAATTAGATGTTTAGATGAAGGTAAAATATGTTCAAAAAAATTAACTTATGTTTGGTTAACTGATTTGGTTTCGGTTGTAACATCTACCTAAGATTTAATAGTGTCACCTGATTCACTTTGCTTAAATAATCTTCAACACTTGTAATTACAGGATTTTCAAAAATGGTTGAACCACTGAAGAGAAAGGCGTACAAAGGAATGATATTTAAATGTAATGTGAATGAAACGACAAGAAAAATAATAGACAATGCCGAACCTCTCAGAAGAGTCGCCTGCGATTATGGAATGTGTCATGGTATCGATGTGTGGGACTATTAACGTAACAACTAACAACCGAAGGTTGAATACAATACACACAATAGGGTTTTTATACCCGAACAGGAGCTATAACAAGGCAAATATTGTGAAAATAGTTTCGATTTATACTTTGGTTACCTAACACTCTGCACATTCAAAACAACTAGTTTGTGCCGTGCCACGAATTTCAACCGAGAAAATCTAAAAATGGACAGATTGGAAAGATATAAATTTGAACCCAAAAATATATGGTTATATTTTTCCTTTGTGGATTCAAGATAAGTGATAAACAGCACATAAACTTTAATTGGTAAACACAACTAAATAACAATTTATTAAACTAATTTACACAACTTTAATACAGTCACAATTTTTAAGTAACGCCTTTAAAATATCTCGTACAAGAATCGCACTTTATCGCCAGCTATTACAATTACTTTATCGACAACTATTACCATAACAACTGTTCTCCTCCGTCCAGATCGGTCCTTATATACCAAATTAATTCTTTCTTGAACCATCTAGGAAGATCCCACAAAACAATCCTTCTAGAACAAAAGAGTCTCGAAGTTTGACCGATCGAAAGATTCTAGGAACTGCACATCTGTCTCACCTTGTTCATGGGCGACAGGTCCGGACCGCACGTAACAACATGTTTATATACATAATATTGATGAAATTGGAGTATCGGCAGATCAGAAGGCGACCAAATTAATTGCAAAAAACGGAACTAAACAGGTTAGATCTATGACATCTGAAGAAAATGGATCCCTTCTCACTTTATGTGGAGATGTGAACGCTGTAGGTAATGCAGTTTTACCTATGTTTTATTTCCCAGGCTACACTTGAAAGATCATTTCATCAGATATGGAACTACAGGATCTGTCGGCAGCAAAAACAAGTCTGGATAGATGCAAGAAAAGAGGTTTCTTGAGTTTATGCATCATTTCATAAAATGTGTGCCGGCAGCGAAAGCAACAGATCTCTTATTTTACTCGATATAATCATTTATCGCATATTGCTATACCTTATGTTATGTATTGCAGAGCCCACTACATAACATTAGTTTTGTTTCCTCCACATAAATCACATAGATTATAGCCTCTTGACAGAGGAGTTTTTGGTTCATTTAAAAAAATATTTTAAAAATACTATATATTTGATATTTTCTTAAGGTATTGATTTTGCTCCATTAAATGTTACAGACATGCATCAGTCACTAGGTTTTTAACATAAGCAGGAGCCATAGATCTCTAAGAATAGTAAAACTATGTCTGAAAGTATGCTTGGGTTACCATTACTCCTGAAAATTTGAAACCATTGCCCAAGGCTAATGTTTCTAATGGCAGAAAAGAAGGAAGAGCTAAAATAGAAACGGCTATGTTGACAGACATACCCGCAAAAAAATTGATCCAGGAGAAAAAACCCAAACCAAAAAAACACATCGTGAAATGGTTTCTGAAAATAACATTGTTTAGATCCAAATGCGTTGAGTATGTAAAACCTGGGCTCATATAAATTGTGCGGATGATAGCCCCTTTTATATTTGTTTGGACTGTAATGCTAATGATTACTTATTTCAATTCTATGTTATCAAATTTTGATAATAATTTAATTTTGATTCGATATTTAGTTCTTATTATGCCTGTATTGATGAATATGTGACAATCAATACTGACTTTGTTACTATTGACATGAATTCGGTATCGATTGTAACATTAGAGGTACTTCATTTTTTTTCTTCAACTATCGCTTGTCGAAAGCTTCAAAGAAGCTTAACACTTTTGTTAGGCATTTTCAAATTTTAAGGGCGACCCTTGACAAATTTGATATGTCCATTAGGATTAATAAAATAAGCAAGGGCTATTTTTAAACAAATTGATTTATTTTTTTAAGTAGCAAAAAGTTCCCCAAATAATAGAAAAAATATAACACAAAGAACATATTTAAATTTGATGTAGACATTTGAGAAGGCGGATTTTTTTCTGATCAGTAAGTCTTTTGTGCCTTTTGATTTCAGAATTATGTCTTCTACTGATGTTGCTCCGCAGTACGTATGAAATGAGACTCTAAAGCTATTATTTGAACTAGATAAAAAATATATTTTGAAAATTGACACCAGTCTCTCCTTTTAGTTATCCTTATATATTCTTATTTGTTGACTTTTTAAGATTTGCAAAATCAAACTTCGTTTGCACTAATAGTCCAGAAACTGTATCAAAATTACCAATAAGAAAAACATTTTTTGAGACGTTACTACTCAATAGATAAGACTTCACTTGGGGTCTTCTTGGTTACACTAAATAATTAAATACTTTACTTTACATACCTGATTAAAAAACTTAATTAATTAATTTTTTTGGTACGGGAATGGTATTACATCGAACCATGAATCACTCTTTTATGGATAATTTTATAAAAAGCTTTTTGCAATTGGAAATTTTTATGGCAGTTTTTTCTCATTTTTCTTATGTAATTTATTAAAATAATTCTGATGAATATGTAATACTGACAATTTTTAATAAAAAGATGCTGTATTTTGAATAAATCTTTTGTAGAAAGAATTTTTTAAACTAGAAAATTTTAGTTGTCAAACGTGATACACAAATATGTAGTACTGTACAACTATGGAGGACCCTCCATATGTACAACTAAAGGTAACAACTCTAAAATTCCGAGTTACAACCACATGGACATAGTAACTTAGGTAATCTGTCCGAGCCAATGATAACATAACAACGGAAGACTGTCGATAAGCACTTTCTCTTACTTGAACTTATCTGTACCACTACTCACTCACACGCATACGAAGTTTCTCGATCACCAAGCAGGTAGAATACTCCTCCAAAATCTGTCCTTTGTAAAATATATTTTTGTTTAATTGTAAAATATGTGTAAAAATGTCAGCTTTCCTCAAACATATTTTTTCCAATTATGTGCAAAATTGTACTGCAAACATCTGCTAACGGTAGGACTAAATAATTTTTTAAATATTCCATTTAAAAATATACAAATTTTTGTTTAACTTAAGTAATTTTTTGTAGAAATATGAATATATGTGTTAATCTAGGCCCGCTACTCTCCATTCTGATATGCAGGTCTGGGTTATGGTAGTGTAGGAGAGGTATAGGATAGGACAAGTTTTCACCGTGCGTCAAATATATACTCAAAAAGTCTCTACTGGCTCTCCTACTATTCGAACCAATGCAATGCGTTCAAATTCTAATCAAAAACGGAACAGTAAGTTTCTAATTCGAAATTTAGATAATATTCTAATGAAGGAAACTTTCTTTGTATATTTGAATGAATCATTTCCATTTGGTATTTATGTCACGTGCCATATTATAATCCGATTTAAAGCAATATAATTCACTGACCTTTAGTTTATTAAAAATAGAGTATTCCTTATTTAAATATTTTTAATATATTTATATGTCAAAGTAAGTATCTATTTTTTTGTAGGGCATAGAAAATCTCTAATTAAGGTAATTAAAGTGGCTGTAAAACCGTGTTACTTTGTTACTGAATACACTTCCAACTTCCATACAGTGATATATTCATTACTTAAAATTTTAATTGTAAAATAGTTTATAACCTTGAAATGGTATTGCAACTTGCTTTATGTTGCAACAATCTCTAGATGGACATGAGTATTACGATATTGGTCAGCAGTAAGTTTGACTAAAAAAATAAGACCGACAAATATTTTTCGAGATAATTTTATTAAAATAAGTACCAAGTTTTTGGAAGTTTATTCAAAAGATAAGGATATTCAGAACAGCAAAACTAAAGACGAAGACTGTGTTAACGATATAAATGTTTAGATTAATACCAAAAATACACTGATTATAAAAATTTACTAACAGATATTCATAAAAAGTTGCATCTTGAATGTATGACAGATTTACAAGACAAATTTATTTGTGGAACTAGTACTTCAATGGAAGTTTCCAAATTTTCATCAATAACATGCTGTATGGCTTCAATGTTTTTAGTCTTACTTTTAGACGACTGTCCACTTTGTCCATTTACCGTTCTTACTAAAAAACGCACTAATATGACAAAACATAATTGAAAATTGAAATCATTTGGCATCTATATAAATCTATATTAAAGCTCAGCCAATGGTAGTTTTAGATCGTATTTGAAGCCATATATATATATATATATATGGTATTTTTGGAATGTTGACTTTCTATTAAAAATGCGTCTTATTGGTTTAATTATGATATCTGCAGTTATATGAAATCATTATTGTATTAGTTGCGATTATTTTATCTCCATAAGTTTTAACGTAAATATTATTGTTACACATATTAAGTATCAATGGTAGGTACTACGACGCATATGATCAGTTTGGTAACAATTTTAAAAACGTTGTGAAGTTATTACCTACTAAAAAATTGTTTTCCCACAACCATGACAAAAATAGGTACGTCATTTTGTAATAAAATACTTTCAGCGAAAACGTGATTTCCGTCACAAGTTAGAGAAATTCTCATAACGTTAACTTTCATCACTAGTGATGAAATTTATATTTAAAGAAATTTTTATCTGGTTGCCTGGTTTTATTGCTTTAACGTTTTTTATTAATTGTTTAGACTTGTTAGTTTGTACTGAAAGCAGTGTTAGTTGTTTAAGTACTCATGATTTCTAAATTAGACAGGGATTCAGATTATCCAAATACACCACCATAAATAGCAAATTAAGCTGAAGAAACATTTTAAGATTTATAACCAGTAAAACCTAAAAAGAGATATAAATATATAATCGCAAAATTCATGGATTGGGAAGCTAAAAATAATCTATACCTATTCATTTTCGGAGTCTGTGCTGCTTGCATATTTTAGATGGTTGTCATCCACGCCATAGCACATGTATTCTATGTTGAGACACAGTTTCTCAATTAAAATTAATATCAATATCAGTAAATATTCCAAATTACGCTCTTTTTTAAAAGAAAAAAAATTTTTTTTTTCTTTTGGTGAGACTCATACTTTCTTGGCGATTGCATTCCACTTCAAATACTCTCTTTCTTTTACACAATAATGATCTATTAGAAGTCACTAATAACCCGATACACGGTTTTGCAGATGCAACCTAGACTGTAGCAAAGCGCACAACCGTCCTATATCCCTTGATATTCTGGAAGAGGACAGAAGATCCACAACGGCTTCTCTCAATCAAGATTTGAGAATTGTAAGACAAATGGGGAAGAAAGAATTTTGTTAATTTCAAAGCTTCCAAGACAAAGATACTTTGCCTATCCAACAAGGGGCAAACATATACGACTCATCCATCACAATGAACGATCAAACAAAAGTAGCAAGCGACTCCATTACGCTGGTTGGTATAACGATCTTCCAGGACTTACTCTGAAACGAAAATATTGCATCCATAGCAACTGCAGCAGAAAAGAAGTTAGGCTTTCTTTTTAGAGCACGGAGATATTGCTCTTCATCCAACTTAACTACTCTTTACAAAACCCAAATAAGACCTAATCTTGAATACTGCTCGCATGTATAGGGATCAGCGGGTCCGTCAACGCTCAGGGTTCTTGTTGCAATACAGAGAAGAGCAGCTCGACTTATAAACGACACCAGTATCACCAAAAACCTAGCTCCATTGTCCTACCAAAAGCAGTCACTGATCTTTCCCTGTTTTACTGATACTTAAACGGGTTTTGCTCAAAAGAACTTCGCTCTATAGTGTCTCCACTTGCCAGACCGGCCAGAGCAACGCGACGTGCCAGCTCCATGCACCCTTATACTGTTCAGTGCCAGACATCGAGATCGGTTTGATTCGATCATCCCCAGGGTCTCCAGATGGTGGAACTCCTTACCTTCCCACGTCTTCCCCACTCGTCCTTACTTGCTTCTCTGCCTCAATAGATGTTCTCGGTACATGTATGTATTTAGGTCTATACCGGAATTACCAGAGTTGACGCGACTTTTTTTAACTTATAATTTTCTTAAACAAAATATGTACTTGTCGTTTAAACAAGGAAAAGTTAATAGGAACTGTGGATAATATATCTATTGTATGAGCAATTTTTTTTCCTATTAAAATAATTATAGAGTATAAATTTTCTCATGTTTCTGAAAATAATGATGAAATTTTAATTAAAATAAACAAATTATAGTAGTTTAGTAATTGTCTATTATTTAATTTGTTATCACAAATAAATACATTGCATAACATATCGCGAATAATAAACAAAATGTTTTGCAATTTTTTTATTATGGAGGTTATATTTAATAACAATGATAATGAATGTTTTGTAAAATATACAATATATACTTTTGATCAGTTTTCGTTAAAAATGTATTTAAAATTGGTCGCTCTTAATTACAGAATTAATTAAATTATATTGCTTTTAATTCATAAATTACGTTTTTATACTAAATATTAAACACTGATATCGTCAATACATTAATCTATATTTCATTTTTGCCAATTTTAACCAGTTTAGTTATCCAGGTTATCCCCAATTAAGATAACTAACCAGAGATCGTTTTATACTTTTTTATCCTAATTGTATTAGACTGTGTTTAAAAAAGGGTTACCGGATAATTCCCCAGACGAAAATTGCACACAGCATAATCCCCACAGTCATAAACGCCTACAAGCAAAATATGCACACAGAAAATTGCCCACAGAGAAAATTGTCCACACCGGAAAATGCCCACATGGAAAAAAGCCTCATGAAAAAATACCTACATAAAAAAATGCACACAGTAGTGACAACTGGCGTTTTTATTTCAATTTATATTGAAGGTGCATCAGGTAGAGAACCGCAGTTTCTCATAACATATAGACTATAGACTCATTATGATGCATCTCTAAAGCGTACTCCAAAAACAACGCGCTGAATTCAATTTTCCATTGCAGTCATCCCAGCATATAGTTTCTATTCGATGGATTGAAGGGACCTTGCGTGCCATAAATTATTATTGACTATATCTCAGATAGGTTTTTGCGAAACCAAAAAAAGAAAATACGAACAACTAACCAAAATATGAAAATTTCGACGATACATTAAAACATTTAAGAAGGTTGGTCAATTTACAATAATGTCCAACACTTTAAACTCTTAATAATAACTAACAATAACATAACTATTTTAATAGTTTTAATTGTTTAATAAATTTAGAGTTTTTATGAATGTTTTTGTAATTTTATAATTTACAGAAAAGTCATTCGTACATTTTTTATAACACCCTAATTCAATGAGGAAAATGAATAACTTTGAGGACAGCGTGTTTTAAACAAGTAATAACACTGTTTTCTAAATACGGCACCGAAATACTATCAACAATTAAAGTTTGTAAGAAAAATAATATGCTCAGTTTTCTATGTGTGCATTTTTCTATGTGGGTAGTTTTCCATGTGGGCATTTTTCGGGGTGTACAGTTTCCGTGTGTGGATATTTCAGTGTGGGTATCTTCCGTGTGGGTGTGGTGTTCATGGCTGTGGGGATTTAGCTGTGTGTAATTTTCATGTGGGGAATTATCATGGAATCTCAAAAAAGAACCTATAATAATTTCCAACCCTAATTTTTTAGATGCAGACAACATTCCGTATTAGGTTCATATCTAAACACTTTTTACATTTTTTATTTTTTTTACACTGTGTCAGCTTTAGAAATTTTTAAGTGATATCAAAATATTATTATTAAAAATAAAAAAATAAATACAGTCGAGTCTCGTTATGAGTCCGTCGACTAGGACTTTCACAGAAGACCTTCCCCCTCCATAAGGTGAAAAAAAAATATTTAAGTCTCTCGATATGCGACCGCATCGTTATAAGAATAAATTCAGCGTTAATTTATCATATAAATGCTATATATTTATTTTTTAATTTAGGTACACGCTTAAAAAGTAGGGGAAATTCAACTGACGACAGTTGCCTGTGCTAAAATGTGGGGTACACAAATTCTTAGAATTATATTCCCCTACACCCCTGTGAGCGGGTTCATAACGAGACTTTTATTTTTATTTTTTTGATTTTTTACAGCAGTTTAAATTTGTTAAAAATCCATTTTTTAACATGTTATAAAATCAAAACCATTTTAGGATAACCAACAGCGTTAAAATCCTAAAGATACACTTACATTGGAACCATATATTACTCTGGATTTTATGCAGAGCTAGCTTTAACCAATATCGAAACAGAAATCGACGGTAAAAGTATATATTATAAATAAAATTATAAATAAAACATTTAAAACAAATACATTTCAACTTAATTTTCAAGAAAAAAAAATTCCAAAAAATTAAAAAAATTAAATTAAATTCTGTCATAGCCATTGTTTTTTAAATTATTAAGTTTAGACAGAAAAATCCGGAAAATTGAAAAATTCTAAATTTTATACTAAGAATTACAATTAATAATATTATAAAAAATTTCAAACTAAAGAGTAAAAAATACAACTTGTCTGAAAATGTATTTAATTTATAAAATATACTGGATTACAATCTAATTCTATTTCTACGTTTTATTGGTAATAAGTTATTTAAGGTTTTGTTGACAACAATCTTTCATAAAGTGGCAGCGCTCCCTGGGACTCCGTTGCTATACACTTTATCCTGGTAAATATACCTCTAATTGTTGTATAATAATATAACTAATAAGATTTTTAAACTATCTTAAAACAACAAATTTATTCATAAATTGTGAGGATTTTTTCGCATTATAGGCAACATCGCAGAAAATAACATGCGTACATGTGCCTGTGTTACTGGTCCTGGTAAACACAGAAGGAACCGAGTTCGATATAGTTGAACAGCGGGATTGCCGCTTGGATACCTCGATTTAAAAACGTCGTCTGTTTGTTTGGTAGATCACTACGTTGTTTTGAAGTGAATCGAGCAGGAATTGTGCCGATAATTTTCATCCCAAATTTCTTCCTGTAGATCCTGTTCCTTTAGTTGACGTTCAGCAGTGTGGAGGGCTAGAGACGGTTTGTTTTATTGACTCGGTTTTGTTTAGGGATTAAAGGGCAAGATTTAGTGAAAGGTGAAACTTTGGTGAGTATTTTTAAGGTTTTACTGTCTAGACGATGATGTTTTATGTTTCATTTTTGTACAGATTTTTAATATTCCTTTTATTTTATAATTTAACAATTTATTTTGCTTTTCTTGCATGATTTTATTTAATAAAAGATACCTATAATGTAAATGATATGCACCCTATTTCCAGATTTTTTATAAAGATACCAACATAGTTTAAATTTTATTCTGTAAAGGAATTTGGTTAAAATGATGTCTTTTTTAGTATTGTATGTATTACATACATATTTCTTTTTTGTTTTTATAATTTTTAATTGTAAGTGACACCTGATGATTGTTTATTGAACTTTAATTCTTTTCAACTAGGTACTGCTTTTTATTGCCTATGAATTTTCAGTTCATCTTCGTATATTTTAAAAGTTCCTAAAGACGACAAACTATTTGGTGAATATTTTATTACATTTAGAAGTTCTTAAATCGATATATTTATTTTCCAACAAGTGCTCAATATAAAATTAATCACATTACCCCTCCATGAGTGCTGATTTTTTTCCCAGCAAGTATTCTTTTGAAATAAAAAGAGGTAAATCATTAAGGGCCAGATCTAGAGTGCACGGTGGACCTGGAAACAATTCGTAGTCTACTTCTTGTGGTTTCGACACAGTTTTCATTGATTTATGACATTGTGCATTTCTTTAAGACAAAGAATTTTCTTCTTCAAATAAATTCAATTATTTAAAATTTTATTTTTTAAAATTTTTAACAATTTAACGAAATAATTGTTGTTGATGGTCTGGCTCTTTTTAAGGTAATACCAAAGAAAACTCAAAGTCTAGTATCACAAAAAACATTTAATTTAAGGGCTAACTATCGGGAATAAATATTCCCATCAACAGACCCTCAAAAGTATGCACAAAAAAGGAAATAACATTCAAAAATGTGGAATTAAAGCCAACTATTCCCGTTTGCAGTTAGAGGGACAACATAACTTATAGACCGGTTTCGGCCTGTTGGGCCTCGTCAGTATAAGGTATATGTTGTCGTCAGCCAGCTTAAGGCATAATCACTGACTGAAAATGTAATAAAATCACGACGTATTTATAACCACAGAGTGGTGTAAATGTAAACGTCGCGACAGTACTGACATCTTCACCTCCAACTGCAAAACAGAAATCGATTTGACTGAAATCAATTCACACATATTCGGTTTCAAAAAGAAATTACAAAAATGACGAATGATGATCGCTGGACTGGCATTTCTTAGAAAGAGAAAATCATCCATTATCTCAAATGTGGTCCAATGGTAATACCAAAGAAAACTCAAAGTCTAGTACCACAAAAAACATTTAATTAAAGGGCTAAGTATCGGGAATAACTATTCCCATCAACAGACCCTCTAAAGTATGCACAAAAAAGGAAATAACATTCAAAAATGTGGAATTAAAGCCAACTATTCCCGTTTGCAGTTAGAGGGACAACATGCTGTCCCCCTAACTCTAAGTTTTTACTGTATTGCTATATAAGTATAAAGATCTACTTCTACTATATAGAATCTCGTAATCAAAATCGGCAGTGAACTACGTTCTATTTAAAATTAAATTATACTTATCAGTTTAACAACATTCTACCATTTTTTTCAAATAATTTATTTAAATCTATGAATTATACTAAACCGTACTTAACAGTGTAATGTAATGTAAAGTGGTGGGTTTGGACATATTAAGTTACTAAGTAAATTCTGTAATTTTTTTACATCGTAAAAAACAGCTAGGTTTATTAAATAAATTCAAAATTATTATAATTATTTTTTCTCGTAAATAAAACTCATTTGGATAATCCATTTATTCAAATTTTTAAGAAGGGTTTTCAGAAAAGTTTAAACACAAACATGCGCTCACTTATTACTAATTTTTATAGGAAACATCAAATAAACTAAGGTGATGTTTATTCAAATTTCCTCCAAATTTCTTTATTGATAACAGTAATTATTATTAAAGTATAGGTAGTACATGGCCCGGGAATTTATTTTAAACACCAGTTTTTTCAGTTGGTGCATAATACGCTACTTACCCTTTTATATAATCGTAACTAACGTGGCTTCTAGATTTTTCTATTTGTTGTCAAATCTTTCGACTTATACATCATTCAAAGCTTATTTTTATTAAAGTAGGCCTTGTTAGGGTGATGAATTTCGTCCTGTAAATTTAATCTTATTCTCAGTTGTAAATGCGCTGTTGTCACGTCCTCAATAAAATCATAGTGTTAGTGACAATAAATAAAATAACAATTGTGTACTCCATTTCAGCGCCATCAAATCATTAAAAATTAGTTTTTTCACAAAAAACGAAAATCGTCAATTTAAAAATATATTTTTAGATATAATAAATGCATTTACAAAATAATGGTACTTAATTAAATGAAAGCAAACAATAAAAAAATTTACAAAAAAGTCTTCATTTGCAATTAGGAACAAATTTTCTATGTCTATATAACGATATTATAAAATAAGTTTTACAACAAACATTTAAATTGGACCAGCTATAAATGAGAAAATACAAAATATTTTATTTTGTCGATAAGTATTACAGCAGATATATATTAAAGAATTTTTCGTGGAGCTCTCCAGGTATGGCGGTATTATGACATACCAATCAGTTTCAGCTATTTTAATAAGTAGAACAAAGATAAATATTCCCACAAAATGTTATGCTTCAAATAATGGAAATCCGTTTAATATGTGTTCAATAGCTACAGTGCAATAATTCAGCAGAAAAGCAGATACACTAATGGTAAAATAAGCAAAGTAAAAAAAAATGAAACAAACAACAAGCAAGTAAAATTGTAAATCGCTTTTCTTCGGATTAAACATGCAATGGATTACTTTTTAAATCAGATTACGGTTTCCATCGACGCGTTGGAGTACCATTTTTTTGTATCCACGTCTATGTACACGAATCTGATGATTTCATTGCGCTTTTTTAATTTCATAAATTTCTGAAGGAAAGAGGTTTTGCTATGTCTTCGCTCACTTAAAATTTGTCGTCAGTTTACGTTTTTAAGTTTATATATCATTAATTTTGTATTAAGTTCGTTTACCGTTTAAATCTCAGTTTTGCTTTTTGTCAGTCAAAAGTTTATCTGAAGTAAAATATTCGTTTTTATAATTGTACGTCCAAATCTGTCGCTGCAATTTTTTTTAAATGAAGTTCTTAAATGTATCTGCTTTATCTTTCTTCCTTTTATTTGCCGCTTCTTTACCATTAACTAAATCTTTTTTTAAGATTTTTCGATTATATTTAACACTAACCTAAAAAAGAAACACGAAATATTTAAAAAATGTATGAAATAAAAATTTAAATGATATTTGATAGGTCATAGATTAATGAATGAAATATCGATTCGTCCATGTCCTATCAAATTACATTTTAATTATCATTATGGATCATTGTTATTAAAGAAATTAATGAAAATATTTTATTTTACTATAGTGTGTAATATGACAACATTGTAAAATAATGACTGACAATAGAAATGTGAGGTTAGGTATGTTTATTAAATTATAAGTAATTTGAATGTAATAAGAATGTAAAAGTGTATTTAATGTAACAAATAACTTCATATACAACTATTAATGAAATTAAAAATGTTTGGAACTATTTGCTGATAAAAATATTGGAATAATTTTGAATACAAACACAATAAGTACTTACATTAAAAACCTAAGAGATCCCACTTCTGAAACTTTCTGGTCTTTTCTAAACATGTAATATCATCTTTGTATTCATTTTTTTGTCTCTACACATTTTTTTTTTCGGCATATTAATTTTTTCAATGCATTTAACCATAATATTTGATAATATTTATGATATCTGTTGTCAAGCTTGTCAGATTGCGACTTGCAGTGACTTGGTTACTTTCAAACGCCAACATGACAAAAACCAATACCAACTTGAATAAATAAAAAGATAGCCTGCTAGATATAAATAAACGTTGAATCGTTAATATAGTGTTAATTTTTTTTAAGTTTATAGTGTAACCTACGCAAATGTTTACAATGTTTAGAGTTTGCAACACTTTGACTCGTTAACAAAGCTTTGGAGTTACTCGTTTGGTCACATCGCTTTGTTACTTGCTTGGTTTTTCTTAGTTAAACACTTACTGTAAGTTTTTTATATATTTTTTTAAATAATTACACCAAAAAATGCCAAAATGTTTGAATAATATTTTAACAAGGATGCAGACAGTAATAATTTGTTGAGGTTTGTTGAGAAAACAACCTTCGAAAAAGGGGTTCCAGATTCTGCAAATACAATGTGCAAATGTGATGTTCTGACCAAAAATTCGAAAAGTTCATGGGAGAGAGAATCAAAGTGGAAGATGAAGCGAGACTCTAAATGTGGCAGCAGTACCTATCCAAGAATTTTTTTACGAAAGTGTAACTAGGTTATGACAGTACAACTCGTGTTAAAATTTTACACCTACAATTCAAGACTGTCCTTTGGCACAGCCACATGATTTGTTAATATTCAGCTTTGTTATACACTGATGCGCGTCTTAGATGGGATAAACTGAACACTATTGTCATAATACAGGCACTGGCCATGACTGTTACAGACAGACGCCTTGTAAATTAAAAATAAAAATTATATAGTTTGTATAATTATTTAAAATTCAATTTGTTTGTTCGTTAAATGTTAAAAAGAATTAATGAAAAATGTAAAAAATTAATATTATAAAAGCTAATATTTTCTTATGGTACTAAACTATTCCAGAGTCCAGTTAAACGCTATCGAACTACGTCTTGTAAATTTTGTTAAACGAGCCTTTAGTAACAGTTTCTCTTCGGCTATACTCAAAGTAATCAATCACTTTATATCATTTCTTCATTAGTTGGCAATCGATATAAAAAACAGGGGCTTCGAAATCCATTCTGCTAGAAACTGTATCACTTGTTAGATGAGTTTCGTTATTCAATGTAATTGAATGCATTTATCAAAATGTCTGTTGCTACAAGTGCCGTGAACGCTTCTCTGGTTTGGCAAATATTAATATTTCAGTACTTCTAGACCAAAATCTGCATCAACTCAAAATAAAAAAATAAAATATCAAACAAACTTGAATAAAGAGATGACTTGTTATGTTTCAACGAAACCTTTTTCCGAATTTGCAATTGTTATAAACAATTTAAATGAAAATATTTCGTTACGTCTAACTTTGTTAATTTCAATTTAACAAAAATTTTAAAGATTGTATTGACAAGAAAATTTTGATTTTTTTATAGTTAAAGTAATTTTACACGAGTAAAATTAAACATTAATATATTTTAGGTAGTAAAAGCGTCGCTATACTGGCCAAGTATAGTTAAAAAATGTTATAAGAGATTTTTAAAATTTTACTTTGTTGGCTATTAAAATTTAAATGACTTTTGGCGAGCCTAATGCAGACTGCAACGCACATACAGGTAAAGGTTTTGTACAAGAAAAGAAAGTAAGTCGTCTAAAAAATAGGAATATGCGAATTATTTTTAAAAACAATCCACCGTTATCATCATGCTGTTTAATTGTGGTATAAAGCCGGTGGTAATTTATATATCAAATATATTTTATGCAATAATAATATATGATAACAGATTTAAACTACATATTTTATATGCTATATAGTAAAATGCCCTATACTCATAGATGTGAATTTGTTCTTATAAAACCTTCATTTTTCATCAAAGTATCAAATTTTAGGTTCCAACATTTTTAAGACGTTTTTAAGCCGTAAATTGACTTGCTAAGCTTTCATACAGTATTACTACTGTTAACACTACATCCTGGTAGTGACATAAAAACTTCTTCCATCATATCACCATACAAAAACGCACTTTAACGTCCATTTAAAATAGTATATTGTGTATCTAGTAGCAAAAGCAATACATTCCTGGACGACAATGTAAATTGTAAACAAACATTGGAGTCCGGGAATGTGCTTTTACTACGAGATACACATACTATTTTTTTTTAAATCGCATTAAACATAATCGTAAATTAAGAAAGTTTTATATATGCATAACTGTTTTAGAGATCATCTTATTTTCTATGAAACCGTTTCGTTGACATTGTTTGTTTATCATTGTTTATTATAGTGTCATAAAACTGACAGTTCGGTTAGGTACATATTGCTTTTTTTTTTATTTATATTTAAAATGGACAGTGACGATGATGTCCAGAGGTGCGGTGCAAAACGCCTTCAGAATTACTAAGCACCGCTATTAATGTGGTTTTAAACTTATTGCCACATAAATCCCAGCAGAATATGAATTTACTTATAAACATTTTATGGATCATTCCCGTACAGTACGGAATAGTATATTCTGTAACAAGGTTAGAATGAAAATTCGATACGAGTGGAGAATTCCGAACGCGAGCGTAGCGAGCGAGAGGAACCACGAGTATTGGAATTTTCATTCTAACCGTGTAACAGACTGTATTTTCTCCACGACCATGTAATAATTCTGTTTATTTAAATTGAAATATGTAGCAAAACAATTAGAACGTCGCACTGACAAACTGAGTGACAGTTTTGAAATTCGCATGGCAATCTATGTTTTTTGTTGAGCAATTACAGAATGTTATTCCGTCACTAGTTATAGAATGGAAATACATGCAAAACACATAAGAAGCAAGTGTTTCAGAATGAATATTCTATCTCAAGAGTGAGAATAAACACTTTCTATTATTAAAAATGAAGTCGGAATTATTACATTCATTAATGGTCGTGGAGAAAAAATATTCCCGAACAGTAAAAAGTAAGGAAAAGTTCGTTTCCTAGCAACGGACTAAAATACAAGAATAGTGTATTTTGCGACTCGAATTTGATCGGAGATAGGTACTAGACATTTCCAAGCGATTTCAGAAAAAATGGGTTTGCTTAATTTTTAAGCCATCACTAACAATATTCAAAAAGTGGTTATTCTTGTAACAGGTTCTAGGCTCATTACCTGTTGCTAGGTGGAAGGCAATGAAATAAATATATCGAAAAACTTTACTTTAATGTAAGTTTTAAATAACAATGCTTTTCAACATAAACCAAAAAACAGAATAAAATTCCACTGTCAACTGTATCTGACACATTCTAGAACTAATTAACACAACCACGTCCCGAAAATATTTTTGATGTGAAACATCTATAGCGGCACGTAAATCAGATTTCTCGCGTGGCGACGATGACGTCATGACGTAAAAAACCTAACGCATCGATAATAATCGATAAGAGATGTACTGATATCTTATATGAAATTGGTGTCATGTTTTGAGCGACGCGACGGTGGCGCGCCAACAATAGGGGGAAGAAGCTCATCGATTCAAAAATTTGGCGGGACAGGGTATGAATTGTTTCATAAAAACCTAACTCGATTCCGCCTACTATCTATTCTATATATATATAAAAATGATTGTTTGTATAGGCAACATAATATACCTACATCTTTTTCTGACCTGTAAAATTGACAGCTAGTCGTTGGTGAATAGTTGTCATATAGTTGTCCGCGTAAAATTTGTGTATTTAGTTTTAAATATGAATAAACAAAGTGTTAATAAAGAAAGTGATGAAAAAATGTGAATAAAAATGAGTGAGTACCTCCAAACACCCATCAAATTTTTAGATTATGACCTAACAAAAATTATCAGACCTTAACCAGCCCTTAATATTCACATTAACCCGTGCCTAAATCATAATACATTTCCCATTTAAATACCGTTTAAAAGTTATTCAACGATAAAGTTGTATTCATAGTTAAATTCATCATTTTCCTATTTTTTATTTAGTATCGCTTTTTGTTTGTACTAAAATTATGAAGTAACTACAATTATATTAATATAGTAACGTACTTCTATATAAATTTCTGTTTTAATAATTTCCTTTTTTAAGATTATTGAATTTAAGGCAATTAAATAAAAAGCTAAACGAAATCACTTTTTAAATTTATTCAATAAATAGTCATCGTTATCTGGAAAAAATCGTAATATTTTATTTTATCATTATGACATATTTAGTTCCTATCACAATCTGTTCTTTTCTGCATATTACTTTTACACAATAATGTCGATGTTTCACATCTGCCAGGCGTCCCGTGACGGCTCACATTTTTTTTTGTTAAGTACTTCAGCCAACAAAGGATACGTTTGACTTTTTAAACACCTCTTTCCCTTTCTAACGTAAGATTCCATTTCTTTATTCGAAATAATAAAATGTAAGAAAAACATCTGAATTGCACAAATTTCTTTAACAGATAAGTAAATTTTAATAAGCGGGAAAGCGAGTAAAGGGATAGGTAGGTAACAAGGTCGTATGCGGACCCTTTTTCTCGATTCACTGTTATCGCCAGAGCTAACATAGAAAGCTCCACTTTAATAAAAAAAAACAGGTGTGGCAGTCAGTGGGACTGCCGGTAGAAGTTATACTTCTATGCACGAGCCAGGGTTTAGAAATTTGTTTGTAAATCAATTTATGCTTGGAGCATGGACCTATACTATACTATACTATAACTTCCGTGTTCATTTTATAGATAAAAAGGCAATGTACAGTCAAAAAAAAATTTTCATCGTATAATAAAACTCTTCATCTTTCCAAACGTATGTTACAAAATATCGCTTATCGATCAAAATCTAAAAATATTTATTGCGGAAACATTGATCGTGTGTACATAATATCAACTAAAAACTGTATAAACTATAAGTGCCGTCAACGTGTGTAGTATTAAATATTTTGACTAGCGTATAGGTTGGCTACAAGGTGAGGGTGGCCCCTTTAATAGTGAAATATAGAAGAAAGTGATATGAAAACTAGCATTAGCTAGCGTATTTGTTGACCAGTTGCACCAGGTATTCATGCCAAGTCATAAAAAGTTAAACTCGAAAATCCCCGAAGAAGGTATCTATACGCATATTTAATGCGATAAATAAAACAATATTTCTAATAATTTTGTGGAAATAATGAAAGAACATTTATAAAATACATTATAATTTCTCAAAAAGTTAACTAAAATACATTACATAAAAACTGTTTATATAGCCAACTATCTCAAAAGTATAGTGCAGGATATAATATAACACTGCAACTATGTAACGGTCCTTTAGACTTCGTTTCCGAATTCTGCCACGTACCTCAAGTAACGAAAAATTTATGTCCGGACTTTGCCACGAATTACAATATTAAAGATTAGGTTCCTTAATAATTGGGGGGGTCTCTACTAACCAATCAAGAGATTATTAATGTAGGTATCCAAAAAGTTAATGATGTTCTTTATTATCTGTGGTACTCAATTAAATAAAAAATAATATATAAAAACATAAGAAATGATTTGAATTTATTTCATATTCTTGATAGGTATTTCTTCAATATACAAATTAAAACGACACTCAGAGATGAAATTTGCAACCCAAAAGAATAAGCTCTCCCCCAATATATTTATTTATTGTATTGTTAATACTTAATTCAAAGTCTACAACAATCTCTTTAGCTTCAAATATAAACCCAACGCTTGACACGTGGATATTCCGTTCATCAAAATACTTAAACAGAAAATCAGGAAAATAGAATTATTTTTTTGCTTGATCTGCCACCATAAGAAACTCTTTCCCGCGATTTCTACTAAGATGTAACTCACGAACAGTATTGAACACCTCTTCTTGGTTTTAGGTAATATTGGCAAGATTTTTTTTCTTGCTGCATGAATATTTTGGTTATTTTGGTTCTGAGTTTATGTTCTCCGCAAAATTATTTGATTGCAATTCCTGAATTATTAATTTTAATTTAATTTCTTACCTTGATCACAAATTGCTCTTCTTTTTACACTATTACTTACTGCATTTCTTGCAAGTTTATTTTCAAAACCATGATTGTGTTGTCCTTTGACCTCTACTACTACTCTAGCTGTACATTTATCGTTACAACATATCCATCGAATTTTTCCACACTTACTAGTATAAGCTTTGTAAATCTTAAAATTATTCAACACAATTAACTTATTTCCTTTTTCACTAAACATGGCAGATGCTCTGTTATCCATTTTAACTCAGTTTATGTAGAGAACAAAATGTGTGATAAGATACTCAATAAGAAACAATTAACTTCTTTTTCCTGATTAATATTACCCTATTATCACTTTTGGAAACTCTTTAGGTAATAAATATTTAAATCCTTAATACTTAGTACGAGTAAACTTAATTGTTCATGGCTGAGTTCGGACTCTTCACTTAACATTTAAGTCTTAAAAATCTGGTAAAACTTTCATTTGTGGTAGAATTCGGATGCACCCAATACAATTCTCATTACTGAATATTAATATTAATATAAAATACTAAACTTAATATATATACTTACGTGACAGAATAATAAAATAAACTGTCAAACACAAAACTTTAGCTCAGACTGTTTTTTGTATATCTATCTTTGTTTAATGTTCTGAATGTTTAAACGGTATTATAGTTATGACTAATAACATGGGGTAAATATTTCATCTTTGTTTTTACCGACCAATATATTTTATATGTGTTTCGTTCCCTCTCTTACTCACACCATTACATATGTAAATGTAATGATTTTTCTGCTTTAATCCCACGCAAATTTCATCCGCCGAGTGCACGAATAGAAGTATAACTTCAAAAAAGTATTATTTGCATTAATAAATATGTCTATTCCGATATATTTTAAACTAAAGCATGAGTTAATGTGATTCTATGCGCTGTCTGCTAGTTCAAGTAGAAATAGATAACTGTACAAGAAATAATGTAAGTGGAGAAGAAAGCAGTTACTTCTTTTAAATGAAAAGCTATTTTATATTTTTTATACTATTTATAACATTTCTGGATTTCATGTGAAAGATGTTCTTTATAAAGAATTATTTCAAGGTTCATATATGCAAAATGAAACAAAGATACAGGATATCTTAAACCAACCTACTTTGTCTGAATTTTATAAATATCCAAGTAGGTAGGTATAAGTTTGAAACAATACTCTTTGTGTCCAAAATACTTACCACTCGTAGACGTGAGTGTAAATATAACAGCGATTTTTTTATCAAAACCTTACAACCGGTATTGTTATAACAGCAAATAATGCAAAATAAAAACAAGTCATCCTATAAGTATTTTAAGGTTTAATATTTTTATTTCTTTGTATTCGTAGTGGCAATAATATGCATAAAATCAAAGGTATTTAATAAAAAATACGTATCTATACGTATATCATATTACAATAAAAATCATACAAAGGTATCCAATTGGAATAAGTATACCGGGTGTAAATAGAAACCCTTATAACTATTAATTAAATTGACTATTTTTTTATCTACGATTAATATATTATTATAATGTGATTATTATATGTGTGGATTTTGCATTACAATGCCATATATTAATCCCTTAGGGATTAATGCTCAATATTCCCTATTGCGCTTCAATAAAAAAGTTTCTTAAACTAAATATTAATATAGAAACCCAGTACAAACAACCTTAAAGTCAGTGTCAAGCGGGTAGAATTTAGTATTGCTGTATTTATATTGAGATGGATGAAAAGGAAAAACCACAAATAGTACCTTTTACAATAGTAGCAGATCATGTGCTACTCTATACATCGATGGAGAAGCCGATATGCGTCATGGAGGCTGGCAATCTACAAAAGTAGCTGAAGAATATATTGATTAGTCTATAAAGAACAAGGCCACTACAGCAAACACTATTGAGAAACAAATAAATAGTATATATAATGGATCATGCTCTTCCTTAACATCAACTAAAATTCCAAATAAGGTGGAGTGGGTTAAGATCGTAAACGGGGCAAGATCGTAAACGCATTAAATCTAAGGTACTTACGCCTAATAAGGCCCTATTCTTAAGATGGCCAACTTTCAACATTTTGTACGTTTAAAAGTTCAAATGAATTTAAATTTTGCGCCCATGTTCGGTTAATGCCATAGACAAAATTGCAACTTCATAAATAAGAAATACAGTCGTCATTTTTGCAGTGGTTGCCAGTTTTTTAGTGTCGTAGCAAAGGGCTGACGATTTATAACCTTCTAATTTAAAACTTTTTAATATTTTCTTAAGAAAACAAGAAGTTTTCGTGTTTTTTTTTTTAAATACAGCGTTACTTGGGTTTATGGGCACTTGACTCAACGTAAGAGTTGTTTATATTATTTGTTAATTTTCATTTATAAAAAGTAGTTCTTGTGGCGGAGTAAATTACCCTATAAAGGCCCATCACATCCTATGATGGCTCGGGCCAGTCGAAGATATGAGACAATTCAGATGTTTTTTTGAAAAAAATATTTAGTCTTTAAATAAACATGTTTTTTCCAAAAGTGATTATTAGAATAACGCCACAACATTGTTATTTGTTAAGTCTATGTAGAGGTTTTTGTTTAGTAGGTAAATTAAATTTTGCTAAGTCTAAGATGGCCCACCGTCCAATTTGTGACCAAAAAAAACTTTTGTATCAGACTGATTACCTAAGAATATCATATAATATTAGGTCAAGTTTTACATAAATACTTATTTTTTGTTTTGGTAGGGTTTATTGATTACATAATTAATATTGGGCTATGATAAGTGCCTATGTTTCTAAAAAAGCCCACTTTAGAGGTTTTAAAAAACAATTTTTATCTTAACAAATTGTTTCCAAACATGTTGATTTGTATGTTTACATTATTCACAAATAAATTACCTAAATATGTTGTGATAAAGGCAGTTTTCACAAATTTATATTTCTTTTCCAGCTATTAAAATTTAGCAAAAAGTGGGCCTTACAGGGCGCATGTACCTTATTCTAATATGCACTAGATTATACATCCTACGGTGTATAAACTTGTATTTAATTGTTGCGCAGTCATAGAAGTAGATGTCGCTAATTAATAGGTAAGTTGAGAGTTTTTACAACATTTGTAATTTTTCA
The DNA here is from genome assembly GCA_964028335.1 of Altica lythri. Taxonomy (NCBI): domain Eukaryota; kingdom Metazoa; phylum Arthropoda; class Insecta; order Coleoptera; family Chrysomelidae; genus Altica; species Altica lythri. Next base: position 40,466,856 of record OZ034804.1, on the reverse strand, counting down.
TACATGTTGCACTTCACCTGAAAGTTAGAGTTGGCGAAGGAAATACCTTGATATTGCAACAAATTTTGTGCCAAGTGCGATTATTTTTGGTAGGTAATAAGAAAATCTCTTATAATTTACGTTAGATAAAAAAAATCTTTAAATTGTTTGAAATGTTTTAAGAAAATCACTACTTTGCCCCTTAAATGTTAGTGCACGGGGTAAGATCGCAGTTATTTGCCTTATGCAGAAATTTCAAGAAACATTTTACTTTTTTTGGTTTCTTTGCCAAATTATATATTTATAACTGTTTTTAGATCCAAAATGGTTCGAAATTATGTCAGAAAAACCAACCGAAGACCTATTTTCTTGAGTTTTCAACTTACCCAAGCAGCCCTTTTTGTAAAAATCCATAACTTTGAAAATAAACAACCGATTTCTATTTGGTAAAAAACATTTTATAAATGGAAAACAAAATATATTCCAATTTTGCCTCATAACGTATGAACATAGATTTCAATAAGTTTAAAACAGCTGGTTACGGACTTGCCCCGTACATGGGGCAAGTCCGGAGTAGCTACTACATTGTTTTGATTTTTTATAAAAGTTAATTTCCCATATTAATTTGTATTTCTGACAGTGCAAACTATAGAGTGTTTGTTGTACTTTTTGATGATGCCAACGTAATAGTAAATATTTAAAGTGTTAATTGAAAAAACAAATGGCAAAGTCGAATTCAACGAAAATGGGAACAGACTTACCCCACTCCACCCTATATGTATTGAAAACTCTTCAAAAATGAATGAATATTCACAATAATTTCAATTTATGGATTGTACCACTAATACTTTATTGACAAATAAAGTTGTTTATTAAAAATATCAAATTAATAAATTATTCGTAGATTATAGTATATCACTCGCAATAATGGCCATTATTCTCACGGAATAATAACTATCATTATTGACTTGTGGTATAATCTACTATAAAACGTATATCAGTGATATTTATTTAATCATTAATCGAAGTATACAATATTATACATATGTAAATATATGTTAGAATACATGTAAACTCTAAGAGGTTTAGCCAAATGATTATTCCAAAATTCCAAAAACAAAACCAGGTAAGAAATTTATTACATAGGTACTCCATAACATTAGCAGTATTAACAAAATTTATTAGTTCAACCATCCTTAATACTAAGCAATTTCAAAAACCTTACTTTCATTAATAAAATACAATGAACTGTAGAAAAAGGTAAACGTCAAGGAAAGGTGAATAACCAGTAAAATAATCAATCTACTAGCTTAAAAAACTATTAATAGCTTTTTTCTCTTTTTAAAATATAAAAGATAAAAAACATTATTTATACTTTGCTTATCACTATAATATATGTGACATATTGATACGGATTTTTAAGGAAATTCGAATAATTACATGTTACGTTTGGCTATATAATTGTAATGTCTAGCCATAAAGAAAGTCAGCAAAACGACTAACATAATAATAACACTATACAGTCAATATAATTCGTGCCGAAGAGTTATTTTCCCGAAACAACATGCTATAAAACATAAAACCGGCGAATATGCCTGGAAAATAAAAAGTTTATCGAGTTAATGACCTTTCCAGTTTTGAGGGCAGGATTAATGGAATATGTAATTTAAGTATTTACTATATTTTTTATAGGGATACTTAAATTTGTAATAAATTAACTTGATTATAATTGTTTTCTGTTTTAAACAAATGAAATTAACGTAGAATTTAGCTCATGTTTCTATCTCGGATTGGTTTTATAGTAATTTATTCTTTAATGAAATTAGTGAAATGTATTAAATAAATAAAATTTGTTTGTTAAAAAAAACTTGAGGCTAAGGCCGGCCATACGCTAACGGTGTATTGCAGCGGTTGGTCCCAACAGATCCATGAAGTACCAGGCAAAATTACCTAAAGAGGTAAGCAGCCATCAAAGCTCTAAACTCAGATACAATCAGTTCAAAGATGGTCTCGGAATGCCTAGGCAAATTAAATGAACTAGGACAGAATAACACTGTTACCCTCCTATGGTTTCCCGGACACGTAGGAATAGAAGGAAATGAAACAGCAGACAAGCTGGCAAAAAAAGGAGCTGAAACCCCATACCTTGGACCAGAACCATCCTGTGAAATCAGCATTCGTACAATCTTAGAAAAACTAAGGAAAAAAATGGATAGCGAAAAATCCAAGTACTGGAATGATCTAGAAGGACTAAGACAGTCGAAGACGCTCCTGGGAAACTATAACCAGACGAGATCTCACAGCTGTCTTAACCTGAGTAAGAAAAACCGCCGAATTATAACAGGAATACTAACCGGTCACTGTCGATTAAGAGGACACATGAAGAAACTAGGATTAGTAGATGAAGCAAACTGCAGATTCTGTGAGGTAGTACAGGATGAAACCTCAATACACATACTTTTAGAATGCATAGTATTAAGTACTTCTAGGGTCAAATACCTAAGGTCATACGAAATAGAAGGGGAAGAACTACCTAATTTAAAACCCAATGATATCCTAAACTTTCTAAGGAAGATAGGACTAGAAGAGCTGCTATAAATCTAAGGAATCATCAGAAATATAGCAAGAAAAGGGGGACACAATAGATCTTATAGATCGCAGGTGTATCTGTTACCCCTAACAACTTACATACATAGATACATACATACATACCTGAAGAGGTTAGCTGAGCGCAAAGTTTTAACGTTAAAACTTTCTACATGGCGATATTTTCATAGCTAGCTCAATAAGTCGATGGTCACATTTTAAGATTATTGCCATTTTTCCTCAAATATGTAATTAAGAGCACCAATGTCCAAACTCAACAAAATAAACTAAGTATTATATCAAAGAATATTAATTATGTTAATTAATTATTCTCTTATCTCATTAATGAAAGTGTTTAGAAACCCTTGAATTGACTCAAATGTATCTATATCTGTTTTAAAACCAAGGAGAATCAGTTTGTAGCCAGTTTGGATTTTTTCATTTTATTAAGAGTGAATTCATCCTCGTATAAAAACCGGCCCTAACTTTGATCATAATAAAACAAACTGATATTTGACTAAACTGAAACTACTTGATTTTGGTTAGTACCTATTTATAAAATACTAGTTGTACTTGCAACGTCGTTCGCGTGGCGTGTGATTCTTGTATAAAAATTTCTTACCCCACCCCATTTAAGGAATGGGAGAGAAATTTTTATACACCAGATGTTAAGTTGAAAGAAGACAAATACATCTGTGAAAACCGCATTTGAATCGGATCAGTAGTTTTCATGCGATGCGCGCACAAACGTACAGACAGACTGATAAAAAAATCTAACCACATTTTTGGGTTGTATGTCGATGTACCCGCGACGTCGTTCGCGTGGCGTGTTGATTTTTGTATGAAAGTTTCCTTCCTCACCCCGTTAAAGAGGTGGGGGGGGGGAGAAAGTTTTATACACCAGATGTTAAGTTGAAGAAAGACAAATACCTCTTTGAAAACCGCATTCGAATAGGATCAGTAGTTTTCATGTGATGCGCGCACAAACATATACATTTCTACAGTTTTATTTATGTATGGATTACCATTTTTTTTAACACAATAAACAAAATATTTAAAGCAAACATTGTTAAAATCGACTTACTTGTATTTCAAAGAGGTTTAACAAAAAAAAGGACTCAGATCGATATATATTCTAACTCGTACTAGTCAGAGAATTACTAGTGAAAAAACGACCAGATAGTTCGTTACAACGTGTGTGTGGAAGCAGGGGTGTCTGTAGCTAACTTATTTCTTGTTTTCAGTCAATTTTATCAGAAATAAATATTTATCTACTTAACGTATTCGCGGTCCGCAACATAAAATATGTTTTATAAACAGATTAAATAATTATGTAATATTTAATTATTTTTACTTACTTACAAATTCACCACTTGGGATTACCGGAAAGAAAGTATCTATATTTGTTGGTTATACAGCAAAACTAGTTTTCACTATTTGTGATGCTGTAAGCAATATTATATATACATTTCCCGTCAATAGAGTAGGTACATCTGCAAATTAGGTGTTTTACAGAATAGTTTCAGTCAGCGCGCTAGCAAATAGTGACCATAGCTATTCATCCAATGTATTAATTTAAGGTTTTATAACAATTATACAAATATTTGTGCTGTAAAGGCATAATTTATTTAAATACCATAGTATTTCCCTATTTTAATAATATTTTTCAATAAATATCACCACTTTCCCACTTTTTCACCACACTGCTAACATTTGTTGATCTTTTACCCACATGTGGTGAAAAATCACCACTAATGGCAACACCTATCTGTGACAGACCGCTGGATGTATGTGCTCCCTCACTCTTGCGGTAAATTCCTGTGATTTACCCCTGAGATACACCTCTGCGTACATGGCCAGCCTAACCTTAGCAACAAGTTCATTAGTTGCCATGCTTACTGGTAATTACTAAATCCAAACAAAAACAAGGGAACTAAAATAAAAAAACGAGCGTAATAAAAATCGTTATATTCAGTATCATATATGGGCTGATTTCTTAAGAAAGTTTCAGTGATGGATTAATAAACAAATACTTATAAAAAAGCCACACAATTGAGATCTGTAGGTACTTCATAATATGCCTATAAAAAATAGTAAAATAAAACTTCAATGTCAAGTTTGGAAATCACTGTGTTTAAAAAACAAATTAGGATTAGAGAAGTGAATCACGCATTTCAATATAAAGTTTAACTCATTATTATTCAAGATAAGATCAAATGTAGTATTTTTTTCTCTTTGCTGGATGCACGAATTTCGATTATTCTTGTTGACATATCCCTTTTCATGTATTTGTCCTTGCAACCAGGCTGAAAATCCACAGCGCTAACCCAGAAATGCCATTTTCTTCAGTGTTATTGACCTATTCGGCTAAATAACGCAATGTTTGACGTTAAAGTTCATGGGTTCAATTTACTTTTATGTATTTAAGAACACTTTGTTTTTTAAAGGAAAGGTAAATGATTATTTTTGATTCTCTTTTGATTTTTATATTCTGCAGGTTTTTTTTAAAGCGGTAAATAAACGTGCTGAATTTTGTTTACACTTTTTTACAGTTTTTACATAAATGTTTATGGGTTGGAGTCTTATAGAAATATTTATTTTGGTGTATTATTTATATCAATAGAAGTCAACTGTAAATATGTGTTAAAAACGCGTTTCTGGTTATTGGATAACAAAATAGAGTGTCATAATAATGAAGTTACTGGTAATTTGTTTGATAAGTCCTCGTATATCATTTGATTTTATAGATCAAACTTTTGAAAATTTAGTGTTTGTTATCAAGATAAATACCACATCAAATTTTATAAAAAAAATAGTGACTTCTAAAATAAAAATGTTTCAGTGACGGACAGATAGTCATAAACATTTTTGGGTTGGTTATTACGATATTAATATAATTTTTCCGTCGACCGTTCATTTATGATGAATTTTAACACACTCAAAATCGTTGATTAATAACCCCTATTAATGAATGATTTTCTATTAATCAACGATTTCAACTAAAACATTTAAAATCGAGTAGCCTGTCTGTCATTGTTAGTACTAACTGTCACTGTTTATCATTATTTAGTTTATTGTTTAAAATTCTGTACATTCGAAAAATCAAAAAATCAAGCAGCTCCTCTTGATACTTACTATCAATGTTAGTAATGTAATAACTGTCATTGTATATCATTATTTACTTTATTTTGTATTTGAAAAATAAAAAAAAATGATATTTCTAAAAAGTACGGTCGACGGAAAAGTTTTGTAACGAACTCGTGAATTAAGATGTTAAGTTGAAAGAAGACAAATACATCTGTGAAAACCGCATTTGAATCGGATCAGTAGTTTTCATGCGATGCGCGCACAAACGTACAGACAGACTGATAAAAAAATCTAACCACATTTTTGGGTTGTATTTCGATGTACCCGCGACGTCGTTCGCGTGGCGTGTTGATTTTTGTATGAAAGTTTCCTTCCTCACCCCGTTAAAGAGGTGGGGGGGGGGAGAAAGTTTTATACACCAGATGTTAAGTTGAAGAAAGACAAATACCTCTTTGAAAACCGCATTCGAATAGGATCAGTAGTTTTCATGTGATGCGCGCACAAACATATACATTTCTACAGTTTTATTTATGTATGGATTACCATTTTTTTTAACACAATAAACAAAATATTTAAAGCAAACATTGTTAAAATCGACTTACTTGTATTTCAAAGAGGTTTAACAAAAAAAAGGACTCAGATCGATATATATTCTAACTCGTACTAGTCAGAGAATTACTAGTGAAAAAACGACCAGATAGTTCGTTACAACGTGTGTGTGGAAGCAGGGGTGTCTGTAGCTAACTTATTTCTTGTTTTCAGTCAATTTTATCAGAAATAAATATTTATCTACTTAACGTATTCGCGGTCCGCAACATAAAATATGTTTTATAAACAGATTAAATAATTATGTAATATTTAATTATTTTTACTTACTTACAAATTCACCACTTGGGATTACCGGAAAGAAAGTATCTATATTTGTTGGTTATACAGCAAAACTAGTTTTCACTATTTGTGATGCTGTAAGCAATATTATATATACATTTCCCGTCAATAGAGTAGGTACATCTGCAAATTAGGTGTTTTACAGAATAGTTTCAGTCAGCGCGCTAGCAAATAGTGACCATAGCTATTCATCCAATGTATTAATTTAAGGTTTTATAACAATTATACAAATATTTGTGCTGTAAAGGCATAATTTATTTAAATACCATAGTATTTCCCTATTTTAATAATATTTTTCAATAAATATCACCACTTTCCCACTTTTTCACCACACTGCTAACATTTGTTGATCTTTTACCCACATGTGGTGAAAAATCACCACTAATGGCAACACCTATCTGTGACAGACCGCTGGTTGTATGTGCTCCCTCACTCTTGCGGTAAATTCCTGTGATTTACCCCTGAGATACACCGCTGCGTACATGGCCAGCCTAACCTTAGCAACAAGTTCATTAGTTGCCATGCTTACTGGTAATTACTAAATCCAAACAAAAACAAGGGAACTAAAATAAAAAAACCAGCGTAATAAAAATCGTTATATTCAGTATCATATATGGGCTGATTTCTTAAGAAAGTTTCAGTGATGGATTAATAAACAAATACTTATAAAAAAGCCACACAATTGAGATCTGTAGGTACTTCATAATATGCCTATAAAAAATAGTAAAATAAAACTTCAATGTCAAGTTTGGAAATCACTGTGTTTAAAAAACAAATTAGGATTAGAGAAGTGAATCACGCATTTCAATATAAAGTTTAACTCATTATTATTCAAGATAAGATCAAATGTAGTATTTTTTTCTCTTTGCTGGATGCACGAATTTCGATTATTCTTGTTGACATATCCCTTTTCATGTATTTGTCCTTGCAACCAGGCTGAAAATCCACAGCGCTAACCCAGAAATGCCATTTTCTTCAGTGTTATTGACCTATTCGGCTAAATAACGCAATGTTTGACGTTAAAGTTCATGGGTTCAATTTACTTTTATGTATTTAAGAACACTTTGTTTTTTAAAGGAAAGGTAAATGATTATTTTTGATTCTCTTTTGATTTTTATATTCTGCAGGTTTTTTTTAAAGCGGTAAATAAACGTGCTGAATTTTGTTTACACTTTTTTACAGTTTTTACATAAATGTTTATGGGTTGGAGTCTTATAGAAATATTTATTTTGGTGTATTATTTATATCAATAGAAGTCAACTGTAAATATGTGTTAAAAACGCGTTTCTGGTAATTGGATAACAAAATAGAGTGTCATAATAATGAAGTTACTGGTAATTTGTTTGATAAGTCCTCGTATATCATTTGATTTTATAGATCAAACTTTTGAAAATTTAGTGTTTGTTATCAAGATAAATACCACATCAAATTTTATAAAAAAATAGTGACTTCTAAAATAAAAATGTTTCAGTGACGGACAGATAGTCATAAACATTTTTGGGTTGGTTATTACGATATTAATATAATTTTTCCGTCGACCGTTCATTTATGATGAATTTTAACACACTCAAAATCGTTGATTAATAACCCCTATTAATGAATGATTTTCTATTAATCAACGATTTCAACTAAAACATTTAAAATCGAGTAGCCTGTCTGTCATTGTTAGTACTAACTGTCACTGTTAATCATTATTTAGTTTATTGTTTAAAATTCTGTACATTCGAAAAATCAAAAAATCAAGCAGCTCCTCTTGATACTTACTATCAATGTTAGTAATGTAATAACTGTCATTGTATATCATTATTTACTTTATTTTGTATTTGAAAAATAAAAAAAAATGATATTTCTAAAAAGTACTGTCGACGGAAAATTTTTGTAACGAACTCGTGAATTAAAATGGCGATTAACAATCTCGAACATTAACGCGCTCGCTATGCTCGCGCGTTAAAATATCTCGATTGTTAATCGCCCTTATTAATACATTTGTTGCTTAAATAACTATTAAAGTAGATGTGCTGTTTTTAATGCTATACTTTTTATGAGATGGTCTGGTAGATAGAATGAACGTGGAAAGAACGACTGCAAAATAGCATTATATGTGATATACCTTACTCTGGCTACTTCTTTCTTACAGGTCATTTTTGATATCGTGTTGAATGTTAGAAAATCGACTCTAAAACTCCTTACTTTATTCATCGTCAAACTTGTGTAAAAAAAACTTTGACAATTATAGGCTATTTGTGCACAAAATGGGTTCAATTTGGCTTTTAAAACGTCAAAAATAGAAAAAGAAACGAAATAAACACTTTTTAAGGGAAATTTCGACAAATGCAGGTTATTTTCGCACAAAAGGTGTTTTTTAACGTTATTTGTTAATTTTAACGTTTATCAATACAATAAATGGTCAAAGATGGCAGAAATAGCGAAAATTAGAAAAACAAAAAATAAAACAAAAAAAAAATCATAAAAATTAAAAAAATATGAAGAAAACAGAAATTAATGAAAAAATAGAACAAGAGGGGGAAGAAATGAGTAAGAAAGTGGAAACAAAAAAGAAGATATAATAAAAAATAACGAAAAGGAATCAAAAACATGTGCAACACCGAAAAACCTGAAAATTAATTTAAAAAAATCAAAACAAACAAAAAATCCTAAAGGGAACGATAAGAAATTTGCAGGGTCAACTAGTGATAGCTAAAAACTGAGAAATTAACTGAAACTATAAATATTTCTTAACCAATTGATGGAAATATTGAAGAAAACCTAATCATAATTCACTGCTTACGTGTTTCCCTTATTTACCTTATGGCGAAATTTATGAAAGTATCTCCTGGGCTGGGCTGTAACTGAAAAAAAAAACTCTTTAGCGAGATCATTTTAAGGATCAACAAAGTTTTCGTTGCGTCTTTTTTCTGTTTCGGGTCCCAGAAGCCAGTGTAATTTAACGCGGAAAGGTCTGTAGTATAAATATTTTAGTAACAGCTGGTTTTGAGTATTCGGTTTATTTCCGTAGCAAGGGCAATAAAACGACGGGGTCAGGGATATCTAGGCGTTAATATAAATCATTTTTAACCGTTCAAAAATGGATAAAAAGTAAGATGCTTTTTTTAAATATATATTTTTTAGATTTGCCAGTTAGATATTAAAATTAAGAACTTAAAACTTCTTCTGAATTGCCTGATAAAGAGTGCAATATAGACCTACAGTAATAGTTTTTCACGAGGAAAAAACGGAGTTTAA